>CM076095.1:11576769-12176769 GCA_038088585.1 Chrysina gloriosa
GATTATTAAATAAAATTAATTTAATATATTTATGCCAAATGTTTGTATCTTTTTGTGATCTTAATCGACCCTCATAATACAGTCGCACAGTTAAATAATACTCTAATATTAATGTAAACAGTTCCACATTGTAATTATCCAACATATTCTGCGATAGAACGCGATTTTACTGTCATGTGGTGATTACTAGAGTTTGTGAAAAACGTGGATGACGTGTTACCATTAAATAGTATAAATGTGACTGACGCTGTCACTCCTGCGAATATTATTATTCAAAAACAACTTATCGTTGAATAATAAAATTCAGAGGAGTGACACCGTCTGTCCGATTTACACGACTTAATGATAACGTCATCCACCTTTTATCAAACTCTACTGACTGAAAGAGGATGTTCTATGCTGACTGACTACAACCTTTACAACACTATCTAGTAACGTCATTACCTTACGACCATGCTTGCGACACAAAACAGACACAAACGACAAAATTAGAAAACTTGTGGTAAATTCTGTATGCGCATGGCCTGGAACCATGTTTTAAATACGACAACAGTGTTATATTTGGTTAGCTTCATTAATGTTGTTATTCTAGGATGGTGTGTGCATATTAAAATTAAAATATACGATTATTGTTGTTGTATCACTGATTTAACTATAAACTAAATACTATACTTTTAATATATCCAAAACTCTAATATTTTTCAATTAATATGAACAAATGTGCACCTTTCGTAGTTTCAAAATGGCGTTAGCTAACTTTTGAGCTATTTCGAGGACATTCAAATCGACCACATGAACTATGTCTGCTTGCGACTACTTGGTTTAGTGTACCCCTGGTTCACAGATTACCACAGGTATTTTATGTTTTGTCTATAAACACGGTGCTGAAAATTGATGGGCTCCATGACTAGTCGTATAACAAAGGAATTTACAAAGAGGCTCGCCGATAAGACGTAGCTAACGTAACGAATATACGGTATGCAAAATTTCGAACCCGTAAACTTACTAGTTCTTCACTTATGATTGCAAAAAAATAAAGCTGTAGAAGCTCTTAACATTGTAAAAACTAGTATTTTATCGTTACACACACTACTTCTAAAGATCAGATATACAATTTTCAAAATAGTTTTGGAGCCAATAAAAAAATTTAAGTTTAACCGATCTTGAAAAAAGTACCCGTTGGATACTTTTGCGTTTGGAAACGTCTTGACAACACGCGCCAACCTGGGCTACGCATTTCTAATTGGCCTCAAAAGGGAGTAAGTTTTTCTGATAAATTATACTTAGGTTCTCACAAATAATTCCCAAAGGTGACCTATATTTTGGGCATAGAAACGTGGGAAATAATCGAAAGTATAAAGTAGCGTTTCTCGTTCACCTTAAATGGCCATTTCACATGAGTATCAATTCAAGAAATTATCCTATGTATTTTCAACATTGATATTTTATTTTAGTATTTCGTTCCAATTCTTAAAAAAATTAAGTAGCGTATTGTTAACTTAGCATCCCATTCAATTTAGTCCAATTTCCAGGTCAATTCTGTGCAAACCTGTAAAAATCTATAACATTACAGATCGATAAATCGAGCACTTACAGATTTACGGTTAATGCAATTCTGTTTCTTTTTTGTGGTTCAATAAGTAGAAAATCGTGGGGTACGTATTCTATTTGCGATTATTATTAAGGAACATATATTTGTCGAATTATAGCATAGAGAAAAGAAAAAGGACTGAGCAATACGAAATATATTTACGATACATGTAGGAAGATTATTTCCTAAGAAGCGGCACAATAATCCCACTTTGGGCGCGGATTATTGATGAATTGGCTTTAAATGCTTTAAATTGTTTAGGTGTTCGACCAAACATGTCCGCTGATGAATTGAAAAAGTAAGTGTTGCTGTTCACATGTTGAGTTATAAAAGTTTAACATAATAATCCTTACTCTTCTAGCCTTCAATGGCTTAAAATATGCGGTGAGAGCTAAGTGCCAAAAAATAAGAGAGCACCACACAAAAACTGACTCAGGCCCAGAAATTAAAATTAAACTAACAGATCTAGAAGAACGTGCTCTTTGTGTTTGGGGGAAAGTATTACTAGTTACTGGGGCATCAACAGTAACTCTATTTAACGGTCGAACCTGTAATGGCACCTATGGTTGCAGTTGAGGAAACTGCTTTACCGGAAACAAACATTATTGAAAATGAAAGTGTATTTCCAAGTACAGCTCTCGCAGTATAAGTTGGCGAGCGGTGGGGATGCGCCGTAAAGGTATTTAGGACACGTACCTCCCACCTGTCTGATTCAGACTTATTGATTTCATATCTAAATTTCTGTTTATTTTTAGTATTAAGGTTTACTTTTATTGCATTCCAAAGTATTTTCACTTTGTAATTTTTAAAATTTCAAGTGTTTGTATACTGTATTAAAACTATGCTTGTGTCCACAATTTTGTGTATTCATTAAATAGGTGTAAAAAATGTGTTTTTATAAAATTTATTAACTATATAAAGAGAGTATAAAACATCAATATTCTCCATTTTTTATAATTGCTGGTCAGCATCAGTCATTGACGGTGCTATAATTTCAAGATGTATCTCATCAATAACTCTGAGAACACCACCATATCCCCATTTTTGGAAGAAGCTGTGAGAAATAACAAATATGACTCATTATCCTAATTTATTTTGATTTTTTTCTTCTACTGTCTACTACTTTCTTCTACTGCATGAAATATAGGTAAGAAATATCTTGTCATTAAATGACAAACATAATATACTGCTCTACTAATTGACGACTGACTTAGTGCTAACAGGTTTTGATATGAACCAGTACCCAAATGCAATGTCGCTAAAACCTCCTATTTCATCAAGAATCGTTTGGAAATTCAATTTTTGAAAGCATTGCTGAGCAATCATCAACTAATGATGATGTTCAATGGTATTATGGTACAAATGGCTACAAACATAATCAATATTGATAAATTTTTAAACTGGATGTTATCAGGCACACACACACAGATTTTAAATGATTGTCGCACACTTAATATTAATTACTTCAATAATTCGTTCGAATCTGATGTGTTCTGTGGTTCGAATTCACTAGAAAACCATGGAAAACTGTAATATGGGCTGTCAGCATGGTAGAAAATGGCTGTAAATGGGTTTGTAAGCAAGCATGGCTGTAAATTAGACAACCAGAGACACAGAGGGGGCAAGGCTGAAGGGGGTGTATTGTTATTGTCATGTTCATGTCATGTTTTATCCGTAGTTTTATCCAGAGATACGTGTTGTATACTAAATAATCTATAATATTATTTAGCAAAGCCAGTATACTCTAAAACTATAATTGAATTTGTAAAGTGGTTACAAACAAGGCACTAATTAGGACACAAAAGCATACGGTATTTTATTAGCAGGCAAGATGGACAGCACAACTGCTGGTGCAAATCTAAGCAATAATAATGTTAAACAGAAAGACGAATTCGTTGATAGTATAGATGATAAGGTATGCGTATATGAAACCTTAATTAGCGGGGAATACATTAAACAAGAACTGTATGATACAGAAGACAAGCAAGAAAGCACCTACACCCATGTCGAAATAAAAGATGAGTATATGGAAGATACGAATGTAATAATACAAGAAACTGTACTTGTGGCTGATACCAGAGAAGACTATCGTAAGTGTAACCTAATCCACCAGAAATATGTATGCTATAATCTTATAAATTTTTTCAATTAAAGGTTGCGATCAATGCAGTGAGGATTATGACTTATATTGCCTCAAATGTCCCATGTTGATCCGCATTTTTAACAGCAACAATCTAAAATCAGAAGATGAAGCTAGGCACACATTACCAAAAAGGTTTATAGATATCTTCAAAACTTCGTCTGGTCTGGGTATAGTAGCCTTGCGAGCCATACCTAAGGGGGTTGTCTTTGGACCATTTGAGGGTTTAGATTCGACCAAGGATGGTACAGTATCAAAATGGAAATTGAAAAAGGAAGAACTTGCTTATGAAAAAGATCTGAAACAGTTAAATTGGATGCAGTATATAAGGAGGACAGGCCAAAACTCCCACCATAATTTAATACCTTTTCAATGTGAGGATCGTTTGTATTTTCGCAGTGATTGTTTTATCCATGTAAATGATGAATTAATAATGTGCTGGGGTAGTGGTCATGAAGAACGTGATATCCAAGATGTTGGAGATAGTTACTGGACACCACAGGTTTGTGAAAGATTAGATGACACATATGCATGTACGCTTTGTTGTGTAGGGTATAAATCAATATGTCATCTAGCAGCACATAATTCCAGGTGCCCTGAGAAAGGAAATCAAAATGATTTTGGTAGAGGTGTGTTTTTAGAGTCGCCTATGTTCAGTATTGAAAATGATAACAGCAATGATTGTTTTGTTTGCAGAAATTATTCAGTGTGTCCTTTGCAAAATTTATTTAGACCAAAAAGAATACTCAAACCACCATATTGACGAATGCTATAAATGTAACCCAAAGTAAGTAGTTTGTTGTTTATCAACTAAACAGTAGTCCCTACGTATTTTGCCATCTTAAACTGCACAGAAATTTGTATAAATGTTTTCTATGTTATGAAACTAAACTGTGCGCACATTTCAAGAGGAATGGACCATATGTTTGTGTGTTATATACCTTTTAACCCTTGACTGCTGCTATTTTTGGGCAACGTTAGTGCTTTCGCGCGGTGAATTTTTACCCCATTACAATTGTTTATATTTTGAAAAATAACAATTGAAACTGACTTCCTTCTTAATGGAACAAAAACGTATCTCTCCCCAGAAAATGCTTTATTCAATAATTTTTTTTAACAAGAATAGAATATATTCAAACCCAGAACGAGAACAGTGAGACAGTTATACAGTTATCGACAAAAATATGAGATGTGGGGTAAACATTTACTCCTCGAATGTACTTAAGGGTTAGGAATAGTGTGGGATCATACGTTTTCGTGAGCTAGTATTAACTATTCTCTTTTTTTTAATACTTCGTGGAAAAAAGTTAAACAAAAAGGCTATACCACCTACTTCATACCAAATATTATTTCAGATTCTAAATTTGATGTTGTTAACTATTTTTTGCGTTTGTTTTTTTGGATAACTTTCGACTCGTTCTCTCACTAGGAAATATGTAGCAGTTCCTCGTTTTCCGGAGGATATCGACAAATCTGAACTGAAGGATAAATACCAATGCAACGTCGTACTTCATCAGGCAATACCAAAAGGTGTTGAACTGTATCGCTGCAACACGTGCGCTAAGCAGTTTAAATCAGAAAGGACGCTGCTCAGACACCTCAGAAATCTGCATAGCAAAAAGAAAAAGAGTATAAGTGTCAGAAATGCAATTTCAAAACTATTCATCCTAGAAACATGAAGAAACATTTGAAGAGTATCCACAGCAGTGTTAAGAGATTCAAATGCAGCAGGTGGGATTAAGTTTTTGTTTTTTCTAAATATTTTAGACACCGCTTTACAGCTAAACGCAGAGTTTGTGTTTCAAGGGCGTAAAGATACCTGACAAGGGAAGACCGACAACTGAGTAATTCTGATTACGATGAAACTGTACAGACTGAAAGAGTACCTTGCTATAAGAACAATTCAATTTTTTTAGGGGCCAAATCCCCTGATTTCCGGGTATAGTCCCCTTCAAGAGTGTGCCCGATTTTCGAATATTTATAAATATCTCGGAAACTATCACGGATATCTTTTTTTAGAATATAATTGGAAGTATATTACATAGTCTCAACGATGGCGCAAATTATTTTCGGAAAAATTAATCTTTTTAATATTTTTTTCTTTTATTTTTCACAAATAGAGTCGGTTTTACGTAGAAAACAGTGCTGAATAACAAAGTTAGACGGTTAATAGTAGACATATTAAAAAATGATAAAGTTTCAGTTATCATTGATTAATGTACATAGATAAGAGCGGCGACCTTATATATGCATTCTTACACCGGTATACGTGACACAATGCGTGTATTTTTTGTTTATCGATATCTATCTAACTTAAACACCTAATCGTTATCAATCTGAATATATTTCGTATTTCTTTCAAACGTTATCGAAATAATTAGTAATGCAAGGTATTTTATATTTAGAACGACACTTATCTATGTACATGAATCAATGACAACTGAAACTTTATTATTATTTTTTTAATAACTCTACTATTAACGGTCTAAATTTGTTATTCAGCACCGTTTTCTATTAAAAAGGGCGGTATGGAACGCCCGGTCGGCAGTTATTTAATTTTTCCGAAAATAATTTGCGCAATCCTGTAATGTCCTTCAAGTTAAAGGCAAAAGAAGAAAGATATCTGTGATAGTTTCCGAGATATTTACAAATATTCAAAAATCGTGCACACTTTTGGAGGGGACTGTATCCGGAAATCAGAAGATTTGGCCGCTAAAAAGAATGGAGTTGTTCTTATAGCAAGGTCCTCTTTCAGTCTGTACAGTTTCATTGAAATCAGAATTTCAGTTGCCCGTGCTCCCTTGTGAGCTCAGTTCTGAAATTTATTTCGTGTCTGCGTAATGCGCTGCCAGCGACATTAAGGGGGAATATACAACTAGAAGCGCGAAAAAGGGCGATTGTCCTGATTTTTTTAGAAAAGCTATAGGAACTGTTGGATTGATTTTTTTGTAAATGAAAATACTCACTTTCAAAAACATGTTTGATTAATTTTTTTATTCAATTTACAATATGAGCTGAGTATACGCGTCCTTTTTCAACTGCCGCAAAAAGAAGTCCTTCGCGGTGACCACTCTCATTTCGTCTGTAATCATCAGAATGAAAAAAAAAACCAAAAAGATTATTAAAATCGAGACTATAATCTAGTCTTTGTCGTAGGGGTTTTCGAAAATATCTTTATTTGACAAAATGGCGGGCGTTTGAACTCAAAGTAGTGATTTTTAGGCAAAAATTCGTTCTTATCTTTCGATAAAACTAAATCTAAGCTACTAAAAAAGAAATCCTACGACAAATACTAGATAATTATGTATATAATAAACACAAAAAATTTCAAGTTGATTGGTACAGTGGTTGTCGAGTTATTGCGGTCACCGATGTGAAAAACATGGTTTTGAGAAAAACGCGATTCAAAGTTGAGCAAAGATATCCCAATTCTCTCACTTATAGAGAATCATCGATGCCAGGTCCCCAATATATGTCCTCGACGTTGTTTTGAACACCCATATCTTCTAAGTTTCCGGGACGACGCCGTAATCGTCCTTCTTTTGATGTTTCCTGTACTCGTAACTCGGCTTGCGCTATGGGACGGTCATCTTCACGTGGTGCGTACAAGTGCGCATTCAGTTCCGGTGAAATCCCCATGATATTCATTAGTTGTAGCAGTGACATGACTCCACTGTTGAATGTACAAGTTGCTAATAATGCTGCAATCTCGACAATTATATCTCCGCTGTGTGTTGTTTTTGGAGCAATCTTCCAAATCAATTGATTATAGCTCTCGTTCGAGTTCTGAGTATAACCGCCAACACAGCGCTCCAATAACGAGTCCTTACTTAGATCTTCATATATCGGTCTCATGACATCCAATACGATTTTTGGTAACGTTGAATAGTCACGTGTAAAATCAATCAGTGTTCCTGCAGCTTTCGCTTTTTGCCACTTGCACCACGATTCGATGCCTTCAGGACAATATTCATGTTGAGGATTGTTATCTGTTGAGCCGTAATGATAAAAAGTTGCCAACATTGCTTTTGTCATATCGTCTTTACAATCACTATGTCTTCGAATAGCTAAGTCATAGTAGATGCTTAGTTTGTCTATAAACTTAGTAGTCAATTTGTTTTTTTCCACGGATACCAGGATTTTTCTTTTTACATTCTCGAGGGCGTGTTCCCATGCGCTTTTGAACGTGCCCCACGCACTTCTTCCTCATAATCTCACATCATCATCTCCGTACAGTTTCGAATTTATTATTCCACTATGTTTTCGAATCCCCATCACCGATGTAATTAACACATTTCACTCCATATTTTTCGATAGATCTTGAAAATAACTCTTTCATAACGTCAACTTCCAACTTGCCTGAAGTACCCTTATGATTTGACTAGCAATTTTCTTCGTGCGTAGCTTTCCATTCATTGTACTGCTCGGTATTAATAAGCTTACTCCAGTACGCACCTGAAGTGCAAAAACTAGACTTCACAATAAAATCTACAACTTGTCCTGTCAAGTGGCCAATCAAAGCCGCAACTTCGAATAATGATGTGAAACCACGTTTTCGCCAGGTGGCGTCACCTGAAACAGTCAGTTCTTTATCACTACTCCTGGGATCATGTTTACGTATTTCTTCTTCCTCTTCTTCAGTAGCTTGTTTCAATAATACATCACAAACACTTGAAGCGGCAGCATGAATGTTTTTCACTATTACGACGTAAGTCGTTTGTTGAACCGGAAGTGGCAAATCCATGATTCCATAAAATTTCATTGCTCCACTTAAACCAATCCCCAATAAACGCATTGCAAAATAAAATCGTGCATTTACTTCGTAAGCTATTTTCACGTAAGTCGGCTTACACGGCGGACACGAAATTAACATTTTGAATCCCAGCCCTCGGATGCTTCCTTCTGAAAATTTCACGTCACCTCCGCACGTTTTACATTTTACGCATTCTGACAAGGCAGAAAACAAACACTGTCAAATAGTTTAAAATTCGATATCCGATGATTGAATTTTGTGGCACTGGAATGTCTCGTCTAGTCTTGAATTTTTTGTGCGCTGGTGCTGGCACTAAATTCCGCTTTCTCCGCTTCGTACCGATTTGCCGGCATTAGTTTTTTTTCGAACGAGATTTCCGAAAATCCTCCGATTTACGAGTTTCTCGAGAACCTTTATTTCTGTCTATTTTTCCGCGAATATTTTATTTCAAAACAAAAACTCTCGACACCACGCAAGATTATGCGGACGAAAAGCCACTGATGATAGTCCACCAATTTTTCTCGAGCAACCTTCGTTAACATAATGGAACAGTTTTTTGTGCAACGAACAAGGCTCGACTTGTTTCAACTTGTCTGATCATGCGAACGGCCGCGAGGCGCTTACGCTGAAGCTGTATCTTCATTTCTTCGAATTTATCCTTGAAATTTTCACCAAACATTCCTAAGACGTCGAGCCTCAAGAAAACGCAAAAATCAAAAAATCGATTTTTGATTATTCTAGGTGTATATTCCTCCTTAAACACAAATTGAGACGTGTTAAGCTGTATTCTTGTTCGAAATATGTAATGATTTGTAATTTTTAATTTAACGTTGTGCTTTTATTAATTTTTGTTTTAGATGCGGCTTTAAAACGTGTTACAAGAAATATCTCAAGCATCATCTCCGCTATCACGAAGACCTTAAATCGATCAAGTGCATAAGCTGCGATATCGAATTTTTAATAAACAATTATATGTCCAGCACAAGAATGAAGAACACGGTTTGAAGCAACACGTCTCCGTACACAGTACCGAAAAACCATTCGCATGCACCTTCTGTTCGTATAAAACGGATATAAAATCTGCTCTAAAACGACACGTCGCCATTCATAGTGACGATAAACCTTTTGCGTGCACCCTCTGTCCGTATAAGACGAAACAAAGTTGGAATCTGAAGATGCACGTCGCCACTCATAACGAAGATAAACCGTTCGCGTGCACCGTTTGTCCGTATAAAACGACCTTAAAATCGGCTCTGAAAAAACACGTCGTCATTCATAATGCCGATAAACCTTTCGCGTGTACCCAATGTTCGTTTAAGGCGAGGGCTAAATGGATCCTGAAGGAACACGTCGCCATTCATAACGTCGATAAACCTTTCGCGTGCACCCTCTGTCCGTATAAAACGACGAGAAATGCGAATCTAAAGAAGCATGTCGCCTATCATAGCGACGATAAACTTTACGCGTGCACTTTCTGTCCATATAAAACGGCTATAAAATCTGCTCTCAAACGACACATTGCCATTCATAGCGACGATAAACCTTTCGCGTGCGCCCTCTGTCCATATAAAACGGCTACTAAATGGGTTCTGAAGCAACACCTCACCATTCATAGCGGAGATAAACCTTTCGCGTGCACCCTGTGTCCATATAAAACGGCTATAAAATCTGCTCTGAAGCGACACATCGCCGTTCATAGCGACGATAAACCTTTCGCGTGCACCCTCTGTCCGTATAAAACGACAAAAATGTGAATCTGAAGAAGCATGTGGCCAATCATAGCGACGATAAACCTTTCGCGTGCACCCTCTGTCCGTATAAAACGACAAAAAATGTGAATCTGAAGAAGCATGTGGCCAATCATAGCGCCGATAAACCTTTCGCGTGCACTCTCTGTCCGTTTAAAACGGTTTTAAAAACGGATCTGAAGCAGCATCTCGTCATTCATAGTAACGATAGACCATTTAAGTGCGATATGTGTTCGCAGATGTTTAAGTTCAAAAGATGCCTGACCAAACACGCACAAATTGTCCACTCGCAATCCGAGAAAGCGGAATTCAAATGTCCGAAGTGTCCTTTCGAAACCAACTACAAACACAGCTTTAAACGTCACGTAAACGCGCACAGTGAGAGTCAAGTGTTGAATTGCTCCGGATGCGATTGCAATACCCACCATAAATCAAGCTGCACCAGACATATGAATGTTTCGCCTGTTTCTGTAGTAAAGGAAGAGAAACCATTGGTCGAATACGATTAAAAAGTATATGCTTTATCACGTTAATGCAGATATATATTGTGAAATAAGAATCTAGATAAAGGTGCATGAACTGAGTAAAGTATGCTCGTAAAAACATAGACAATCGACGATTTTCTCGAGTAGGTAGGATATATCAAAATTCAAAAAGTATTCACATTGACGCCAAACTAAAGCGTGTTCGTGACCAACCACACAATTCTGTCAAAATAAAAATTAATCGATTTCGGTCCTTGACCTAAAGATACAGTGACTTACGCCCGTTTTACATTATCATATTAAATTGTACCAAACAATTAAATACTATTTTATAGTACAATGTAAAACCAGTCTTTTGCACAAGATTATTGTATGAACTTAGACTCCATCATTTGTCAGAGCTATTACATGTGTATTATGAATTTGTACAAAAATTCTGCTTATGATTCTCTGTCTTGCTACATCCTCGTTTCAAATTGAACACCATTATCACACAGTATTTGCAAATATTTCTCATAACCTCCAAAAGATTAATTTCATGCTTAGCTAATATCACTAATACTTTTTTACGCTCAATAAAAACATTTGCTGACACTACCACAGTATAATGTATAAGCCCACGTTTATTGATACTGTAACAGGACTGGACAAGACGTAAACATAAGAAAATGAGGTTAGATTGGAATACGTGCAATGCAGACTAGTGAGCAGGCAGAAGTCAAAACATTTAGTATGAAAATAGGACAGGTTATAATTTTATATAATGATTTTGCACAGAAAAATGGTACAGTGTTTTATATTGTACTATAAAATAGTATTCAATTTTTACGTACAATTTAATATGATAATGTAAAACGGGCTTTACAGCTAAGGCTCATAACACCGGGCCAGAAATCAATACCGGTGTTTCGGTATATTTTATTTTCAAAACGGGTATGCCTAGAAAAAAACTAATTATATTCCGATGGTTAGGCATGAAATATATTTCTTAATTACTAAATTACACAAACAATAATACACTTCAAACTAAACATTTAATAAATAGTATGACAAAAATGAACGATTTTAATTAACTTATAACTTGACATTATTAAATTAATTCTTCATAAGCATCTACTCTATTAAAGATGCTCGTAAAAGACATACACAATCGACGCTTTCTTCGTCGAGAATGTACCGAATCTTCGTACGTACTTGATTTGCTACAGAAAAATCCTTTTCCCATTCTATACTTGATGTAATTGTATTTGAATAGTCATGTACAACTAATTGTAAATGTTTTTATCTTAACTCCTGTTCTCCCAAAAATAGCAATTTCAATTTTAATCATTGCTTCTCTGTACTACGGTAATTTTGAGCTGAGTTGAAATCTTCTCTTGAATTGCCGACTGTAGTTTGTTATGATCAAGTTCGAGTTAGATTTTAATGTTTGTGTTATTGAATTTGTTGTCGATATAGCATGGTTTTCTGCGTTTTTTGAACGAGATTCGTGTAATCAAACGAATTGTAGATCATGGCATAGTTGGTTTAGTTAACTCTAGAAATAAAATCTTCTGAATAGTATACAGTGAGGTCGTAAAGTATGGAATAAAATTCGTAAAATCGAAGATAATTTTCTTTTATGAAAATGCTGTGTTAATTCCGAGAGAGGGTGGGGGGAGATTGGGTGATCTGATTAAGGGTGAGGATGGTGTGTGGATGTTTTTGATTGTAGGGTGTTTGATTTGAAAAAAAAAAGATTGTTGCTGATAATTAATTGATTGATAATTGATTGAGCGGCTAGCTTGACACCTCCCTTACGTAATAACATGAATAAGATTTTGGTGAAGGTGCACGTGGAGAGTGCAAAGGGTTAAAAATAAAACTCTTATTTATTTGCTTGGGTAAATAAAACGAGCACTGTCCTTTGAGAACGTATATTAATTGTATTAATTAAATCGTTAAATAATTAAAACAAAAAAACGATAATCAAATGCATAGTCGTACGTTTGCGTGTGAATGGGTGAATGAGTGGGGTGTAGAGTAATAATATGAAAGATAAATTAAGTAAATTAGAACGATAGGGCTAACTTACTGCGTGATACCTGAGTTTGAAGCATGGCTGAGACGGAGGTTCCGATGGTAGTCGCGCGTGTGTGTGTGAGTACTTACTTAGAGGCACTAAGTGAAGCGTTGAGTATGTGGGTGTCAGCAAGTGACTTAAAATAAAATTCGCGCGATTTGTATTTCAATGTCGCTGAAGGGTGTGAGGGGTTACTAACGGTAAACGAAGAAATTAGAAAGTTGGGGTGGTCAGTTTACGAAGAATACGCACGCCCTTTTTACCTACTAGTTGACCGAGGGTTGGAAAACAAGGTCACGAACGTATACCCGCAAACACAAACTTGCAAAAATAATTTTAACTAACTTTCCTTCAACTGAACGGAACACAGATATTGGCTAAAATATTAAGAAAAATAATTTAATCGCGTATTTAAAATGACGAGGGATACACCTTTGTCGCGGAAGAGAGAAACGCGAAGAGTATAATAGACTACATAGTCTATACCCAAAGTATGAAAACTAATATACAAAACATAAAGACACAAAAAGAGGCTGAAATGGGAACTCAACACAGATTGCTAACGGCAGAACTCCAAGAACAAATTAACACAGAACAACAAATAGCTGAGTATCATAAAATAGCAATCAGCAAATTAAGAAACGAGAAGAAAAGAGCAGAATACCAATAGAACACGAATGATTTACTAAAGAGACATGGCCAGGAAGAAATGACACTAGAAGAGACGTGGGAAATTTTCAAGGAAATTATTTATAATTCTGCACTAGAAATATGTGGTCAAATCAGATACAGGAAAAAACAGAAAAGAACAAACTGGTGGACTAAGAAAATACAAAAGGAAGTCAAAAAGAAAAAAGATGCGTGGAGAAAATACGTTTTAACAAAGGAACAGCAATACAAAGAACAATATGTTAAAATAAGAAACGAAGTTAAGAAGAGAATCAAAGAAGCGAAAAAGAAAAGCTGGGAAGATTTTGGAAATGATATTAATGAGGAATATAAAACAAATAACAGGAAATTTTGGAACCTAATAAGATCAATGAATGGAAAGAAAAAGAAAGAAATAAAACCAGTTAGGAATACCGCGAATGAACTAAAAACAAGAACAGAAGATATACTTGAAATATGGAAAGAATTCTTCACGAAAAATTCACAGATGCAGGAGATCATACAGATTTATTGCCAGAATCAGGAACACGAAATGAATATAATGAAGAACTTGAAGAGATAGATATGGAAGAGGTAGAGAAAGCCCTAAAAAGAATAAAAACAGGAAAAGCCTGCGGTACGGATAATATAGAACCGGAAATGGTAAAATGGCTCGGACAGGAGGGAAAGGAGTGGATCCTTGACATATTTTGTAAGGCATGGCGAACGAACACAATTCCTGCGGATTGGGAAAATAACCTTATCACTCCCATATATAAGAAAGGCGATCAAAGTCAGTGCGAAAACTACAGGGCAATATGCCTATCGACAGTATGTTTTAAGGTCTATACCAAAATAATAGCGGAACGACTTACACATTTAGTAGGAGACAAACTGGGAGAAGAACAAGCAGCCTATAGAAAAGGGAAACAAACGAACGATAATATCCACATAATTAAAAACATCATTGAACGTAAAATTGAGACAGAGGAGGAAATCTACTTCAATTTCATAGACTTGCGAGCAGCCTTCGATACAGTAGATAGAGGGAGTATAGTGTAGATATCTGTCTAGAGAAACTAGAGGTTCCAAGAAAAATGCGCCAAATAATCAATAGTCTATATTGTCAGGTTAGGGAGATAGTACAAGTGAATGGAAAAAGATCAGCAGATTTTGAAATGCAAGTGGGAATAAAACAAGGAGACAGCTTAAGTCCATTAATATTTATTATAGTAATGGACAGAATCCTGCAAAATACGAGGAAACGCACCGAAACTGTGAAGACACTGTTAGGATATAACAGAGTGGAACCTGTAGCTGTGGATGCATTACTGTACGCCGATGATCTGGCACTAATAGCTGACAGTTATGTGAAAATGGAAAAATT
Source organism: Chrysina gloriosa (assembly GCA_038088585.1). Taxonomy (NCBI): domain Eukaryota; kingdom Metazoa; phylum Arthropoda; class Insecta; order Coleoptera; family Scarabaeidae; genus Chrysina; species Chrysina gloriosa. The sequence continues at coordinate 11,591,584 of CM076095.1, forward strand.
AACAAAAATATGAACAGAAGAAATAGAAAAGATGAAGATGGAAATAAACGTAGAAAAAAGCAAACTAATGGTGATAAATAATAAAGAGCCAGCCAGTAATCTAATAATTAAAATAAACGATAAACAAGAAGAAATTGTCGACGCATACGAATATTTAGGTACTATTGTATCGAATGATGAAAAATTGATCTAGACATAGCAAAAAGAGGACGGAAAGCCAGAAACATATACTACGCTCTGAATCAAACCATCTTTGGAAAAAAAGAAATAGAACCCAAGATCAAACAGATAGTATACAATGCAGTAGTAGCCCCCACAATAATGTACGCAAGTGAGTCCTGGACAATACAGCAGAAACACGAAAGCAAAATAACAGCTATGGAAATGAAATGTTTGAGAAAGATCGTGGGGAAAACAAAAATGGACAGAATAGAAAACGAACAGATAAGGAATATGATAAATCAAGAAGATATACTAAAAAGAATTGAAAAATGTCAACTGAATTGGTACGGCCACATAATTAGAATGGAACAAAAGAGTTTAACAATGAAAATAATAGAAGCCAAAAATAACGGGAGAAGAAAAGAGGGAAAACCAACGAAAAATGGATTGACGGAGTCAACGAATTAGGACGAAAGCGAGGGAAGACCATAGCAGAAATGAGAAGAATGAGTACAGACCGGACACGATGGAAAGAATGGATTAAATCGTCGTAAGATCCAAAAATAATCCGACGCTGAAAGGCATAAGGATTAACGAGAAGAAGAAGAAGAAGAAGAGCGAATTATTTTAGTTAACCTTCCTATACTCACGCATACGGTCTGTGAGACCGATTTATATAGTATAGTATACGTCTTTCATTTTGACGTGAGTATAGGAAGGTTAAGGAAGTGTAAGAGCTCAAACACCTATACCGTAGTAAGTTTTTGCAATAGGCACATTTTAGTAGTAGATACTATTTTGTTTGATAATATTTGTTGAATTTATGGCTCCATCGACTTTTGAAGTGAATTACTTCTTAAGGGACGGACACCTTGCCGGCTCAAACGTAAACGTAAGAGCGTTAAATTTGAACGACGCTTCGCTTCGTGTAAAAACAAAGAAAACAGAGTATGATGTGCCAGCGGTAGGCGACGAGCTAGCTGTAATTTGCGTGTACAATGGTATACAAATTTAATGTATATATGGTATAACCATTGAGGTTTGTACGTATGAGAAAGATTCGATATGAATTCTTTCATTATGTACGTATTGCGCATTTTTGCAGTTAATTGTTTCTACAGGAGTGGACAAATTATGTTGCCACAGGCTCTTGCAATAACTACCGCCACGGTCTTCGGCTACCCGCCATGGCAAAATTACAAAATTGTGTTTAGACCATTTAATATTGTACTATATATAAAGGACATTTTGTATATTAGAAGAAGTGTATACATGTAGACTAAGTTCAGAGTAGTTGAGTAGTAGAGAAGGTGTAGAGATTGTCAGTCTTGAAAGAGTGAAATATATTATCGTTATCATCGAAGCCAAAGTATTATAATTGGTAATATAAGGTGCAAAATGTATAGGTGCGTAAAGAGTAGGAGTACCTATAACAACAAACATCGGAGAGTAAATGTGCGAGCGGGAGACGACTAGTCGGGCCATCAAAGCAGAGGATCTCAGAAATAAATAAACATAAAAAAGAATAAAACAAAACAATATACATTAAACCTACGAAAAAGATTTTAACAACCTAATGATTACCAAATCATCAAAAAACACGAGAAGCGAAATGGTCGGAAGTACAACTTATTACACATCAAATTAAAGTTCTTCTAGTGCAGATTAGGGATAAAATAATTTCGGATACGAGAGACGGTTCATTGAGGAAATATTCAATGAGAAAGTGAAAAGTGGTTTTTGACGAATCGCTCTGGTACGCTCTAACACCCAAACAAAGCAAATTTCACGACTTTTGACGTCAAAGTGGTATTCTAGACCTTCGAAAACATCTGTACACAGAATTTCGTCTAATTTAGAACATTTTAATTTTTTTCTGAAGTTTCAAAGTGTACGTAAGCTTTAAATTTCGAGCGTTCCGTTGGGCAGAGCCAGGCGCTCGCTTCGTGTAAAAGACAAAGAAAACAAGAGAGGGAGTATGTTGTGCGAGCGAGAGGCGATGAGCCAGGGAAAGGATATGGGCTTGCTACTGCTTGCTACGTCTGAAACAGAAGGAGAGACGGAGCGATTATGGTGTGCGAGCGGTCAGAGCAACGGAGCTCAGATATACATAAACATAAAGAAAGAATAAAATAAAACATTATACATTAAACCTGCGAAGAAGATTTTATACAACCTAATCATAATGACTTCTGAATCATTGTAATAAACGTATAAGTACGAATATAATAGAACATTATACATAAAACATCCGAAAAAGATTTTCTACAACCTAATCCTACTGATTTCCAAATCTACAAAAAAACACGTGGAACGAAAACGCTATGACCTCCAAGTAAGAAATACGACAATTAATGGGTATTCACTTGAGACGTGCGTAAGCCACACACGCCAACATCAATCTGTACTTTGTTTTCTTTCATTTCATAGAATAGTCCATTTCCTATTAGATAACTACAAAAAAATTGTTGTATTTGAAAGTTTCAGTAAAAAACGATAAAAACCATCTGACACCCATTAGTCTTACCGTGATATCGAAAGCGTTAGGGTGAAGTTATAGTTGGTATCGTAATAATTGTTGTCGTTGCTCACATTGATTTTCATTTTTTACTTTACATTATTTTGTATTTATATAAAATACACTTTTAGTTGTTTTTTTATTTATCGAAAGTTTAGGTTTAAACCTTATTAATGTAAAAGAAGGAAAAAAATGCCTTCTTTTAATTATTTGATTGAACGTAAAAATAAACATAACACATAATCTCGACACGTTTATTCACTCGTCGTCTTTATAACATAATCTATCTATGAATATAATCTGAACGTGTGTACATATAGATACTTTATAATCTATCATATATTTATTATACCTATATTGCTTACTCAAGGAGAAAATCGTGAGCAACAATATGAGAGCGGAATATCTAACCATCTCACTATAATGGGCGATTTCATTAAAATCCGCATGCGCCACGTGTAAACTTATTGGCCCAACATTATGAAAATTGGCAATATTTGTATTTGTGCTGATTTGTGCGTTCTGTCCTGCATAGTCCTCAAATGTGAGTCAAATTGCAGGTGATTAAAGTATCAAAGTTATTAGCAATTAGCACAGTGATTAGCGTTTGCCGACGTTTATGTATTAGTGTACCTGACAAAGGTTGTGCTCTCTTAATTTACAAAATAAATGCTGGAAAAAACAACTAAAACTGAAATGGATATGTTTCTTTATGTAAAGCCTCCAAAGATACTGCAGAATAACATATAATATTAATACATTCACTAAACTTTTTATATTAGATTAATAATTTGTTACTTTGTTCAAATTTAAACCGCCAACTTCTTTGGGTGGCGCGTATCCAGTAAACACAATTCTACCGTAAGAAAAGGATAGCGCGATGCATACTTCTCGTATTGTTGGTCACAATTTTCAATGTCAGGATAGGGAATTAGCAGTATTGGTACAATAAATATAACTAACTTCTCTCACGACTTCCTATATCTCCTCTCGCTACCAACTTGGCCAGTATCGCCAACTTAAAATTACGCGGCAAATTTAAATTTAAACTTCTGAATACTGCATTAGTGAATCTTTCTCTTTTGTTTTGTTTTCGTGGAAGAAATACGTACAATGAGTGTTATATACACTATTACACTTACTATTTGGTCCGAATACTTTTTATTATTGCTACTTGAAGGTGCTTCCAAATCGAATATTACCTAATTTGAAGGTATTTTAGTATTAAATTAAGAAAAATACACATTTTTATACATTTCAGTGGGTTTTTAAAGTATAATGTCTATATTCGTATATATAAAAATTTAAAAAAGGTTCATCAGAAGCTGAAATTAGAAACAATAGTTTAGAAAATCGTTTACCAGCTAGCACATTTTATTGTTATTGTGTCACAATTGGGCGACTGGCATTAATAAATAAATAAATTACAAATATGCTATATACAAGGAAGCTACGAATTATAGAAAATTTAATAAATAATTTTTTGAATAAAATGAATATTAAATTAGATTTTGCTTTTCATTTATTTAACCCCTTTTGTAATGATTTACATGTTTACTCTTATTTATTTATTTTAGACTCTTCAAAATAAATTATTTATATATATATATATATATGCATCTATTACAACTCAAATTTATTAATATAATGCTTTAAATCTAAATGTATTTCAGTTGAATATGCAAAGTTTCGGCAAATGCATAATTTCAATATTCAAAATTCCCGCTAAGTGTGGTTTAGTACGTGAAACCCTCAATAGATCCCAATAAAACACTTATTGTAGTATGGGAATTGCTTACTTAGAAGTTGCCAACATTGAAATCATCATGGTTGCTTGAGTAATCAGGACAATGTTTGTCTGTTTGTACCACGAAAACATTGGATATTATCATTAGTTGGTGATTGTTTAGCGATGATTTCTAACATTGAATTTCCAATAGATTCTGTATTGAATAATAGACTACTTTAAATTAGGTAGTCTAATTCTATTTACGAATAAAATGGATAGCACATATGCTATTGAAAACCTGAACGATAGGAACAGTATAGAGGACGAATTCGATAGTTGTACAGACGATAAAGTACGCGTATATGAAACTATAATTAGCGGAGAATACATTAAACAAGAACTGTATGATACGGAAGATGAACCTGGAAACATTCATAATTTTGTCGGTATAAAAGACGATAAGGTATGCGTATATGAAACTGTAGGTAATAGAAGATACCTTAAACAAGATTCATGTGATACAGAAAACCAACCTAGAAATGTTCATAATTATGGTACTATAAAAGATGAGATCATAGAAGATTCAACTGTATTAGTACAAGAAACTGGATGTACAACCAATATCAAAAGAGACTATCTTACATGTAACTTAACGTCCCAGTAATACTTTGCTTGTTATTTTCCATTTTCTCATTTGCAGGTTGCGAAAGATGTGGTGAAGAATATGATTTATATTGTCTCAAATGTCTCATGTTGATACGTATTTTTAATAGCAACAATCCCGATTTGAATGATAACAACGTTAGGCGGACTTTACCGACCAATTTTGTAGATATGTGCGAAACACAATCTGGTATGGGTATCATAGCTTTAAGAGTCATACCTAAAGGAGTTGTGTTTGGACCATTTGAAGGATTAGATTCAACTAAAGATGGCATGGTATCAGAATGGATATTGAGATACAAAGAACTGATTTATGCCGGAGATCCTAACTTGTTAAATTGGATGCAATATATACAGAGGGTGGATCAAAGTACACATCCGAATTTAACACCTTTTCAATATGAAGATGAATTGTATTATCACAGTAATTGTCAAATTAATGTGGGTGATGAATTATTAGTCCACTGGGAAAAAGTTTGTGATGAAAGTGCGACTCTAGATAGTTGTTTCAGGCCATGGATTTGTGAAAGTCTAGATGAGGCATATGCATGTACACTTTGTTGTGTAGGGTATAAATCAATATGTCATCTAGCCGCACATAATTCCAGATGCCCCCAGAAAAGAAATCAAAATGACTTTTGTAAAGGTGTGTTTTTAGAATTACCCAGGTTTCATATTGAAAATGATATTAACTGTGATTGTTTTGGATTGTAGAGATAATTCAATGTGCCTTTTGCAAAATTCATGTGGATAAGAAAGAATATTTAGACTACCATGTGGATCAATGCTTTGAAAAGAACACAAAGTAAGTATTTGTGTTGTAGTAGTGCAGTATTTCGCATGTAATGATCTAGAACTAGACTATTGTAGTATGATGATACTCGAATGGTTAATTATATAGAAAGCAAAATTTATTACAATTAATATTTACAAAATTTTAGTATTATATTAACAAAATAATTAACACTAATCAAAATACATTACCTAGTGTGTATATAAGTGTAATTTGTTTTCTAATTCTTAACTTCTCTCTCTCTCTTTTTCTCTCTTGAATTCTTTCTTCACTTCTTTTCTTTGGTCCTTTCCTTTTATTGAATTTCTTTTTTCTTTGGTCAGTTCGTCGTTTGTAAACAACTTCTTTTTTGATGTGGTCTGCTTCTTTTCAACCCTGGTATTTTGTGTAACTTTTTATCTGACTTTTTTCGTCGACCATCCCATTCCGTCGTTTTAAAACAAACTTCATTGTTTTCATGTTTCAAGTGTATGTGTGTGGTATGTTTACAACGCTTTTCTATTTCTTAAAGAATGCTTTCTATAAAATTTACATATTTTTATTGATAATTTTACTAATGGAGTATTACCATACTACACTATGCAAAAATTGAGTACCCCTTTAGTGGAGAAATAAGAAATAACATATACAATACATCATGTTTGGAATCTTTCAATATGGAACTAGTAGTAATAGAAGTGAATGCAGATCTAGAGATGTACAGTTGTACACTAGCAAAGATCATCGTTATCTTTGATGCCCGTATCGTGCGAGATTTTGATCCATGCTGCGTATTTCAGCCATTCTCTTCCAAATTCGAACTTCCCATCGACTTTCCTACATCTACAGATCTGCACAAGCACAATGTTCTATGTTTCACATACTATTTAACCAAGGTCGTGGTATACATCATTGTCCTCTGAATGAGCTCAAACTTGCGGAAAAGTTCATCATAACGCATTCTTTGCCAATTATAATCGCAATATTTTTGTGACAACTTTAGTTTGGATGGTGTCATTTGGTAGATCTACTATTTCCTCTTTTTGCCCATCCAACAGCTTCTCACAGTACTGTGCCATCTATTTAGTTTTTCTTTTCTGGAATCTATTAATAGGGCACTTTTGCCCTCACACGTGTTACTTCTGTTAATCCGTGTTTATTCTTCTTTACTTCTTGGTAGAAATTTCTTATCTCTTTGTTAATATAGTATCCATTTTTTGTAATTTCTTCTCCATATTCCCTCATTTTTTCTGGCATAAATGTTTAGCTACTTTCCTCATCTCAAAATTGTTTATATTTTCTGATGTATTTATATTCAGCGTCTTCATTCTTGCTTCATTTCTTTATTTTAGGGCGTTTCTACATTCTTCATCGAACCATTTCGCTTTACCTTTCCTATTTTTTTGGCCAAACATTTTTCAGCTACCTGTGTAATTATTTCTTCGCATCTAGTCCATTATTCTTGTATGCTTTCTAATTGTGGGTTCCTTTCCAAAATATTTGATGACTTCTCTTTAAAACTTTCTCTCACTATTATATCATGTAATTCATCCACGTTAAACCTCTTCCGTCTTTTTTTTCTTTTGATTGTGGAGTTGTTGCCTCATGTTTGCTATTACATGGTCCGAGTTTATATCAGCCCCTCTGTGGCTTCTAACATCATTTATCGCTTTCGCTCTCTGTAATCACCTGGCCTATCTGATTCATAGTCTTACCATTAGGTAATATCTACCTTGTTTTTTGTATATGTATCGAAAGGCTGTACTCATTACTTTCATATTCATATCCATAGCAATTGGCACTAATCTTTTACCATTATCATTATTTTCAAGTGTTTGCTTTTTCTCCATTATATTTCATATATAGGTACTTCTTCTTCTCCCACTTCGGCATTAAAGTCTCCTATCAGTATTTTCATATCATAGTTTAGTATTCCTTCGATAATGTGTCCTAATCCCTCGTAGAATTCATTCCTCATCTCATATCTCTTTTTCTCTGTTGGGCATGCACATTCGGTATACTTATTTTTCTATATAAGTCCCTTATCCTAATCATGCATTTTATATATACATATGTATTTTAATATATGATCGCTAGATCTTTATTTTAACACATTTTATACTTTCACTTTTGAATAATGTTGTTATTACTACAAATTAATGAATATGAATGAATGAATGCATGAATGCTTCGAATGCGAGTACTATTGTGAACGATTTAATCGTTTCAGGATTTTCGCTAAGCACCAGGACGATAAAGAGGTTAAATCTTTCTGGTGTACCCAGTGCCCGTTTAAAGCAAATACAAATGAACGACTGAAGCTACACATCGTCTCGCATAGTAACGATAATCCTTTTGCGTGTTCCATTTGTTCGTTTAAAGCGACAACAAGTTTAAGACTGAAGCAACACATCGCCATTCATAGCGACGATAAACCTTTCTCGTGCACTGAGTGTCCGTTTAAAACAAAGACAAATTATCAACTGAAGCTACATATCGTCTCTCATAGCGATGATAAAACTTTCGCGTGTTCCTTTTGTTCGTTTAAAGTGGCGACAAGTGCTAGGCTGAAGACACACATGGCTATTCATAGCGACAACAAAGCTTTCGCCTGCTCCCTCTGTTCGTATAAAACACATACAAATTGGCAACTTAAGGAACACATGTCCATTCATACCGAGGATAAGCCTTTCGGATGTACACAGTGCCCGTATAAAGCGAAGACAAATAAACGATTGAAGATACACATCGCCATTCATAGCGACGATAAACCTTTCTGGTGCACTCAGTGTCCGTTTAAAACTAAGACAAATCATCAACTGAAGCTACACATCGCCTCTCATAGCGACGATAAACCTTTCGCGTGTCCCTTTTGTGCGTTTAAAACAAAGACAAGTGCTGGACTGAAGGTTCACATACCCATTCATAGCGACAACAAACCTTTCGCCTGCTCCCTCTGTTTGTTTAAAACAAAAAAAGAAAAACCTTAACCGACACATGTCCATTCATAGCGACAACAAACCTTTCGCCTGCTCCCTCTGTTTGTTTAAAGCAAGAAAAAGACGAACCTTCAGCGACACATGTCCATTCATGCCAACAATAAACCATTTGCGTGCACCATCTGTTTGTACAAAGCCAGCACAAATTCCAAACTGATACTACACATGGCGATTCATAGCGACATAACTGTACAGCGTATAAATCAAGAGAAATCGTTGATCGAATCCAAGGATCAATAAATATATATATACTTACGGTGTCGTTTATATGTTACAGGCATCTTGAAAAAATCCCACTATTGCATAATACAGTTATCGGTATGACGAAACTTTTTCTTGGAATAATATCGACTTATTTTTGACGAATTACTATTTTCGTAATTCGGTTGGAGTTTGCGATTCATGAAGTGTAATTCCATCCATGGTTATTGGCATATACAGTTTGGCAAATAACTCGTGACAATAGGGGTCACTGCGCATTCTGTACATGTGTGGGCGGAGCGTATAAGATGACCGCTATACAGAATTGTACAAGTGTTTTGAAATTCATGTGGATTGTATCAGCACTGTCCTAATTTTAATTGTAATCCATAATTGAATAGCAAACGAAACACGTATTGCTTGTACAAAATTTAATAATAATAATAATATAGCCTGTCCCAGAATTGCTGGGACATAGAGCTACCACGTATTGTAGAGGACAAAATAAGTCGAATGGACGCAATTTATATATATACCAAAATGTATCGTTTGTCTGTGAGAAGAGTTCAAAGTTTAATTAAAACATCACGTTCTTGTACGCTGTTCAGAAATGCGCGAAACAAATTTAATGAAATTTGGGAAAAGTACATTTTAGAGGATTACTCTACTTTCAGTAATCAAAGAAACTGAAAGGAAATTGTAGAAGGGTTAAAACCACCCTCACCCCCTGATAATGCTTTTAAACTATTTCTTAGGGGTGGTAATACGGTTCTAAGCCTTCTTTTAGCGGGAAGGCTTATTCATCATCTTCATTTTTCACTCTTATAAAAACTCCGTATTTCGCAGTTTCGAAGGAAAAAATATTTTCTCAAATACTGATCACCTACATTCTTAGTACAAGTTTAACCTTCCTATACTCACGTCAAAATGAAAGACGTATACTATACTATATCAGTCGGTCTCACAGACCGTATGCGTGAGTATAGGAAGGTTAATAAAATTATAATACAAAAATTTACTTAATTAATTTAATTTAAGTGTCAAACATTGAGAGACGAGAAGCAAATCTTTCTAGGATTCTGTACCAAAACTGTCAAATTTAAGACACAAATTTAGTACAAAATTGTAATAATTGTTTATTGTTATCGATATTCAATAATATTACATATGTTTACATATAAGTTGATATAGCGTGTGTCCCAGATCGAGTGGGATTGCATGCGTAACTTTCTTATTAAACATGGAGTTTTGGTTAAATGGGATATATTTTGCAGCTTTATATGTTCATTTAAAATCTGTTTGAAAAAGTTGAAGATGTCAAACACATCAAAAAACAGAAAACTGTCATTTTTTTATATCAAATATCTTCGTACGTATAAGAGATAGGAAAAAAAAGTTTCTTAGGAAAGTCACTGTTTTCGATAAGACCAATTTAAAATTTATGTCGAACAACAATTCAAGATGGGTGCTTTTGAAGTACTCGTATCGATGCTCGCAAATTGGCTTGAATAAATAAATAAATGAACAAATTCAGTATTACGACTTACATATATCAGTTATCACCCACGAACTGAACTGTCATTTGTAATTATTTACATTCAATTGAATTTATTTGTATACACGCGTGCCACCTATTGTAGGATATATGTACTATCCCAAAAACATTCGACAGGCGCGCGCCACCTATCGTAGGATCAGTATTACACGTATGGAAATTCATAGCGTTTCTCTTATGGAAAACGTTGATCAAATAAATTGATTTGGAATTCGTTGAGGCCACTCTTCTAGTAATCTTCGCGGGAGTGTACTCAACAACTTTCGAGAGTTTCATGGCGACCGGATGAATGGTATAGTCATGTATAAAGGACACACAGACATACAGCTCTCGCAATATAAGTTGGCGAAGGGTGAGAGTGAGTTCGCGCAGATAGATGAGGGATAGATTGTCTATCATTCGTCCTGCAACTTTCCCGTATCAGTGGCGCACCTGAAGGTTCCTAATTGTTAATTAAATTTATATTTAAAAATACAATGTCTTTTTAAACATAATTGCTTTTTAATTTACTAATGATCGTAATGTGTTTATTTTGTAAAACAATTTGTGTCCTAATCCGCAATTATAATATACACGTAATTTGTTTATGAATTTATATGTCGTTAAGAGAGTTATCTGAAAGTAGAATAATTATTAGTTAATATGAATGAAAATTTAATGGAGTTACGAAATGAATGAATTAAAAGAAAGTTGAACTAATCGAAGTATAGTTCATCACTATCTTCATCTAAATTAATAATAAGCTGTTCACAGCGTTCGTCAACCAGGATCTCATTCTGTAAATATTCTTCTACTTCCATGACGTGCTCACAGCGTTTCTGCCAGTCCTCCATTGATATTTTTGAAAACTCTTCCTCTGTTAATTTCTTTACATCTTCTAATGTGAATGTTACGTTTCTTGCTCCCACATTATTCTTAATCTGTGCCCATATCTCAATAGGATTCAGGTCTGGGTGATATGGAGGCAATCTTAAAACAGTATGTCCCTTCTGTTCAAAATATTCATCAAATTTATAAGTAACATAGCGCTCTTCATGTGACTTGATTCTATGATATAGTTGTGGTTTCAACATATTGGTGCGAAAGGGAATCCTCTTAGCTGCCCACCATTGAACCATTTCTATTTTCCTACTGACAGATGTGCATTGTTTGCTTGAACATTATGGTAGGGAGCATTATCTATGACAACCACCGATTTGAAATTAATTTCTCATTTACCCACTTTCCGTAATTTTCGGCGTTCATACCGTCGTGGTAATCACCACTTTTTGAGCCAGATTTAAATATTAGTAAGCACTCTGGAAGAAAACCCATACTACCGCCCGCGTGTATTATAATTAGCCTTTGCTCAATAGATATGGTATATTTTTTACAAGACCTTTTGCACTTCTATCGCTCCAATTTTTTGATGAAGTATGACCCTATGAATATATGTTTCGTCAATATACACTATGGGATTTTTTTGTCTAAAAAATTTTATTTTCTGCCTTCGTGACCTAATATCTATTCGTTGGATTAATATTTTTCTGTTATTTTGTATACACCTAAATTTGAATCCCATATCTTTCACAATTGTTTGCAGCGAAGTTTCTGAGCCCTCCCATTCTAGGTCTTTACTCACCTTCTTATGTAAAGCTCCTACAGTAACACGACAGTCTTCTGTACGGTGAAAATGATAAATTATGTGTCGCAGCTCTCTAATTTTGTATTCCGGCAACTGTGTAACAGAGCAACGCCGCTGTCGCTTTTTTCCTGAATTGCGAAATTTATTTTCTCCGGGAGTACTTTCGGCTTTGCCTTCCTGAACAATTCGCTCGATACTTCTTATAGATATACCGGTTGCATTCGAAACATTCTTTTATATCTGATAAGGACTATTGTTTTTAAACCAAAAGAATAATTATACACAATAAAAACTACTTCCCGCGCTTGACTATCACTTTTCCTTCATCTACGGAACTCATATTGATACGACAATGGTAATTCCTATGCACTCTCTGAATCAGACAGGTGGGAGGTACATGTCCTAAATACGTTTACGGCGCATCTCCACCGCTCGCCAACTTATATTGCGAGAGCTGTACACTCTACCCCTATATAGCAAGGACAACTTTACATCTGCTCCTTTTGTTCGTATTTCATTTTCCGAATTTCTTAATTGAATTCTAATATGTACAAATAACCAAAACTACTAGTATATACAGTGATTATTCGGAAAATGAAAACTACTTCTCATATAACATGGTCATTCGTGTTGTGTTACTGAGCATCAGTTGTTTCAGTCACACATACGCAGACTTTCTTATTTCTCAACTCGTCTCTTATACACTCCTTTACTGTACCTTGAATACGTGGTAAATTGTATCGTAATTGCATAGATGTTAGCAACTTCCATTAGGGAAAGTGCATAGTCCAAAATAGACCAAAGTGTCATTAGCAATTATATGTTGTGAAATGTTGCACACACTTAACATAAAAATAAAGTGATAAATACACTACCAGTATGGAATACTGTTACTTAAATTCAATACATGACTTTACTTTTACAATGTTTTCTACGTTCAAACCTATTGCGTATTGTGCAATAAATATGCGGATTTGTATATTCTAATCCAGGAAGATGCCTGAGATATTTATTCACATTTGAAGGGAACGTTATACCCTTTGAGCGTCCCATCTCCGCGCACTTATTTAGCGTACAGCGTGCCACGTACTGTCGCTTTGAACTCTCGCGGTACTGTCGAGATCGATTACAAGTGGTAAATTAACTCTACACGCGCCCCTACCGCTACGTTACTGCCATCCGGTACCACTTTTCTAACAAGGTCATGACTGTAAACCTCCTGCGTGCTCCCTGTTTGTATAAAACAAAAAACAAAGTCGCTTGTTAGGGTACACATTTATCGTCGGTATGAATGACAATTTATATCAACAATAAATCTTTTACGTGCCCTCTTCTTTCGTTTAAAACGACGTGAAGTGATGCTGAAGGCACGCATCGTCATTTATGATGACCGTAAATCTCTCGGGGGTGCCCAGTGTCCGTTTAGAGCAACTGCAACCGAAGCGTCACATCGCTGGACATACTGATAAAAAAAAATTCGGGTTATTTCCCTTAAAGTTCTACTTCACCTCACATGAGATTATATTAAAAAAAAACTGCATACAGCATGACAACAGAGGGAGACCAAAGTGGTAACCACCTGACCAAGAATGTTGTGTTGGAAACGCTGAAGGGTTTCTAGTAGATTGTAACTACTTCATAAACATTACCTCTAATCTTGTTTATTTTTAATAAGAATGAAACTGTGGTTAAAATAATATATAAATGAATTAAAATTACCCTTACCACACCTTTCAGAAGTAACTACCGAAGAATTTTGTAGATCTTTCTGAAACAAGCTGGTGTGAGTATCGTAGCTTTGAGCTGTATCTAAAGGAGTTGTGTCCGGACCATCTGATTATTCATTACATTCAACAAAAGACGGTGCGGTATCAAAATGGATGTCGAGAAATAAAGAACCGAATTATGCAAAAGATCCTAAATTATTAAATTAAATGCAATATATATATACGGAAGGTGGATCGAAGTTCACATCCTTTTCAATATGAATATTGATTGTATTACCACAGTATAGTATAAAACCATTTGTATTCGTATAGCGCAACTCTACTAATGATTTTGACCGTAAGAGTCTTCAAATAAATAACAGATTTTGTTTATAGCCAAATTATATTTCACTGATGAAGTATAATTGCAAGAACGTTTCCATAACGTTTTGAAACATATTATGTATAGCAGCAGTCGCGGTGGTATATACTCGTATATCGACGGCAATTTTAACAGATGTCGCCGATGTACGAACAAATGCTATCCTTGTAGCAGCACCTACCACCAGCCGCTGCTGCCATATAGTTATTTTAATTGACAAAGAACATTTGATGTAAGAAAAGTATAAATAACTCAAGAAAGTACATAATACATTATTCACTTAATTACTATATATGTACAATTTTATATCTAAGAGGCCTTGAAGATTGAATACAATCCCAGGATCCTTATTTTTTCTGATGTGGCAGTCAACGTGTCAACACGGACAGTGCTTTAGCGAGTAAACATTGCTACGTTTCCATATCTTCTTTATCTTGATCCTTGTCACCATCGTAGAATTCGTTTTTGGGTTCAATCATCTTGTCCTCTAAGTCCTGGCTAATTCTTATGTCAGGATCTTCCTCCTTTTTCATTTTATCATCCTCTTGAATTGCGTCTGGTGGTATGTCGTTCATTTGGACGCTAGGAGAATGTTGACATAGTCTCAAATTGTCGCAGACATATCTGAAATAATATTTTTATACCTATACCAACCTGGAAAAAATTGACTTTCACTATGAATGTGTATTTAATAGAATTAATTAAAATATAGATGAAGAAAAAATAAATTTCATAGTGAAACTTGTCATTTTCATGAGAGTAAGAAGTACTAACATATCAAGTACCCTCAAGTACGGAGGCGATTCATAAAGTAAATTCCGTTTCCGTCTAAAGAGCAATGCGAGTCTGGGAGTGCTAGTGAGAGAATCGTTCGGACATTCTTTCGTGCTATTTTGGTCATTTAAAATGACTGCTGCGATTGAAAATCCCACCGACTGTGAAGTGCGTGCTGTTATTCGATTCCTGTGTGCTGAGAACATGCTGCTGAGATTCATTGTGAACTTTGTTCTGTTTATGGTGAAAATATCACCAGTGACAATGTGGTTAGAAGATGGTGCCGTATGTTTCGAGGACGAACTAATGTCCATGATGAAGAACGAAGTGGAAGGCCAACTGTTATGACGGACGAACTTTTGGGAATGAAGAGAAATTTCGTGAAAATCGGCGATTCATAATCACAGAACTGAGTTTTCTCTCAAATTTCACGTACAGTTTTGTAGGAGGAAAGTAGTAGCTTTAAGTTGTATATAATAAAAACCAATTCAGGTACTGGTGTTTTTCAAATAACCAAACGGAACTTACTTTATAAATCGCCCTCGTAGTTTTCTTTGTACAATCTATTAAAGAAAGTAATTTCTCGTCAAAGATTTTGTTAGATAAATTTGAAAAATACGGTATTTCTTTGCGGATAGGAGAAACCAAAACAAGTAATAACACGGGAACCATGGGAAAAAGAAAAATACTCTTGAAGAATGCAAAAATACAGTCGAGTCTCGTTTATCTTCAGTCTTCCGAAACGAACGAGTTTCGTTTATCTAAGTCGGCAGGGGTCCCCACTACCGCCGCCGTTGCCATGCCAACTAGAATTGCTTCACCTTCCACCCCTCCCATTTCTTCCAAGCTCACTCTAAATTCTAGCGTGACGGTGAAGTTGTGGAACATGGAGGGGAGCGTGTCACTTAAAATAAACGAGACTCCCAAGTTAAGATAAATGAAACTCAAAATACATGAGCCTCAAGATAAACGAGACTCGACTGCAACAGGTAAACTCGAAACGGTGATGTATAGAAAATTGTCAAATGGGTGGACTAGAAGAAAATCGAATTTAAAAAATTATACTGACGAATGTAATGTAATCTAACCGCACCAGAAAGCATATTAGACTTCTAGTGATAAAGTATCCTCTTATTGCAACGATAGAAAAGAAATAGAAATACACTTACTTTACTATGGTTTCCATATATTGCCTACTATTTGCATTTTCTTGTCGAGTAACTACTTCTGGGTGTAGCGTAAAATCTGGCGCAAAGAATTCCAAATATTCGGTATATGGTAGCTCGTTCGAAATTTGTTCATCCAGTAGTAAGGATGTTTCGTACGTCCAACATCTGGCTACGTTGCGAAGCGTATAACCTCCACCGCCAACTACTAAAGTAGGAACATTTAAATCTTTCACGAATTTTACACATTCCCCGTGACCTTTTGTACTTAAGGAAAAACAACCTAATCTGCAAATTCAAGTGAAATGCACGTAATCAATAATAAATTTAACGAATAATTACTACTTGGTAATTGTTTCAAGCAAAATTTCTTTTTGGATGTGGGGTATAAATATTGGTGGCGCCACGAAACAAATATGTATTATATGTATATGCACGCACCAAATTTACTAAATCTATAACTACAGTAGGTGTTTAACGAAAGTTCGTATTTGCCTTCAGCTGATAAATATTAAAAGCACTTCTAATTGGTTGAAAATATACCCATGATTAAAATGTAATTTACCTATCTCCCGCCAAAGAATCTGCACCACACTGTAATACAATCGCAGTTGGTTGATAAAACTCCATTACATTTGAAATGACTGGCTTAAAAACTTGGAAGTAACTTGCATCATCAATGCCTTCCTTCAGTGGTACATTGACCGAGTAGTATCTACCAGTTTCAGCACCTATTTCATACATATCTCCAGTACCTACAAAATGTATTATGAATAAACACCATACGTATACATATAGAGTATTGTGTAAAGTCGGTTGTGAATGAATTAGATATTTCCATTTATCTTATCTTATATACAAGGGCACTAGTAAGAAATGCTAGTAACAATCACTAAGACATTCTTTCGACCATTTTGACCGTTTAAGATGGCTGTTGCAACTAAAAATCCCGTCTACTGTGAACTGCGTGCTGTTACCCGATTTCTGTGTGCAAAGAACACGAGGGGAGCTAACATTCATCGTGAACATTGTTCTGTTTATGGTCAAAATTTCATGAGTGACAGTGTGGTTAGAAGATGTCGTATGTTTTAAGAAAGATCAAATAATGTCCATAATGAAGAACAGAGAACTTTTGGGTAATGTTGAAGAGAAAATTCGTGAAAACCGGCGATTCACAATCACATAACTGAATGCCTTTCCCCTTAACATCACGCGTACAGTTTTGTATGGCCCTTAATTCACAGGCGTCGGAGTTCTATAAAAAGGACATTAAAAAACTGGTTCGCCACTATGAAATGTCTCAATCGTAATGGCAACTACGTAGAAAAACAGTTAAAAGTAGTAGCTTTAAGTTTTATATAAAAACCTCTTCGTGTATTGGTGTTTCTTTTAATAACCAAACGGAACGTACTTTACGAATCGCCCTCGTATAATGCTAAAATATAAAAAATGGGGTTGTTTGACGGCCACCAAACAAAAGCACGGCGGATATCATTTTTCATTATTAATATAATCGAATATAGTTTCAAAACAAGAAAAGTTTGGCGAAATTCAAATCCTCTTAGTTTTCATACAATTACAAAATCCGAATATCGAACATAAATAAACATTTAGAAATCCTTGAGGTGTGTCTGTCTTGTTTTATTTAAAAAAACTGGAAAAAGAGACTATTAAATATCCACAAGACGACGTATTACATATATCGAGTGAATAAAAGGGTACCACATTTATGAATTTAGTGTATTGTCGGAAAATGGAGTTTTATATACACAGAAAATGTGTTTGCATTGAGAAAACTGTTTGTGTCAGTGTCACAACCGCGATTATGGCCAAAGATGGCGGCCTCCGATTGATATTTGACATAAAAAATTCAATTTAAAGAGTTCAGCTTAAAAAATTCGAGTTATAGGAGTAGCATTTTAAAAGAACATTGCATGATAGCGTTCTGAAGAGTTTAACTCATTAAGAAATTCGAGTTATGATGTTGTCAACAGAGAGGTTCAACTGCAATATATTTTTGAAAATAAAGCTGATATTGAAGAAACGATAGCGGCTTAGATTAATAGTCTTAGGTAATTGGAAAATTAATCAAAATGCAGGGTGAAAACACCAAGTACGGAAATGTGAATTAATAATAAAAAGTAACTTTTGTATAGAAAATATCCAAATAGAGCTTATCAAACCTGTCTTGAGGTATCAAGGTTGAATGTGCATAGAGCAGTAGATAAAATAAGTATTGGACTTGTCTATGCCATGGAGTAACCTTGAGTACTCTAGATTTGATAAGCAGGTAAATGTTATTTAAAAAAATTAAATTTCTCTTTAATAAATCTGCACCGGTGTCCAAATGTGAGAAAACGTCTGTGTTTGGTACGGAATGCATATCTAATTCAATACAAGTAGGTTATTTATATTGATATTAATAAATTTCTTACTGTCTGAATTGGATATATCTAAAGTCAATACAACTTAAAATTCCTAGGGAAATGTATAGCTAAATGGCCACAATGGAATAGATTGTCTCCATTTTTTTTTAAATACATTTGAGGATTAAAGTGTTAAATATCAATATAAATGTATATATTACTTCCTGTTTGCTGATCTCCAATGAGTTCTTATCAAAGAGAATAGTTTTATATTCAATTCTTAAAAATAATACTAACCTGGAAAGAAAAAGTTACCATACTTATGAAAACTAACAGTCATTACTCTATCAGTGAGGTAGAAAGCTTCTTGTACCCCATCTCCATGGTGTACATCAATATCAATATATAAAACTCGAGCGTGATACTTTAATAATTCTAAGATTGCTATAACTATATCATTAACATAACAAAAGCCTGATGCTTCGAACTTTTTAGCATGATGTAAACCACCTGAAATATCACTACTTTATAAACATGTTAATTAATATAATAGATTCATACCTGACCAATTGATAGCTATATCACAGTGTTCATTGTTTAATTTAACGGCACCTTCCAATGATGCACCAGTATACATAGAGCAAAAATCAAACAAACCATGAAATACAGGGCAATCATCACCAACATTGTAATGGCTGAGATGTTTTGTGAATGCTTGTATATTTTGGGGTGTTACACGCTGTAAAAAATCTTTAATACAACAATAAAGGTAAATGCAAATAATAATCTGCTACTTACCAATATATTCATCTGAATGAAATCTGCACATATCATGTGCACTAGCTTTATAAGGACGGTATATTTGCATTTTATTGTTTAGACCATAATTTAAAACCAAGCTGTGTATAACCGATAATCTATGAGGCTTCATCGGATGGCCTGTACCATAGTGAAAGTTGCCCACATCGGGATTATAGAAGTATGATACCTTCTTCGACATGCTTAAGTAAATATATTCTTGAAGAATAAAACCATAAGCAAAAATAGCACTACTGTAACTAAACGTTTGGTTAGCCAAAACCTATCATTCATGCCTATGTAACTTCATGTTCATTAAAGTTAACTTACAACCGCGAATAATAGGCACAATCTTATATAGTACATACATATACAATATGTACTTTCAATAGTTTGTATGTTCTAATGGTATACACAATCTTACTGTGTACATAACGTGGTATCCAAAATAATTGTCCGTATCACTACCGCATAAAATCTGACATGTTGAAAATTGCCGCTGGCTTGAAATTATTTTCATTGGCGTGCATATTGATTCTTCCAGATATGATTTAGGTGCAGGTACGTCGTCAATTTGCATATTCGTGTTGATAAAAAATATATCAATATATGTATGTCGCATGCTTCACTAATTTAGGGCTACGAAAAAAAAATAAATGAGAATAATTATAAATCCATTAACAAAAAAGACTATAATATATATAGAATATAGATGGAAACAAAAAAAGAAAGAAAGAACAGAAGAAAAGAAACAATACGCCAATTCATAAATTACAATCAAAAGTGACAGCTTGACACAAAGCTAACTTCACCCATCAAAATATAAGTACAATCTACACTTACAACCAATTGTAAGCGTTTGCATTGGTCTTTACGTATGGAGTGGTACGGGCTTCGTTGTCACCATTTACATTACGATTTCCCAACTTAGTACCACCATACTAAATTGGCGACGTCCGAATGGTCCGAAGTGCTGCTCGCGCTTGTAGCAGTAAGCAGCGTGACATGCGCACTGTACCTATCGTCAGATCATAACTAGAGTTTGCTAAAAAGGTGGATGACGTGTTATCATTAAGTGGTGTAAATCGCAATAACACTGTTACTCTTCCGAATTTTATTATTATTCAATGATAGGTTTCATTAGAGTTTGTTAAAAAGGTGGATGACGTGTTATCATTAAGTAGTGTAAACTGGTCTTTGTCTCCATTTACAGTATACGACATTAAAATTCGGAAAAAGTAAGGGCGTAAGTCCGGTTTACACTATTTAATGATAACATGTCATCTACCTTTTTAACAAACTCTAATCATAACAGTTAGTGGTTGTTGTTTATATTTTATCTGTGATTTAGGTTGTTTAGATTATGTTTGTTATCGTGAAGAAAATGAGTTTTAGTGACCAATATTTTTAGAATCATTCTGCAACTATCCATCAATACCGTCACCCAGTTTTTCACTTTCATTCATTTATGATTTAAGGGTTGGAAAAATGTATGAACCTATATAGCCAATAGAATTGATTGTAAATGGGCCGAGTACAACTACAAATTTGGCGCTGTGGTTTGACAAATGAGTGCGTAATAAGTTATCTTTAAATAGTGCGAACCGGATTGCCGCTCACTCCATCGCCTGCCCCATTTACGTGCAAGACGCGACAATAAAATTCAGAGGAAGGACAGCGTCAGCACGGTTTACACAACTTATCATGCACTCGTCTGTCGAACCTTGGTGGTTATTAATGAGTAATGACTAGAGTTTGATAAAAGGTGGATGTTGTGTTATCATTAAGCAGTAAATCGAACTGACGCTGTCACTCCTCCGAATTTTATTATTCAATGTTAATTTATCAATTCGGACGAGTAACAGCGTTAGTCTGATGGATTGACACTACTTATTGATGTCACCCACCTTTTTAACAAATTCTAGTAATGACCGAGGACAGATTGAATTTCTATTAGGTTGGTCATAGTGATTTGTTTCCATACGTTTACCAGTGGCGTGCAGCAACTACTTATGATGGCTAGTTGCACCACCTACGGTTAACTTTCAATTGAGTAATCTAAACTGTTTAGTTTCAACCCTATCGTTAATCACACTTAATAGAGCGTAATTAAAGTACGGAATAATAAGTTCGTAGCACTAAATTTTCCTATTAACGGTTACTTTTCATTTCCAATATTGGATAAACACGGCATAAACTTAGAATAATAACATGTACTATTTATAATGCACTATATTGGTTTGGTGTATCTAAAGCTTTTCCTTAGTACACAAATTTGTGTTAGATTCTTTTGGAACTAAGAAGTGATCATTCGGGAAATGTTTATAAACATGTAAAAATAAATTTGTGGTTTGATAGTTTCCATTTCTCTTACAAAACACCCATTCAGATTTTCAATGTCCGTATCATGTTCTATAAAATGTTTAGGTTTCAAGTTGTCTTTCAATTTCATATTAAAATAATGATAATTTTTCACAATAAATCCGTCCAAAATATCGAATCCTTCCGAATAATACAATATACTTACCTAAACAAATAATACAATAAGTACTCACGAAACGAGAAAATGTATCACGCGGGTTATATATGATAACAACCAAGGTTCGACAAACGAGTGTATGATAAGTTTTGAAAACCGGACTGATGCTGTCACTCCTCCGAATTTTAATGTCGCGCTTTGCACGTAAGTGGGGACATACGCGTTTGTCGAATCCTGCAGAAAGATTTGTAGCTGTAGACACAAGTTTCAAACTTGTTAGTTCTCATCAGCGCGGCATAGCTTGGATCCAACTAATAATAAGCAACGAGTTCGAAGCACATGTTTTCACTTTACACAAATGTTCTTGCACCATTACCCGAGAATACTTTCCTTGTATGTTGTAATAATTAATATAACTATTTACAACTAATAAAATCGTTCGAAATCTTTGTTACCTCCTTGTGTAAAACAAATACTGCAACAAATAAACATCTTCTAGGCAAATACACGCAATCAGTACACAATTGGAACCATATCGGTATATTACATACAACACAATATTTAAATCTGTACAACGAACATTTTCTGTGGGTGAAGTACTTAAACCGTACTTCAAATGACATTTAAAATAACCTGCAATTATTTTTTTAATCACAAATTTTAAGGTTTAAAATCCCTTTTATATACAAGAGTTTTCATAACTAATACGTCAATACGTAATGGGCAAATAAAAGTGTCGTTCTAGAACCACGGATTTATGCATCTTCAAAAGGTATACACGCGGCGACCATTGAACTTGCAGGCATGCGATCCGGCTATGAAAAGTAAAGCAAGCACGTCTTATTCAAAGAAACACTTCACCCTGCGAAATCTATAGCTCGAATTTTACTACCTTTTCTAAATTACATTCGCCTTTATTTTTCAATCACAGGCCCGAACTTCTACAACATATATTATTTACTACCCGCATGATAAAACGAACACGAATCACTTGATCTTGTTCCAGCTATGATCCCCATGTTACTAACGTTTACATTTGTACGTCTAAAATATAAACATTGTACTTGATCTCAGGGATTCTCATTACGGCTTTCCCGTGATAATAGGAATATATTTGCTCTTACAAATTTTGTTTTTAGTATGTACAGCTCTCGCAATATAAGTTGGCGAAGGGTGGGAGTAAGTTCGCGCAGATAGAGGAGGGATGGATTGCTTATCATTCGTCCTGCAACGTAATGATAATTCCTATGCACTATCTGAATCAGACAGATGGGAGGTACGTGTCTTAAATACGTTTACGGCGCATCCCCACTGCTCGCCAACTTATATTGCGAGAGCTGTACTTGCTTCTCCTTTAATTTGATGCAATTTGTGAAAAAAACGGTGTATAGTAAACTTTAAGTGTTCTACACCAACCGTTATTTATATTTACGAACCTAAAAAATAAGCAAGCCTAGGTTTATTTTATAGCTTCAGTAGAAACACAAAGCACTACAATATTTTTCTTAATTTTCGGATTCAATCAATGATTTATCTTCCTTTACTTTAGAAGTATGCCAGCGCCTTATATGTGAAACGAAGTTTCGTTTGTACTTAAAGCTGGTGCCACACGTCGGACAATCGAGAGATTTCGACCCTTCCTCGCCCTTAAATATTTTGTTATCTTGTTTTTTATTTGATCGTGCTGTTTACGATGGATGTTGAAAGTGCCCCTATGATAAGTATTGAAATCGCATTTCAAACACTGAAACAGTACGCTTTTATTGTGTACATTCACGTGCTTTTGAAGCTCGAATTGTATTTGGTTTCGAACGGGCAGTGCGGACATTTGTATTCTACTATTCCGGTCTTTGAATGGATATTTCGTGCGTGTCTCACCAGGGATGTCTTTCGCTTAAACATCTGCTCGCACATGTCGCATTTGAACGGTTTATAGTCGTTATGCACAGCAATGTGTATTGTCAAATTCGAACTTTTCGCCGTTTTATACGAACAAAGACTGCATCCGAAAATTTTCGACTCTTTCTGGTCCTTAATTATCTTGTTGTCTTGCTTTGTTGTTTCTTCGTGTCGATTTTTATGCCCACTGAAGGTCCCCTTATGATGGGTATTGAAATTGCATTTCGAGCACTGAAACAATTCGCTCTTATTGTGCGCGTTGATGTGCTGCTTGAAGCTCACCTTGTACTTGGTTTCGAACGGACACTGCTGACATTTGTAATCCGTTTTTCCGGCCTTCAAGTGGATATTTCGTATGTGTCTCGTCAGGGTTCCCTTTAGCTTAAACATTTCCGCGCACATTTCGCACTTGAATGGTTTATCGTCAGTATGAACAGTCATATGTACTTTCATAACAGAATTTGTCGTCGTTTTGTATGGACAGAGAGTGCATGTGAAAGATTTACGGTCACCATATCTGTAGATTTTATCGAAGATCGCGTGTACTTCCTTCATGTGACGGAAGAGCAATTTTGTATGCCCAAATGTTATATCACAGCTTTCGCACTTGATCGATTTCTGGTGTTCGTGATAGCGGAGATGGCGATCGAGAGTGCTCTTATAGCACGTTTTGAAAGCGCATCTGTAAAATACAATTTATAGTCAATTAATAAGTGTAAACAGTTGAGTCTAGGCTAGCAAGCGAAACTGCCATATCATGTCGGGTGCTATCACGTTAAACGCGTGCGACGTCTGAAATCCCAGGATCCTTGTGCAAAAAACAGTGAGCGTGTAAATAGCTGTTAGGTGTAAATAAGGTGCGGACAATATAACGAAATGTAATAAGTAGGACCGAACCGAAGGCTCCCCTATGTCATGCCGAACACCTGCAGTGGCCATTGTTCCGGCGGCCGAACAGTGCGTTCTTAATAATAACATAGAGTACTTGTGCTTTGAGTTTCAGGTTATCATTTTTACATCTTTTAGATCTTTTGTTAATACAGCTTTTAATAAATATAATTAATCTATGTGGTTTAGGATTAGCAAGGTAAACCAAACCTTTACTTTAAACCAATCTATTATTTTTTAAATTTTTTTTTCGACTTATCATCGCTAGATCTCTTTCTTTCTTTCATATTAAGAGGATTGTTTTCATTTTATTTGTTGAAAATAGCAATGCGTATTATTCTTCATTGCCATTTTCCCCTAATTATTATGGACCCTCACAAACGTCCTCATCAAGAAATCATGACTTATTGAATTAAGAATCATGATTGCTTCACAATTGTTAATAATACGGAGATTTACTGCAATCTATGTTCGGTTACTTTGAAATGTAAAAATAGAAAATTGGTAGATCATCTGAAATCCATGCACGTTAACTGATAGTTTTTTTAATGATCTTTGCAAAGCACGTGGCTACGAATATACCATTTCAAAAGGTTGATAATCCAATTTATAGACAATTTCTTGCAAAATATGCAAGTAAACATATGCCAGATGAATCAACTTTACGCAAAAATATATGCCAAAGTAAAGAATAAAATTCGAGAACATGTGGGAGACAAGTATTTATAGATTAGCGCAGGTGAGACCATGGATATATTAGGCAGGAGCGTGGTTCATGTTATGATAGGTTTCTTGCATGCTGATCAGCCAACTAAACTGTACTTGATAGCGGCCAAAATAGTTGAATTGGTGAATGCAAATACGATAGGTAATGCCATTGATAGTAGCATTGATGATATATTCAAAGGTGCTGTGAACAAAAGGTTACTTTTTGTTAGTGATGCTGCCGCTTATATGATAAAAGCTGGTAAACTACTAGAAAATAAATTTGAAAATATGCTTCACATTACATGCACCGCCCATGCTTTGCATAGAATTGCAGAATTCGTGAAAGAGCAATTTCCAAACATAAATCAATTAATTAGCAGCACAAAGAAAATCTTTTGAAAGCGCCAAAAAGAGTTACTATCTACAAAGGAAACTATCCCTTACTTCCATTACCCCCATCATCTATCGTAACTAGATGGGGTATGTGGTTAGGAGCCTGCTGTTTTTATTCCGAGAATGTGGAAAAAGTTGCAAATATTGTAAACAGCTTAAATGAGGACGCATAAAATATAGTCAAATGCAGAACTGTCTTACAAGACTTATTTTTGCAAAATAATTTAGAATTTATTAAAAACATTTTGGCGATATACACAAGAACATAAAATATTTCTAAACGCAAACGTTTAAATTGGAAGAAGCAATGACAATATTAAATAACATTTGAAATAAATTGAAGAATGTTCCCGGTAATTTTGGTGTCTCTTCAGGTAAAAAAATTGATGCGGTTTTTGCTAGGAATCCTGATTTTGTAACTTTCAAAAACCTCTATAGATATTAAATACTATATTCTCAAATCTCATTTTCAATATGCTCCCCTCACTAGATGCGACGTGGAAAGAAGTTTCTCCATATTTAAAAATATAATAACCACCACGCGTACAAATCTAACAGCAGAAAATTTAAATTACATCTTAATAATCAATTTCAATAAATCGAGTTTAATGTGACATATATAATGCTTTGCAAATGTAATCTGTTTAAAAATACGAATATAAATGAGCGAAAATGAGATCAAATCATATTTAAATTTATTCCTTCAATATTTTATTCATCCCTTCGTACAATTTCTATCACCCAATACACATCTACGCCACTGGAAAATCGCATTTTCTTAGTGTAGGATTTACGTTGAAGGTTAAATAAACGATCATGCAAATAGTATTGACTGACACGCGTATCCCCACCACCAACGCATACGCATATTAAAGCTGAATGATTGCAGCTCGGCTCATAGTCGATAGGGGCCGTCGTCGGTCCGGTCCTTAGTAACGAGGTTAGAATGTGAAAGTTACACTAAAGAGCCCCAATAAATTTAAGGAAGAAGAGTTGTTTTATTCAAACCAAAACTATGAACGACAAAATTAAGAATCTTAAGAACGAAAGAAAATTAAACAAAGATAATCCAAAGATTTATATTAATAACGACCTAACAAAGAAAGAAAAAGAAATGAAGTTTTGCATAGCACGAAGAGAGACTAATTTTGATTGAAGGGTCTAGCAATGAAACAGAACATGAGAAGAGTACAGCTTAAGTAAAAAAAAATAAAGGAATTTCGAAGATTGAGGGTGAAGAGGGACTAGTATGGGAATTCTAAAGTGCTAAACTGGATATGCTATTAATATTCGAAATTGGAGTCTGAAAATATTGACAGAATACGATAGCCCTCATAGGGGTAAATAAGTATTTATAATCAACTCCGGGCGGCATGTTTAGTGTATGTACATACACGACAAGAAGATACCAACATGAAAACTTAAAAAAAAATTCAAATATAGTATAAACTAAATGATGTTGAAACAGCGACAGTATTGGTTGTATATGGTCCAAATGAAACAGTAAAGGAAAGTAAAGGATGTTAAGAACGCCTTTTGTATATGCTTCCAAAATCAGAAGCACAGACTATTGATAATTGGAGGTGACATAAATGGAAGAGTGGGTAGTATCGAAAGAGAAACAAAATTCGGGAAAAACAATAAGAACAATAATGATCATAATCAAATATTATCCTCGAGCATCAGGACAGGAACAACTTTTTGCGAGTACTCGGAAGTAGAAGATAGAGACACATAATTGACTTGCTTTTGGATGGAAATGTTTGAAAGAAAGGGAATAAATGATGTAAGAGGTAAAGGGTAGCATCAGATCAGTAATGCTCATCTTTTCGTAAATATTATTTATAAAAATAAAGAGACCGATAATGATTTGGAAAATATGGAATTGAGAGATATAATAGAAGGGGTTGGAAAACCGGATTCTGAAATAAACAATTGAATCAAAATTGGAAAACAAGATTTATCACTTATAGCTGAAGTCATTTATAAATAAGTAAAAGGTTGGCATAGTATAAGAGCTAGTGACGTCACGAAAAAGTGAATTTTAGGTCGGCTAGTTTCTATGGCTCTCAATTAAACAATTGAATATCTGTCTGGCAAATTTATATTACATTTTCCGATTACAGAAATAAAACATATAAAATTTCAGTTATACTAAAACGATTTGGAAATAATTCTTTTCTAATTATTACTAAAATTGTATCTATCGAGGTGTTATCAATGGCAAAATTGTCTGGCAATGGTAAGTTAATATTGCTAGAAAGACATGAAAAACGATCAAAACAGAAAATTTATCTTAAAATGATTCTTTTGCAGGGAGGGTATGCGCACAGGTGAACGCAACCGTTCCCAAATGCCAGACCTACTACATCCCTACCTAATTTCAATAGAAAAAAAATATATAAAAAAACAGCCGACCTAAAATTCTTTCTCGAAAACGTTGCTAGCTCTCGTACTAGCAAGAGAACAAATGTCAAGCTGATAATTACAGTGTTTACATCTACGTTCATTCAGGTATGGGGCAGAAAATTGGAAGTTGACAGAAAGACGCCATAGTACCATTAAAGCATGCGAGATGAGATTAAAAAGAAACTACGTATTGCCCACAAATATACAGCTTGACATGTCTCAACTTGTGTTTCAAGGTCATTGGTGCGCGTATCGTATGTCAGCAAATACTTCACACCGGGTTCAATTACTATTACAACATTGCGTATAAGCCCTTGAAATACAAACTTAGACAATTCAAGTTGTATATCGTCATCTAAAATATTTAGTAAATAATCATTCAGTCTCACCTGGGACATTTGAATCGCTTAACACCGCTATGCATGTTTAACAAATGTATCTTAATACCTCGCGGATATATGGTTTCGTAACTACATTTCGGGCACTTATATTGCTTTTTCTCCCCGTTATGACAAATTCTGATGTGCACGAGCAGCGTCTTTTCCAACTTGAACTGCTTGTCGCATGTGTCGCAGGGATACGGTTTAGCACCTTCGTGCGTTGATAGATGGCGTACGAGATCTCGCGCATTCTTCGCTTCGAATAGGCATTTATCGCATTTGTAAACCAATATACAGTGCTCCTTCTTCTGGTGCGTGGCGAAAACGTCGGAGCGAGCAAATCTCTCACCACAATGCTCGCATTTGTAACGACTGCGACTGAGGCTGTAGTTGGCGTGCGTGCGCATGTGTTTCTTTAGACGATATTCTTTGCGCACGCGATATGGACACTCGGGACATTTGTACATCCAGAAATCAGTATGTTTGAGCTGATGCTTCTTGAATTTATGCTCTTGTGACGTACTGTACTCACACATCGAGCATTTGTATTTATCCTGTAGTTCCGATTTGTCGGTATTTTTTGGAGAATGCGGAGCTGCTACGCACTTCCTAGCAAAAATGAGGGAGAGAATCAAAAGTTGTTCAAAGATGAATTATAGAAATAGTTCAAATTTAGGATCAAAAAGATTGCAGGGCATAATTCGTTAGGAAGCACGCAGTATGAGAGATGTTCAACAAACATTAATATTGTGACAGAATTGTGAAAAGTGCCGCATCTGTTTGCCAGACCAAAACCGGACCTGGCAGGAAGAAAACTATATATAGAGCTGTAATTTTGGGAAAACTGGTTTGCACGCTATCTAATAGAATCTTAACAGTTATGCACACCTTCCTAATGGCCGAGATTGTCGATGAGATAATAGTCACCGTTGATTTTATGTTGGCACACTGTCTAATGGTGGAGTTTATCACATACCATGTGTCTGTCATCTGTAGGGTATTGTTCTGCAGAGCTGGTATGGTAGAAATGTGAAATTGAAGGAAGCATCGATTTAAAGAAAAGTAGCTTACTGGCCAACCTGCGGTTCAACAGGGGAAGTAGAGCGTTTCTCGCAGTCGTGTATTTCGAGCAAACGACCCGCACGTAGGGACACTAACAATAAGTGAGTCTGCGCTCGACTGTGATCCCTAGACACCTAACAGTTTGACTCAAAGGGAGACGAGTAACTTGCCGTCGATATATATATATATATATATATATATATATATATATATATAGTCGTGGGTGGGACGTACCGTCTTGGTGATTCTGGCCGCCCCAAACTTGATTTTGTCAATAATCATTCTCCACCTTTTAAGCCTAATCGACCAGCTTGTCTGTTACGTGCTACAGGAGGTTGAAAACAAGGTCTTCCGTTGTTGAGGTGGTGTATATGGATGTATCGTCCGCATATATAGCTAATTCGACAGCAAGTACCCGGGAGATATGCGAGGTAAACAGCATAAATAGTTTGAGGCCCTATATAGAACACCGACCAACACCAGTCGAAATGAATGAAGGGAAGGATATCGCGACGTCTAAACAAACACAAAAGATACTACCAGAAAGGTAGCCAGAATAGGAGTCTCACAAAACTCTCACTGAACCCAAAGCGGATTTTAAAAACCAACCCGTTAAGCCACACTTGATCAAAAGCGTTTTAGAAATCGAAGAACATCGCCCCGATCTAATACGATAGCGTCTTCGAAACATACTTATAGAATTTGGTAAGGTACGATTTAATTCAATAATAACCGATCATATACTCATATAGTACAAGACCAATTTGATACGAGTTAACATAGAAATTGCACTACCTACAAGGCATTAGAATTTTTGATTAAACTTGGCAAAAACTTGTAGTTATTGAATAATAATAAACGGTAGCCGTTTTCTGGCTTCCCAACCACACTACACATGCTAGTAGCGATGTGACAATGCCTAAAGTAACACGCCGCACAAATTATATTCAAGCGAGCCATTTCGAAAGAGGCCAAATTATTGGTTTGCGTAATGGCAGCTCTTCATTCAGAAGTCTAGCAAGTCACTTAAACAGAAATCAAATAATTAACGCTTTTGGCCGTTACTTTGTGATATTCCATGATTCAAATAAATAAAACACACTTTTTACTTTGTAACAATATCACTATATTTCACTTATTTGTGACTGCAGTTTCGACATACCAGTTTGATAATAACATGGTATGTCGAAACTGCAGTCACAAATAAGTGAAATATAGTGATATTGTTACAAAGTAAAAAGTGTGTTTTATTTATTTAAACAGAAATCATCTTGCAATAATTAGTTTGTCAAGAATGGTTTAAAAAACGGCAAGAAAGTTGTCGAAGAGGCACCGGGGCGTAAAGAAAAACAACTACACATAAGGATGGCTGTGCAATACTGCTGACCTCTTGAGATTCTTTTTGGACAACCAGGGCTAGTGCTGACGGTGATGAAAAATAATTTCAAGGTGCAGGTCGTCCAACGTTTTTGTAGTTTCTCGTCAATATCTACCTCTTTATTTGCGTTCCTCTTAACCACATTAACTGCTTCCAAGTGAGTAATTTATCTTTGCTGGATCTTTCGTAGAACATGTGTATAATATTATGGGTAAGAGACTGAGGAATTTATCTAACCTACACTTAATCGATAGATCAAGCGGACATTGATAAACTTTTTAGATTCGATGCCAGAACATGTTACTGGCTACGTGCTTCAACACACTAGTGAAAAGTAAAGAAAATGTAATTTCGCATGTAGGCTATTCTTTATTCCTCCATTAATGGGTTCTTAATCTCTCCATTGTATAATGTTATGAGCTCAATTTTTGTAAAGTTTACTATCATACCAGAAGAAACATTTGTGAAAAGTTTCATTGAGATTTGAAATGATTAGAACCCAAATACTTACTTTGTGTTACTTATACAGCATCTTTCGATATGATAGTCTGAGTATTCTTTTTCGTCCAAGTAAATTTTGCATAAAGCACACTGAATGATCTCTACAATCAAACACAATCACTATCAATACTAAACATGATTGATTCCAAAAAACCCACCTTTATAAGAATGGTGTTTGTCTCCTTTCTCGGAGCATCTAGAATTATGTGCTGTTAGATGACATATTGATTTATACCCTATACAACAAAGCGTACATGCATATGCATCATCCAATTTTTCACAAATCTGTGGTTCCCAATAACCATCTTTCATATCTTGAAGCCCACTTTCTTCATTATCATTATCCCAATACACTGACAACTCGTCACCAGCACTAATATGACGATCACTGCGATAATATAATCGGTCACTATATTGAAAAGGTATTAAATTCTGATGGGAGCTCTGTTCCGCCCTCCTTATATACTGCATCCAATTCAACCGTTTGGGATCTTTAGTATAACTAAGTTCTTTGTCTTTCAATTTCCATTTGGATACTGTGCCATCCTTAGTTGAATCCAATCCTTCAAATGGTCCAAACACAACCCCTTTAGGTATTACTCTTAAAGCTACTATAGCCACTCCAGATGGAGTTTCACAAATATCTATAAATTTCTTTGGTAATGTTGTCCTAACACTGTTGTCTGTTTTCTTTAGTTTATTACTATTGAAAATACGTATTAACATCGTACATTTGAGGCAATACAGATCATATTCCTCATTACATTCTTGACAACCTTTAAAATTTAAAAGGTAATGGAAAACATCTTATTGGATGATTAACTTACATATAGGATAGTTGCCTTCGGTATTAGTTGTAAGTCCAGTTTCTTGTACTATTATTGTGGGATCATCTATATTCTCCTCTTTTATATCGACAAAATTATAAAAGCTTCCTTGTTCATGTTTCATATCACATGGTTCTTGTTTAATATATGCTCCGCTTAGTACAGTTTCATTAACAAATATCTTATCATCTTGACAATCATTGAATTCGTCTTCTAGTTTGATGTTATTGCTGAGTCTTCCACCAGTATGTGTACTGTCCATTTTATTCATTAATTACATTTAGTTCCCCAGTTGGTAAAAACACTACAAATCCAGTTTTAGAAATACAATATTGTAGGTTTGGTTACCTCTAGAAAATTTATTTGAAAGTGACCGCCTGAGATTATGTATCATAGCTAAACGGTAGCAAATTTGTAAGATACAAATATCGTTTTTCAATATCATTTGATATCATTAATCTGCAGCATCTGTAACTTTCAGAATGATAGTTATTTTTATGATTTTATTAAAAAAATATTTGTAATGACCTCCAGCATTTACCAGTGCCGTAGAGTAAGTACATGCTAAACAATGCTAGAGGAATACATCATAGGTATGGTATACCCGGTACAACCTCAAAAAGGAACACAATATTACATATAACCTCAAAAAAGGAAATCAAAATACATACGAGGGTAATTTATCTATGGGTAATTCATAAAGAAAAGTTCCGTTTCCGTCTAGCGAGCAGAGGAGTGGAGATACCGGCACCATCGCAGGGCTGCGCTTTCACGGGACGTAGTTTGGTTTAATGTGAGTCTGGCAGTGCTATTTTGGTTGTTTAAAATGGCTGCTGCGATTGAAAATACGAGCGACTGCTATAAGCTGCCGCTACACAATTGTATGATCATACAATCGCAAGCGCAACGTACTCATAATTTCCGAGAAAGTCGTCTTTGCAGCGCAGCTCTTCGCAATACAGATAAATTCATACACGAAGTAAATCGAGGATAGCCGACGGTCTGTGGCACACTGGGCGAGAGCGTCGAGATGAGCTACAATTCGGCCAGCAGTGGTCAGTGGGAGTCGGTCGATGTTAATGTACGCATCGGGGGCATTTAAAATTACAATTACGTGTCAATGTGATGTAAAAATGGATATTGCTTTTAAACTCGGCGAAACTAAGTTTCAAAACTTAACATTCAACAACAACTGGTAGTAAAAGAGCGTGGACGTCCTCTTCCTGTACTCAATATTGAAGTGACCGGTAGAAGTCGTGGAAAAACTTATAAAAGACAATTTAATAAAGACATATATCTTCGTAATAACTGGATTTGTGGCTGTGATGAAAACAAAACGCTAGTTTGTTTTCCATATGCATTGTTCGGAACTGATTACGAAGAACAAATTTGGCGGGAAAAAGGCGTACGTGATTTATGCGAGAAAGTAAAACAAACACGAAACAAGCCGTGCGCATATCAGCAATCAAATGAAATTTGCATTATTTTGTGGGGCCTATGACCTAGTCTTATGAAAGTGAATCATCCGAAAACCCCGATATTTTTCGGGGTTTGGTGAATTTTATGTCAGAACTTGATACAACACTTAGTGAACATTATAAAAATGCAACGATTTTCAAAGGTACCTCAAAAAATGATACAAAATGAGATTTTAGATTGCATGCTGGAAGTGTATCGTGAGAAAATTCTTTGCGAAATAAAGAAAGCCCCCTTTTTAGCAGTGATGAAACTACAGGCGTTTCCTCTCAATTGCAAATGGTGATTGTTCTTCGTTACGTTACCAAAGAGGGAAACCCGGTAGATAGGTTCTGAACTTTCTTGTTTCCCGAAAATCATAATGCTGTGTCATTAGCTAACCATATTTTTAATGTTATTGACCCTATTTTAAAAAATGATAAAAAAGAACTCATATGACGGGGCAGCTGTACTGAATGGAATACATGGCGGAGTTCAGGCAATAATCAAAGAAAAATACGAAAATGCACACTGGGCTCATCAATTTAATTTGGTGATGTAACGAGCATGTTCAATTAATTCTCAGGTACGTGTCTTTTTTGGAGATTTACATGACATACCTGCATTTTTAGTCATTCGCCGCCGGAAAGAATATGTTCTTATTACGCATGCGCGTTCGCTTTCCGGGTGGCCTTTTTAAAATCTAAAATATTTCATACCCTCAACAAATAAATAAAATCCAGTTTCAAATTTACCAATGAAAACACTAACTAATCTATATATATCCAAATATAAGATAAGATAATTATCAAGGGCCCCTAACCAACAATTTTAAAGCAACAAGTCCGAAATAAGGAAAATTACAATGCAAAATTTTTCTTCAGTGAAGATCAATCTTTTTCTACACAAACTATTATTTATATTTCATCATCTTTCAACCTTTCGGTGTAAGAGTTCGGAGCCACCGACCCGTATACACATACAGTGGTATGCAAAGGTGTTCGGCCAAAGACAAATTTTATGATGAAGTATCGTTTAAAGGATGTAAAATGGAAACACAAATATATCATCGCAAAGATCTTTTATTATGCAATCAAAGCGTGTAATCGAAAAATTATATATAACTATTCATAATTATTTATAACAAAAATAATCATTTTTGCTTTTTCATAACTATCCGGCTAACCACAAATTACGCACAATATAGAAAGAAAAATATAGTAGAGTTAGTAGTTATAGTTTGATGATTCTATCTTGAAAAATATTTTCCACTCTTGTTGAGCTTTTTCCCACAAAGCAGCTTTAATGACACAATTTTCAGTACCTACTCTTAGTATTAACTCTTGCCATAAATGTTCTATGGGATTCAAGTCCGGAGATTTACTCGGTCACTCTAAAACTCGAATGTTTTTCTTGTTAAAAACCAGCTAAAGCTGTGATCGATGTTTTAGATCATTATCTTGCTGAAAAATTCATCTTCGTGTCATTTTCTGACGAGCGTGAGGCAGAATATTTTCTAATATAATATCTCTAAACATAGGAGTCCATGGTGCCTTTGATTTTAAAGATTGAACCGACGCCTTTCCAAGAAAATGCTACCTCCACAGTCTTTCACAGTTGGTGTTTGATGTCGCCAATAAGTTCTAGTACCTTTTCGTCGTTGAACGCACCTTTTCCCATCATTTCTACGCAAATTAATTTTAGTTTCATCTGAAAACAGCATTTTCTTCCAGTTTTCAACAGTCCAACTCTGGTATTTTTTGCGAATTCTAATCTGAATTTCTTTTTTACCGATGAGCGGTTCTTTAACTCCAACACGTTCAAAATGTCCCACTTCAGTCAAATTTTCTTCGCATAATTCATGTGCCATGATTGGAGCAATCTTTCTTACGTCCGCGACAACCTTTTTTAAATAAATAAAACACACTTTTTACTTTGTAACAATATCACTATATTTCACTTATTTGTGACTGCAGTTTCGACATACCATGTCATTATCAAATCAATTTTTTAATCACTTTATCTACACGATTAGTTGTTTTTCTAGGTCTCCCAAACAGTATTTATCTTTTAGAGTACCTGTAGTCGTGAATTTATTTATTATATTGTTAACAGTCGATTTTCCAATAGCCAAAATTTGTGCTATTTCACATTGAACTTTTCCTTCGTTGTGCAATTTGATAACCACTTTACGTTTATCTAAAAACGTGCGTTTTGGCATGTTAACTGAGTGTTACTGATCGTACAATACAAAAGGAACGGAGCTCTCAATGTTTACATACCTTCGCGACTGAGAACGTAAAAAATCGAAGCGAACTATATCTTCTTGGAACTTGGCCGGACATTTGTAAAGAAGCAAATTGTTATTCTTGTTACAAATACTTGTTAATCGTTATAAACCATTTTTTGAATTACACATTTTAGTTGCATAATAAAAGAACTTTAAGATGATATATTTTTGTTTCCATTTTGCATCATTTAAACGTTACTTCATCATAAAATTATTTTTGGGCGGACATATTTGCATGCTATTGTACATACCACTCCTGGTCCGCCCAGTGGCATTTCCTTACTTTTTGCAGCATGTTAGAGGTAACAGATCTGCATTTCGTGACTGTGAAGCGCGTGTTTCACCACTCGGCTACTAAGCGGGTTTATTATTTATATTTACGAGAATATTCAAGCCCAAGTTTGTTTCATAACTTCAGTACGGACACAAATCACTACAGTATATTTATTAATTGTCGGATTCGATCCATGATTTCTCTTCCTTTATTTTAGAAGTATTGCAGCGTTTTATATGTGAAGCGAGATTTCGTTTGTATTTAAACGTAGTGCCGCACGTCGGACAATCGAGAGATTTCGACTCTTCCTCACCCTTAAATATTTTGTTATCTTGCTTTTTTGTTTGCTCGTGCTGTTTGCAATGGTTGTTGAAAGTGCTCCTGTGATAAGTATTGAAATCGCATTTCAAACACTGAAACAGTACGCTCTTATTGTGCGCGTTCATGTGCTGTTTGAAGCTCACCTTGTACTTGGTTTCGAACGGACATTGCGAACATTTGTATTCCGTTTTTCCGGCTTTCAAGTGGATATTTCGTGCGTGGCTTATCAGAGATATCTTTCGCTTAAACATCTGCGAGCACATGTTGCACTTGAACGGTTTATCACTGTTATGAACGGGTATGTGTATTTTTAAATTGGAACTTTTCGCCGTCTTATATGGACAGAGACTGCACGCGAAAGATTTCGACTCTTTTTGGTCGTTCAACGTCTTATTGTCTTGCTTTTTTGTTTCTTCGTGTCGATTTTTATGCGCGCTGAAGGTCCCCTTGTGATGGGTATTGAAATCGCATTTCGAGCACTGAAACAGTTCGCGCTTATTGTGCGCGTTCATGTGCTGTTTGAAGCTCACCTTGTACTTACTTTCGAATGGACACTGTGGACATTTGTATTCCTTTTCTCGGCCTTCAAATGGATATATCGTACATGTTTCGCTAGGGTTCCCTTTAGCTTAAACATTTGCGCGCACATGTTGCATTTGAACGGTCTATCGGTGCTATGGACGGTCATGTGTATTTTCATAGCCGAATTTGTGGTCGCTTTATGCGGACATAGAGTGCAGGTTACAGATTTCTGGTCACCACGTCTATAGGTTTTGTCGAAGATCTCGTGTACTTCCTTCATGTGACGGAAAAGCAATTTTGTATGCAGAAATTTTATATCACAGCTTTCGCACTTTATCGATTTCTGGTGTTCGTGGTAGCGGAGATGGCGATTGAGGCTGCTTTTATAACACGTTTTGAAAGCGCAACTGAAAATTAAAATTCATAACAATTAATAACAGGAAACAGTTGAGTTTTAGGTAGTAAGCGAATCAACTTTTATATGCTAAATAATTTAATTCTATTAAATATCTTCTTCCAGCATATTACGTCATATATTTGAGCGAGTAATGGAAAGCAGAAAGGAAAGATCTATAACTAGAGAGATATATTTGCTGTTAATGAAAAATTTTAAAAGAAAAAGAGTGAGTGATGTAATATGGAATTAAGAGGTGTAATGGAAGGGGATGGAAAACCGGAGTCTGAAATAAACAATCGAATCAAAATCGCAAAATAAGATTTATCACTTAGTCATTTATAAACAAGAAAAGGTTGGCAAAAGAACAAAGGTCAAGCTGACAATTACAGTGTTGTACCTGCTTTCATTCATGTATGGAACAGAAAATTGGAAGTTGACAGAAGGACACAATAGTATGATTAAAGCATGCGAGATGAGGTTTTTAAAAAAATCGTAAAACTACATACAAATGTACAGCTTGACATGTTTCAACTCGTGTTTCAAGATCATAGGTGGTGCGTACTATAAATCATAGCAAATGCTTCACACCTGAGTTCAATTACTTAGCCCTTGAAATACGAACTTAGACATTTCAAGTTGTAAATCGGCATTAAAACATGTAGTAAATAATCATTCAGTCTCACCTGGGACATTTGAATCGCTTAACATCGCTGTGCATGTTCAACAAATGTATCTTAATGCCTTGCGAATACATGGTTTCGTAATTGCATTTTGGGCACCTATACTGCTTTTTCTCTCCATTATGACAAATTCTGACGTGCACGAGCAACGTCTTTTCCAACTTGAACTGCTTGTCGCATGTGTCGCAGGAATACGGCTTAGCATCTTCGTGCGTTGTTAAATGGCGTACGAGATCTCGCGCGTTTTTTGCCTTGAATACGCATTTGTCGCACTTATAAACCGATATCGAGTGTTCCCTCTTCTGGTGCGTGGCGAAAACATCGGAACGAACAAAACGCTCACCGCAGTGCTCGCATTTGTAGCGGTTGCGACTGCGGCTGCAATTGGCATGTGTGCGCATGTGTTTTTGCAGCAAATATTCTCTGCGCACCCGATATGGACACTGGGGGCACTTGTACATCCCGAAATTAGTGTGTGTCAGTTGATGTTTCCTCAATTTATGCTTTTGTAATGTACTGTACTCACACATCGAGCATTTGTATTTATCCTTTAGTTCCGGTTTGTCGGTATTTTTAGGGAATGGCGGGCTGCTACATACTGCCTAAGAAAAGTGAGGGAGAGTCAAAAGTTATTCAAAAATAGACGATACAAATAATTAATAACTTCAAATTTAGGATCTAAAACAGTGTATGACATAATTTGATACAAAACAAGCAGTTAAAGATGTTCGGCAAGCATTGTTGAGCTGTTTCAATTTAATGCATAGATAAAACACTAGTGATTTAATGAGCCCACTTGCTCGGTAAAGGTTATATTGTGGAGTTTATATAATAGCAGATATAGAGGAAGATAGGCTTTCGTTCGCTAATATGTTGGTTGTTGATCGAACGTGTGAAAAGATTATCTTGCACAAGCCAAAACAACAGGATTTTACACAACTAAATTTGCATATATTTAATTTAGCGCTAGTTAAGTTTAAAATTTAAGTCGCAATAAGCATTGAGACACAACATAATTTGAAGCTGTACGAATTAAATACGTAATAACTTAATAAAATTAACAGAGAGAGAGGAGAACGAATGTTCATTTTTGCTGCCTGTGTATGCATGTGGTCCTTGCGGGTACTCACGCGATTCACTATTTAGCCATGTACTAGTTACTCGGTCTGACAGGCTTATACAGGTGCAAACGCGTCTCAAACTCCATTGCGTCATAGTTGCACATGCGTCAGACCTACACTATATATATCGCAGAGTAGTAGATTTTAATAGCCAGACAGATAACCCGACTAGTACATGAGAATGTCGTAGCTAACGAAGACGGAGAATCATTGATCTTTTTTTTTTTTATTAAAGAAGGACGTAAGCCTAATCACAAACAAAAACAATCATCTAGAGAATGTTTATGCTGATTTATCGTTTTCATATTCCACTGTAAAAAAGTGGGTAAAATCCGTGGGTGAATCCGTTTGCCACAAGAATCTCTGGAAGATGATGAGCGCTCCGGTCGGCCAAACGAAGTGATAACGCCCCAAAAACTTGCAATGATCGAAGAAATGGTATTAGAAGATCACCGTTTGAAAGTAAAGGACTTAGCAGTAATGTCTAACATTTCTGAAACAAATATTCGCCGAACTTTCTATGACCATTTGGGCATGAATGAGATTAGTGCAAGATGGCTGCAGGGTTTTCTTTCCGTTCTCCAACGTCAATGTCGAGCCGAATGTATACGTTCGTTTTTACAAACCGATTTTTGGAGTCTATTGTCACAGGAGATGAAACAATGGTTCTGTTTTATGATCATCTGTTCAAAAGGGAATCGATGGAATGGCGATGATGCGATGAATGTCGTTTCAAAAAGGTGGAAATCGTTCAATCGACGAAAAAGGTGGTGACCACAATATTCTGGGATTGCGAGGACATCTTGACTCATTGATTTTAAAGAGCACACATATGCGTCTTTGTGGAATAAATTGAGGGACAATATTCGTACCAAATGCCAAGGAAAAAAATTAATAAAAGGTGTTCGATTATTGCATAATACCCTCGTCCAGACTGCCGCCGTTCACGAATTGGGTTTTCAGGAATTGGAATATCCACCATATAATCCGGATATGGCTCCTAGTGATTATTTATTTTCTAATTAAAAAAGACCTTATGGGAAATCGTTTAAAGGACGATGGTGAGTTGCAAACAGCTGTAATGGAACATTTTGAGGGGAAAACTTTAGATTATTTTTACAAGGGTATAGAATTTTTAATTGATCGTTGTAGGAAATGTATTGAAGTTAGGGGAGATTATATTGAAAAATGAAAATTGTAATATTGTACCAAATTTATTTTTTCTATTTCTATTTTCATTATCATCATTATTGTTAATTCTTGATTTAGCTAGAATAAGCTCGTGGGTATTATATAAAGAAACACGCGATAAGAAAATTAAAAGCAGCATTCGTATTCAAATTGGATGACGAATTGGCCAACAGAGAGAACAAGATATACACGAACCATAAAAACATTCGGATTCAGTTTCATGTGTAAGAAAAGTGTTAGATATGATATTATAAAGAAAACAAGACAACAAAATCTGTTTCAAGTGTAAATAATATTTGTGTGGCAAATGTGCCTCCTACGACCTGCTTATTCATGTGATGAACATGAATAAGGTTCGTATATTATTTCCAAATTCAGAAATAGATGGGAATTTTGCTTTCTTAATTGTATGTATTTTTTTAATAGAATAATTAGACATAATGGAATCGTTATTTGGGCTAACTTGCTCTAATCAACACACTAAATGATGGTAAACGGTATATTTTTTACTCTATGTACATATAATATCGCAAATGTTTAAAAAATTACATAGAATTGGTGTTTATTTGATATGTGTGTTTACTCATCTGCGTAACTTGAGATTATACAAATAAATGATATTTTATCGCTATGAAAATATTTGTATTATTAAGATAATAAATATTATATCGATTATAATCCCGCTGTAATGTCCTGTGTGTAC
The DNA here is from genome assembly GCA_038088585.1 of Chrysina gloriosa. Taxonomy (NCBI): domain Eukaryota; kingdom Metazoa; phylum Arthropoda; class Insecta; order Coleoptera; family Scarabaeidae; genus Chrysina; species Chrysina gloriosa. The sequence continues at coordinate 11,632,877 of CM076095.1, forward strand.
GTAATGAGAGGATTGAAAATAAGATATCGGAAATGCCCCTTTTGCGGTCTAGACACGTTCAGGTAGACGGATTAGATGAAAACCGGTTTCTCGGGTAAGTATATTACGACCGTTATAAAATATGATGGTGGACGACACACGCATTTCAATACAATGAAAAATTTTGTTTGCATTCAGTTTTCGTATTGCAAGCCGTGAATACTCAAGAGTTTTTGATGTGCGCTCCTACTAATCATATTCATTGCTTCCCTTTACAGGAACTAGTGCAGTCCCTTGTTCTTCCATTTCTTCAAATCCTAGGGAACTCTCCTGTTTCAACAAGATAATGTTCGTCCTCACGTTACAAGGACTACATTGAACTGTTTTGAAGAGAACCACGTGAATCTTATGTCTTGGTTGGATTCTCCATAGAACATGTGTAGAATTGTGGGTAGAAGGCTAGGAAATTTAGCTAACCTGCTGAAAAGTTTGGAAGCTCTGCAACATGATTGATTGGGATGCAATAGATCAAGCTGACATTGATGAACTTTCAGATTAGTTACCAGGACGTGTGACTAAATAGATAAATAACGGACATCGTTTGACACACCTCTGAGAAGTAAAAAATCATTCCGTATATTGCCCTACTAAGGGTATCTGATGTTTATATTGTTTATGAGCTCAATTCTTGTACAGTTTAGTTTGATACCATAGGGCACATTTGTGAAGAGTTTCATTGAAATTTGAAATGATCAGAAACCAAATACTTACTTTGTATTACTTGTACAGCACCTTTCGATATGATAGCCTGAGTATTCTTTTTCGTCCAAGTAAATTTTGCATAAGGCACACTGAATAATATCTACAATCAAAAACAATCACTACTACCATCATTGTCAATACTAAACACAATCGATTCTAAAAACCCACCTCTACAAAAATTATTTTGATTTCCTTTCTCAGGGCATTTAGAATTATGTGCCATTAAATGACATATTGACTTATACCCTACACAACAAAGTGTACACGCATATGTATCATCCAGTTTTTCACAAAGTTGTGGCTTCCAATATCCATCTTCCATATTTGGAATGCCACTTTCTTCATGATCATTATCCCAATACACTAACAACTCATCACCCACACTAATATGACAAGCACTGCGATAATACAATCTGCCTTCATATTGAAAAGGTGTTAAATTCCGATAGGAGTTCTCATCTGCCCGCTGTATATACTGCATCCAATTCAACCACTTGGAATTTTTCGCATAAGTAAGTTCTTTGTCTTTCAATTTCCACTTAGATACTGTGCCATCCCTAGTTGAATCCAATCCTTCAAATGGTCCAAACACAACCCCTTTAGGTATGACTCTTAAAGCTACTATAGCCATACCAGATGGAGTTTCACAAATATCAATAAAGTTTTTTGGTAAAGTCCACTTAATACCGTTGTCTGTTTTCTTTAGTTTATTACTATTGAAAATACGCAATAACATTGGACATTTGAGGCAATACAGATCATATTCCTCATTACATTCTTCACAACCTTTAAAATTTAAAAGGTAATGGAAAATATATCACTGGTGGATTAACTTACGTATAGCATACTTTTCTTTGGTATTAGTTATCAGTCCAGTTTCTTGTACTATTATTGTGGGATCATTTGTATTCTCCTCTTTTATATCGACAAAATTATAAAAACTTCCTTGCTCATCTTTCATATCACATGGTTCTTGTTTAATGTATAGTCCGCTAAGTACAGTTTCATTGACAAATACCTTATCATCTTGACAATCATTGAATTCATCCTCTAGCTTTATGTTGTTGTTGAGTTTTCCATCACCACATGTACTATCCATTTTATTTATTAATTACATCTAGTTCCCCCAGTTAGTATTTAGTGTGCTTATCACTTCAAAAACAGAAATTTTATTTCAAAGAGATCTTCTGCGAATATGTAATTAAGAGTGGTAAATTTGTACGATACAAACACCAAAAACAAATACCCTTTTTTAATATCATTAACATTCCGGCAGTGATGGGATCAAGCTAGGGATTCGCTTAATTATTAACTAGAAATACAACATATATTCAGAGAAAGCATGTTCCAAATACCACAGATTTGAAGCCGTAGACAAGAAATGATTTGAAGCAAGACAATCGGGAATGTCAAACAAAATATATGTATGTATATATGTGTTATATGTCCTTGGCAACACCTTCCGAATTTCCAATATACGGAACGTTTTCTAACAATAAGAATATTTGAGCAATTTCAGGTTAATACGATTGATAGTATCGTGAATTTCACAGCTTATTCCCATCACATGCCTATAAATTTCGGAACGCTGATTTATAATGGTTTTATTAAAAAGAATATTTGTGTTTTGAGATTTGTAATAGAATTATTTCGAATAACTTACCTTTGTGTGACTGTAGCCCATGGACATGGGTCCTATCCATTTATCAGTGGCATTAAATACATATACGTATAACCTGGTATAACCTCAAAAAGGAAATTTATAATACATATAAATAACCTCAAAAATACAATTATAATAAATCGGTTTTTACGCGATGCATTCCTAACAAATTTCACATTTGAAGGATTAACTAAAATAATGTGATTAAAGTATGCGAATTTATTGTTTTAATGTGATTTTATTTAAAGCTATTTAAAAATAGACTTTTTACAACAATAATTCATAATTTTATTAACAAAAAATTAATAATTTTAATTTTGGGTATGTTTAAAACAAAAGAAAATCATAATTTAGTGAAAGAAAAACTGGCAAAACATATAAAAATGAATTTGTAATTGCTGTCACTTATAATACTTGTTTCCATTTTGATGTGTAGGTTATATCTGGGGTTAGGATAAGATAATCGTATCGTTCCAGCATTCGTACAGCTGGAGAAGCCAATGCAAGCCAATGGAACTTAGCGCGCGCCTGTCTGCGTAAACATCTGCCGGGTGGCAAAGCAGTTCAGATATGGTTCAGATATCAGATTCGTACAGATTCATCAATGATTGGCTGCTCCGGCTGTTATGGTTATGCTGGGACGACAGGATTATTCTATATAACATATATCTTTATCTGATAATTTTTTAGTTGAAAATGTAAAACTTCAATGTCTGATTTTAATAATCCCTACAAAAATAAGTGCATTATTTTATGTATTTACAAAAAAGTGCATTATTTTATGTATTTACAAAAAAAATATCATTTGCTGAATAACTAAGAAATTATGCATCAATGCATTATCGATTTTATATAAATTTTAATGATATAATTCTTTCTTTGACTAACAATAAGTACTTTGCAAGATTTCAACATATGTGTTACAGATAATAATAATATTAGTAAGTATAATAGTGCTATAATAGTGTTTATCATGGAAATTATGACAAGTTGATGCAAAATACATATTGGAATAAATGAAAATAATACATAAATAATAACTACGATTATATAAATAAAAATGTAAGAAACCAAAACACAAATATACATACATATAACACAATTAACATGCGTAAACATGGAACTGAATTACTAGCTAGTCATGGTACATAACATCGATAACAAACAGTATACTTTCAAAATTTAGTACTTGAGATTGTAGTGTGTTGTACACCATTAACACATAAATGCTACGCAAATGTATTCAATACATAGCATCTAATATATTATCCAAAACAATTATATAAGTAGACATTAATTACATAACACTTTCATTGAACTCTAATTCGTCTGAACTGTCATCATTTAGATTGATAATAAATGGTGCTACATCTCTCTGCTGAAATCCAATTTCACGATTCCACCACATATTAATTTCTTACTCCACATGACCTACATATACAATTAGCCCATTCTTTTGGTGAAACTTGTAATGCTTCTTGAGACCTTGTTTATTGCTCGTAAAATTCCAAACAAATGCACATACAATTTTTCCGGATATCTTCACCCCTTTCCGAGAAAAAGACCCTTTTTGGATTTCTGGGGTTTTCCGAAAAACGGTTGGATTGAAGGAAATGAAATTTTATCTAGTGCATTGTGACCTTCAAACACATCGATACGCTATCGGTTAATGCTTGACGAACTGTCTGGCTATTTTCCGTCAGATTCGAATCATTGACCGGACTATGGTTAGAGACAGTCGAATCTGTTTTCTTAACTAATAGTTATATTTATAATCATAAAAAATAGAAGTATTCAAGATCAAGTTTATTTTAAAAGACAAACCACTACAATACAGGCTATAACTGTGAAAATGGATAATTTATTAACATGGCAAAGTTGGTATGGTATAGTTAACGTAATCAGCAAAAACAATTGAAAATCATGCGAAACGCGTTTGCTTGATTTTAATTAAATTTTGGGATTTTTTAAAGTCGAAATAAAGTCAGTATTCGGGTATTCTACAATATAAGCAGATGGTTTCATTGAAATTGCGCCGCCAGTAAATAGCCATACCATCGGCAAGTGAATAATGCTTCTCTGTCACTATTACAGAAAAATAAACAGATGTTTATTTCGCTGTTGTTGCATGAACTTAGCCTATATTTGAAAAGTTCGACGATCTTTTCTTGGTAATAATAATATTTTCTTTCAAAAAGATTTATTTATTGGCAAACAATGTAAAGTCAAGAAAACAAAGAGGGTTTCACAAGAAATGTCTAACATTAGACCTGTTTGACAATTATATGTTTATGCGATTGCTGTGTAAAAATGCTTAAAGTAAAATGATTAATAAACCGTAGATAATACACAGTGAACCAGAATGATTGACGTCTGCCGCTCTATACTAATATGACATTTGCCGCTCCATATGCATGCGTTTAACGATAAATTCCATAGGCGTGCCGATAATCCATTCCTTTTGTCGAATTTTAAAACAAAAGTTATATCAAATTCTTAAAAACTGCGAATTAAAACGATGGAAGAAAGGAAAAAGTAACGAAGATTATTACTTTATTTGCCCAAATATAGAATTAAGCTGAACTTCAAATAATCGGTGGTCAAAACCATCCTAACCTAAAAATTGGGAGTTAATACTGATTAACATTTTCCGTTAATAAACCTACTAAAATATAATATTTTCGCCGTTTTAGTCTTGAAAAAGAATGTTTGTGATAAAAGAAGTGAAAAACGATCGGAATAACCGCTAAAACTTGCACGAAAACGGTAATAAGATAACCAGTAAAATAACACCTGAGAATTTTATCTGCACGCCTATGATGACGGCACTCATCATCGTAACGAATCATAATTGAACTATCAATTTTCCCTTGGAAAGTAGCTGTGATAATAAAGCGATAATACAGTTGTCACGTGACCGTCAATCATTCTGAATCACTGTGTATGTATGTACTGTACAAGCAGTGTGAAAAGTTCGCGGCTTATTCATAAATTATTTATGCTTACTCGATCAATGATCCGATCGTTAGTCGTATTGGAAACTCAATACAATTGTATAACAGCGCCGCACTCAAAACTGTAATTATAAATATCTTGCGAACTGTACGTTTGAAGCCCTACGTTTATTAAGCAAATATTGAATATATTTTAATTATCTACCTTTGGACAACTTTTTAACCATTTACACAGTTACACCCTGTATATCGATTAATTGTTGGATTCGAGCAATGATCTCTCTTCCTTTACTTTAGAAGCATGCCGTCGCTTTATGTGGGCTGCGAGATTTCCTTCGAATTTAAAGCCAGTCCCGCATGTCAGACAACTGATAGACTTCGACCGTTCCTGGCCTAGAGATATCTTATCTTGCTTTTCGGTTTGTTCGTGCTGATTCCGATGCGTGTTGAAAGTCCCTTTGTGATGAGTGTTGAAATCGCATTTCAAACACTGAAAAAGTTCGCTCTTGTTGTGGGCGTTCACGTGATGTTTGAAGCACGTCTTGTATTTGGTTTTGAACGGACACTGCGGACATTTGTATTCAGTTCTCTCGTTCTCGGCGTGCATGATTCGTATGTGTTTGGTCAGGGATGACTTGTGCTTAAACATTTGCGGGCACGTGTTGCACTTAAACGGTTTATCTTCGTTATAAACGGTTACATTTAATTTTAAATTCGAAATTTTCGTCGTTTTATTCGGACGGTGGCTGCCCTTGAATGTCTTGTTATCTCGCTTTTTTGTTTGTTCGTGCTGATTCCGATGCGTATTGAAAGTTCCCCTGTGGTGAGTATTGAAATCGCATTTCGAGCACTGAAACAGTTCACTCTTATTGTGCGCGTTCACGTGATGTTTGAAGCTCGTCTTGTACTTCGTTTCGAACGGACACTTCGGACATTTGTATTCAATTTTCTCGTTTTGCGAGTGAATCATGAGCACGTGTTTCGTCAGGGATGACTTGTGCTTAAACATTTGCGGACACATGCCGCACCTGAACGGTTTATCGTCGTTATGAACGGTTATGTGTAATTTCAAATTGGAACTTTTCGTCGTTTTATACGGACAGAGGCTGCATGTGAAAGATTTCGCCCTTTCCTGGTCATTAAATATCTTGTTGTCTTCCTTCTTTGTTTCTTTGTGTCGCTTTTTATGCCCGCTGAAGGTTCCTTTGTGATGGGTGTTGAAATCGCATTTCGAGCACTGAAACAGTTCGCTCTTATTGTGAGCGTTCACGTGCTGTTTGAAGCTGATGTTGTACTTAGTTTCGAACGGACACTGCGGACATTTGTATTTTCTTTTTCCGATCTTCGAATGAATATTTCGTTCTTGTCTCGCCCAGCTTCTCTTTTTATTCAACATGTCGCATTTGAACGGTTTATGGTCGTTATGAACAGTCATGTGTATTCTCAAATTCGAAATATTCGTCGTATTATACGAGCAGAGAGAGCACGCAAAGTTACAGGATCAAGACCTCTGAAGGTTTGATCGACGATGGCGTGTACTTCCTTCTTATGACGCACGAGTAATTTTGTATGCTCGAATTTGATACCACAGCTTTCGCATTCGATCGATTTCTGGTCCTCGCAGTGGAGATGGCTACCGAGAGTGCTCTTGTGGCTCGTTTTTAAAGCGCATCTGTAAAATTAAATTTATAGTAAGTTAATAAGAGGAGACAATTGAGTTTTGGGCAAGCGAAACGGTCAGATCGTATGCGCGATGACAATAGTCTCGAATTAACAAGGCATTATGACATTGAATGCATATGGCATCTGAAATCAAAGTAACCGGTAAACTTTGCTCTTTCTATCTTTCGGTGTAAGTTTAGCTATGAGAGAGTAGCTTAACTATTTCTGTTCGATGAAGAGAGTACAACAGATCCATTCTAAGATTTTAAACTGCTACACTCTGCTGCGACAAGGTCTCATTGTGAGGCACCTGGGCCTCCCCTAAGCTTAAGACTTAAAATTTTTTTTTAAACAACTGGTCAGAGATCAGGGAAATTAAAAAGTAACTTTTCTTCAGATTAAATTTTTTATAAACGCAAATTTTGGAAACATCGCACCATGCTTTAAGTGGAGGCCCTTCTTTTGCTTTATGTTATTCTGACTAATTTTTGGTCTCAAAATTGAATTAAGGTATCCATGATTCACTAATTATTATCTGTGATCAAAATTAAATCTTCTTTAAATAAAGAGTAAATGATAGCTTTTTGTGATTTAGTGGGGTCTTCCATCATTGTGAAACCAGTAGTACGGAAATACGTCTGTATCAGTCAAGTAGCTGAAGTATACTAAACAATATTGCACGGGATGGTTGCGTAGACGTGTCAAAACTTTCTTACCAATAAAATCTATAAGATTTATGCAATTAAACTGGAGCCAAATTTCTAGAAATTTCGAAAAATCCCTCGTGTATATAATATTCAAGTCTAAGTTTGTGTCATAATTCGATTCGATCAACGATTTCTCTTCCTTTTCTTTATAAGCACGCCAGCACTATATGTATGTGAAGCAAAGTTTCTTTTGTATTTAAAGCTAGTACCGCACATTGGACAATCGAGAGATATTATGAACTCAATTTTTGCACAGTTTACACCTTCACACCACAGGAAATTCGTGCCTATTGTCTGGTTGATATAGAGCTCAAATACTTACTTTGTGCTACTTACACAGCATCGATCAATATGATAGTCTGAGTATTCTTTCTTGTCCAAGTAAATTTTGCAAAAGGCACACTGAGTAATTTCTACAATTAAAGCCAATCACCATTACTATCATTAACATGAGTGATTAGTAAAACACACCTTTACAAAAATCATTTTGATTTCTTTTCTCAGGACATCTAGAATTATGTGCTGTTAGATGACGTATTGATTTATACCCTACACAACAAATCGTACATGCATATGTCTCATCTAGTCCTTCACAAACCTGTGGCACCCAATAACCAACATCCATACCTTGAATCCCATTTTCTCTGATATCATTATCCCAATACACTAACAATTCATCACCCACACTAATATGAGAAGCACTGCGATAATACAATTTGCTTTCATATTGAAAAGGTCTCAAATTCCAATGGGAGCTCTGATCTGCCCTTCTTATATACTGCATCCAATTCAACTGTTCGGGATCTTTGGCATAAGCAAGTTCTTTGTCTTTCAATTTCCATTTGGATACTGTGCCATCCTTAATTGAATCCAATCCTTCAAATGGTCCAAACACAGTCCCTTTAGGTATGACTCTTAAGGCTACTATACCCACACCAGGTGAAGTATTACAAATATCTATAAAATTTTTTGGTAGTGTTGTCCTAACACTCTTATCCTTGTTTGGGTTGTTACTATCAAAAATACGGATCAACATTGTACATTTAAGGCAATATAAATCATATTCCTCACCACATTCTTCACAACCTGTAAATGATAAAATTTGAAAGGTAACATGAAAAACATGACTGGAATTTTATGTTACATATATAGTTTGCTTTGGTATTAGTCAGATATCCAGTTTCACAAACTATTACTTGCGGATCATCTATAATTTCTTCTTTTATATTGACATAATCGTAAATGCCTCCTCCCTCATCTTCTAGATCATATGGATCTTGTTTAATGTATACTTCGCTAACTGGGGTTTCTCTGTCTACTACTTGGGGATCGTCTATAATTTCTTCTTTTACATTGACATGATTATAAATGTCTCCCTCCCAATGTCCTGTATCACATGGACCTTGTTTAATGTATACTTCGCTAATTGTGGTGTTATTTACAGATACCTTATAATCTTTACAATCATCAAATTCGTCTTCTAGTTTGATGTCATTGTTCAGGTTTCCATCAGCACGTGTGCAGTGCATTTTATTCGCAAATAAAATCATGTACATACAACGTATATGTCTGTATACGTTTAGTACTCCAGTAAATGAACTATTTGGTTAAAACACTGCAAATCATATGCAAATCCAATTTTAAAACCGTCACTAAACAATTACCAATTGCTGAAGGGCAACCCAAATAACTTATGTATGGCCATTGTACGGCAATCATTTTCTATTTTGGCTTGGTTAGATATAAATTACAGCAGCTTATAGTTATTACATAGACCTAATAATATTATTAATTATTAATACGGTACTATGCCGTGATTAGGTCTATCATGTGTCAATAGCAAGTGTCGTACTTGACGTTTACTTTTTGTTATTAAATTCATAATACAACTATATTAGGTATGCTTATTGGTTTACCAAAATAGGACTCTTTTGCGCATTACGTGTTTATTGCGTCATCACCCGTCAGTAGTTCTCGATCTGATTGTTAATGTTGCGTTGTTTGTTACACTATTGCATTGACTAATATAACTATAAATTTTCCAATGTACGCCATCTCTAGATCGCACGAACCTACCTTCTGTAGTTGTACCATGATTAAATTTATATAAAATAATATAAACGCGCGTTTTTCAAATCATGGTATTATTATACTCTAAATTTATCTTTAATTTTAAATACTATAATAATAATAAATTAACTTTGATAATAAATTTACTTCATTGCACTAAGAAATACAAGATAACAGAACAGAATTTCTACAAGTAAGTTGTAAATGCCATAATTTTATAAAAAAGGAATGCAAGAACTGGCAATAAAAATATCAAATTTGTTTATTTCTAATCTTGAATGGAATTAATAACAAACAGTAACAATGTATAAAATTAAGAGAAAAAAAAAAGAATAAGTGATATGCGGCAAGCGAAAAACAGAACTTTCCATGACAAAATTATTGCTCCAAAGTTTGCAACTTTTGTTCGCATATTAGTTGGACGGTTTAAGGGCTCAAGCAAGATAATGACAAAACATATGTTTGGTAGCATGAACCAACGTATTACCATTGATGCAGTAGTCATACATACTGGAATAACATAACAATTGGATTGTAGTTAGATGATTATAAGAATTAACAATGCTCTTATATTGCTGGAGACCATTTACGCTGGAAAATTTTAATGAAGATTTGGTTTTGCAATCAGCACAGTTATTAAAAATAAAGCTGATGTAATTGAAATCATTTAGAATCAATATATTGCTGAGACTGTTAGCAAATACTTTAAATGATAAATCATAAATCTTTATTCAACGTATTAAACACCTTACATGAGCGTCAGAATAATATCCAATATATGGAACCATGCAAATTAATACACATTATGAGAAATAAATAAACAAACATATAACGTATACCAACAACCAAATCGTTTAAAAACACATAATTATCAGCTATAAAGGACATGAACAAACATATTTCACTTATCTACAAGCAATTCAGTGTTTTGGTGTGTTTCGCACGTTCATTGTGTGATGTTCATTGTGCAGAATTTTGGTGTTGTACAGTGTTCGTTGTGTGGTGTTCGTCTTGTGCTTTAGCCGGATTCGCTACTGATACTGAATTCCCCAGTTTTCCACTGAGGATGGCAACAACAAAAATACGTATCTGGATTTTTCAGAAAGGTGTGGTAAGGGTAATTTTATTTATTTTATATACAAGCAATTCTCAAAAGAAAAATACTTTATATGTCCCGTGTTAACAATTCTTAAAAAATAAAAGCTATAATTTAACAGCATTTCCCTGGCGTTTCTTAGTAATTTCTTAGTGCCGAATGCATGGAGACGCTGGAACTTGCTATATATTTTTGAACCCCAATAGTCTACATATCTCTGCGATTTCTGGAGTCTACGGTCTACGGTATCTGCATATTGTTCCTATTAGTGTACTGTAGTTGTGATTTTTACCGTTAATTTTACATTTTTCCTGGGTGTTAAGTACATATTTGAGGAAGGTAAATATAAAAATACTTCTCTTTGAAAATACTCTTTATAGTTATCAATGTTTCTCAGACTGCATAATGCTCTGATGGCACTTTTTTGCAGGATAAATATCCTTTCTGTCAAAGATGAGGTTGCCCAAAAGAAAATACCATATCTAAGTCTGCCTTCAAAGTTCGCATAATAAGCTGTTTTTGCTGCTTCATGAGTAGCCATTGTCTTCAGTCTCCTGATGGCTTAGACAGATGCTGTGAGGCTCTTTGCTAGTTCCTCTACATGTGCCTTCCATGAAAGATCACTGTCCAACGTCAGACCAAAGTATTTGCCATTGCTGGACCCAAATGATTCATTCTTTGAAGAAAACTTGAGATGTTGAGTTTTTTCTCCGTTTTGTTTTGAGCTATTTGCTTATAACCACCTGTAGTGCAATATCTGATTTGTAGTTTAGATCTTCACTTGTTTTACTGGTCACAAGGAAAGAGGTATTGTCGACACATAATGAAGTCTGGACCGCTGTAATACTGTGAGTTAGGTCGTTGGTATATATTGTTAGCAATTTGTTTAGTCTACGGATGATAAGCTCGGATCCGCGTCTGAAGCCGGTCGGAGGACGCAAGCGAAGGCACTGTACGAAGAACCGTCGGCCGGGGTGACAGCCGCTATCCCTTCCGAAGACAACCAGACTCATTTTACATTCATATTTAATAAGTTGCTGTATCGAAATCAATAGATAGTTGTACTCGTGTAGTTCTGCGTCATTTATTACCTTATTTCTAACAATATAATGACCAACAAAGGTCCAAGCATAGACCCTTGTGGTACTCCTCGTTGTAGGAGTTCTTTTGTTGACGTTTTATATTCATATTCCACCATCTGATATCCTTCGGTTAGGTATGAAGATAGTAGTTTGTGTTGCATACTGTACTGAGAATTTAGTTAATTTTCTTCAAAGTAAATTGCACCGGTCTAGCTCGTAAATAATGATATAAAAAGCATAAATTATAACAAATTATATTTATAAATTTTTGGAAATATTGAACATAAAATCAAAATGTTTACTTAGTTAGTGTGTGTGAATGTATAAGTGTAATTTCTTTTCCGTTGACGATTCTTCCTGTATCTCCTCTCTTCCTTTCTTTTCTCGACGCAGCTTTATGGATTCTTCGCTTTTATAAATTCTTTCTTCTTTTGTATGGTGAGATTCTTTGTCTTACTAATACATACTTTTTCTTAAAGCTCTTTTTTTGAAATATATTTTTAGACTTATTTATTGACTTTTCTATATTGTCAATCAAATCGTTGTTAACCAAACAAACTTTTATTTCTTCTTGAAACCATGACTACACTGCTGCCTTTCTCCGTTGTCCCCGAAACGAAACTTTAATTCACCTTGACGTCAGTTCATCGAGGGATATCGCTGCTGTAGAAATCTGTACTGTACGTCGATGTATCCTAGGTTATTTCCAGTAAATTTATATGAATTCTTGTAATGTATAAATGTTCTATGTAATGTGTTTGAATGTTAACAATGTTTTTAAATATATCCATTAATATATGCTTTTTAACAATATTTAACAATTTTATTTCTGGTGACATTTGTTTCTCCCATTAAACGGCTCTGGCATTAAAACAAGGAGTTAAAATAAGAAGATAACACCCGTAGGGGAATAAAATGCTCAAAAGGTGGTGGGCGTGGTGTCGAAAAGGTATAAATAGAACCAATAGAACCCCAAAGCTATACCCACAGACTATCTGTGGCTATACCAAATGTCAAATGAAGACTATAACGCCAACCTTAACTGTGATTTTGATAATTTGAATTATAATAAATGATGAATTTTCTAATGGTAATTAACCATTCGAGTATTATTATACTACAATACGCCTGACACCATAATAGTATAGCTTATCGAGCACGACATATACCTAATATAAATAAATAATTGGGAAGACAAGAAACGAAGTAGTTTGTTACTCTTAAAGCTAGGCGTCCACCTATCCGCATCGTACGTATCGGACGCATCGCATCAAACGGATTATTTTTTCCAATGCGTTCACAGTAAGGTGGCGTCCACCTATCCGCATCGTACGTATCGGACGCATCGCATCAAACGGATCGTAATATTCTTTATATAGGAACTTATACAAGCGCGTCCACCTATCCGCATCGTACGTATCGGACGCATCGCATCAAACGGATCGTAGTATTCTTTACATAGGAAGCCATAGAAGTGCGTCCACCCATCCGCATCGTACGGATCGCACGGATCTACGCGTCGGCAATGCCGACGCCGTTGCTCCGAGAGGCAATTTTTGCGATGCGTGCCGATGACTCACTACGAAAGTCCGATAGTTGCGTCGGCAAATCCAATCGCTGCCGATACTGTGAATGAATTGGAAAAAATAATCCGCTTGATGCCATGCGTCCGATACGTACGATGCGGATAGGTGGACGCACTCTATGGCTTCCTATGTAAAGAATACTACGATCCGTTTGATGCGATGCGTCCGATACGTACGATGCGGATAGGTGGACGCCTAGCTTAAGTCGCCGCGTAGAACACCTTCAGTAAGTTTACTATAAACAAAAGGTGGTGAACATCTTAAATTGTTTTAATCATTCCATGTTTCCTTAGCAGTCTTAGAACCATATGTGTGACACTTTAGTGATGATCTCAGGAGGCTTTCAGTGGAATCAGAGTTGGTATTAGAACAGTTTCGTGTACTCTGAGTTTGGTTTTTATTGAAACTTCTTTTGATTTCAGAATTCGGTTTACCTTTCCTACACGTCTGCTTATAAATACATAATTTAAACACTTAAATTATTTAATTGCAGTGTCGTGGCGTAGATTTGGCTGAAGGTGTGCAGTAGTCTAGAATGTCACTGCCGACATGTAGTCAAGGGCAGAAAACGACAACATACAGCTTTAGTAACAGAATCACTTTATCAACTTCACAGGTATTCTAGATTCTTTTAAGATTTCAATGAGTTTTCTTTTGTTCATTGTATCATAAGCAGAGACCGGATTATATGCTTTTTTTATTACTGATTTAGCAAACTTTACGTTAAGCATACACCATAGGTCTATTCAGACCGATATACATTTTTATACATTTTGCATGAGGCTCGGTTTTATATTTCTTTGTTTACAACTTTGAACATGTGCTATTATGTGTTATTACCCATTTTATGTTTTCCGTCCAGTATTATCTACAGAATTCGCTTTCGTGCGATGCGATGCGATGTGAGCCTCGTATAGTGGTCAATTGCAGAAGTCCAATACGATTCTGTTTTACAACAAGTCCAAGTGTGGTGTCGATGTCATGGATCAAATGCTACAGAAATATAGATTTAAACTCACCTTTTCTTTTGTAATACGTTGGACGTGGATATATTGGCATCATATGTTATAAGCAGAGACCGGATTAGATTTCTTTATCTTTGTTTAAATTCTTTTCCCTAAATTCAGGATTAGCTAATCTAACCGCTTGATCAACTAAACCGGTACCTACATTAATTTTATGTAATTTTGATGTTTCTGAAAAATAATTTAGATGTCTTCCTGCATTGGTAGACTTTATCTGCCAATCCGTTTTCACAATGACCTTGTTATGCATGACTGTCACGTTCAGGAAATTTAATGAGCTATTAGATTCCCGCTCATATGTAAATTTTAATCTATTATGATAACTATTAAATTATATTTATTAATTTATATATAGAAAAAATGTTGTTTATATATATTTTATATCAAGAAATCCTAGTCATTAGTTATTTTGTTGACAGTTCCCAAATAAAAAACAAATGTTTGTTTATATATTTATTTATATTATATTTTCACTGAAGAAGGTGTTCCGAAAACGTTTGTAAACGTTCTGGAAATATAACTATCGTTCAAACCAGTCTTGTTTCATTGACCTAATTAGTGGTAGAGAACTATCATATAAGATATTCCCTCCTATTGGGTTCTCAACGTGAATGGACTGTACTACTGTAGAATAAGAAACATAAGACACATTTGCAGACGCACTTCCTTCATTATAAGCGAATGTATGGCGGCGGGATTTATACCGGAAGTCCATTAGCAGAATTGAAGTGAAAGCAAACAATAGAATAGACCTAGGAAATCATTTGAAGTATATTTATGCTACTAGTTAGTATTGCGATTGGTTGATGGAATTCGCCAAGGTGTCCAAGTCAACCAATCAGGTCTCCAGACAGAAGTGGGGATGGTGCGTTAAAAATCAATACTGTACGGTGATTTTGTGAAAATAATTTGATATTCATCATATAACGATAGAATGTCGAGAGTAAGAGTAATACATCTGTCAATGTTGTTTAATAGATTTCGTTTGATTAATATTAAGTGATGAAACTCAAAATTGACAAGCATTTTAAATAAATTAGATTGGTGTTTTTTTTTATTCTTTGCATACGTATAAGAATTTGGAAACAAAGCAAAGATTTAGTCAAGCTTCCCATTTATTCCCCTAGTAAATACCATCCGCTGTTTAAACCAATAGTGAGTTAATGGAACTTTCGTACCTTTCAATGTTTTAGGAATGAACAAATAGTATCTGCCTATATTGATGAAACCGCATCTCAACAAAATCTTCTGCCTGAAGTTTGTCATTTAAATATGACGGGCCACATGATCACAATGGTGTGGTTCTGTTATGTTTGGGGGATCTAATTTTTTATTCTCGTATACTATGAATTAGAAGGTTCTTAAAAAGCCAAGGTAAAGTAATATATTTTCTATGCATATGCATGTATCTAACCCTGTAGTGAGTGAGTATGGTCTCAGATCAAACGATTATAAAATTTGGAAAATTACTAAACCTCTTTCTAAACCACCACGCTCATGTTTCTTCTACCGTTCTAAATAAACACATTGTTAGAGATGCTCAATTTGCGCCAAAAGCCAATGGCGGACGCATAAAAGTTTACACAAAATAAATGGTCAGAATTAAGTTATAATACGTGCTCAAACACTTAGCGTCTTAAGAGTCATCCGTGAAATCACAAAGTGAATAACATCTGTAAGATATCTGCAACATTAGATATGTTTCCAGAACACAAACGTTTTTTGCATGAACATGTTGCACGATTTGGAAAGATTTTGTAATTTTTCTATTGCCTTCACTAGTCCGAAGTAATGAATCGTTTTTAACTCCGTTTTAACCTGACTATCTGGCTATCCTTGATAGCCGTAGCTTCTTTTGGTAGCTCAGCCATACTGGGGTATAGTGTGTGAAATTCGCGAATTCGTTGTGGCGGTTTGACAAACACTGCTTTCGTATGTCCTATTAAAACGTCTATCCCAGGATAACACTTTATAATATTATCTGCCACAATACTGAAAGCATGAATCTTACAAGTAACATGCAACACCATCACTCAACATTAACAGTTGGTTTGGTGAAAGTTTGAACTTTTCCAATGTATTTAACGGTAACTTTGAAAATACTCGGCGGTAAATTGTGTAGTTGTCTGGAAGGTAATAGAATTGCGAGTAACGATTGATGTAGTTCCATTGTACGTACTATTACATTAAGCACAGAATGTTTTTTACGATCTGTTGTTCCGTTTAAAGATAATCACAACTTTTATCTTTCAACTCCGATTTAATTCTTTTCAACATGTTCACGAGCAGATGGCACAAATCTTTGTATGGATCCCGACCTTGGTAATTTCCAGATATTATTTAATATTTATTTCAAAAGAAGACATATACAGAAAAGTGTATTTTCTGTATAGAATTTGAAAAACCTTAAGCCCGTTTTACATTATCATATTAAATTGTACGTAAAAATTGAAATACTACTATATAAAACACTGTACCATTTTTCTCTGCAAAATGATTTTATGAAATTGGAGCCTGTCCCATTTTCATACTAAATGTTTTGACTTGCGCTTGCTCACTAGTCTGCATTGCACGTATTCTAATCTAACCTCATTTTCTTATGTTTGCGCCTTGTCCAGTCCTGTTCCAGTATAAAATAAATGTGGGTTTATACATTATACTGTGGTCGTGTCAGCAAATGTTTTTATTGAGCGTTTTATTAAAAGTATTCGTGTTATTAGCTACATAAGCACAAAATTAATCTTTTTGGAGGTTATGAGAAATATTTGTAAATATTGTGTGATACTGGTGTACAACTTGAAACGAGGATGTAGCATGGCACAGAATAATAAACAGAATTTTTGTATAAGTTCATAATACATATGTAACAGCCCTGACGAATGATGGAGTCTAAATTCATACAATAATCTTGTACAACAGACTGGTAAAGCGTTTGACATTGTACTATAAAATAGTATTCAATTGTTTGGAACAATTTAATATGATAATGTAATACGGGCTTTAGTTTCTAGATGCGGATATTAATATATAACGCTACTATTTCGCCACATATGGATTTCTCTTCAACTAGTCTTTTTATTTAAACAAACAATATACAAAAAAGGCAAATAATCCAAACTCGAGGTATGCGTGTAATCTTTAGAACTAATACATACATATACCAATTAGTATGATGCTCAAAGTATTACATTTTATGAGTGTTAACCAAAGACTAATTTTTAACAGTCTATATTTTATTTATAAAATGATTAATAAACAGGCAGCGGACTATTTCTATCTAAGCTGCTTGTACTTGTGCAAGAGATTCATACATATAACACCAGAAATATATTTTCTTTATATATAAAATCTGTCAATAAACATAGGACAGAAAATATATTGTTTTTGAAAGGACTAAAAATGTAGGTACAATGATATGAAATTAAATATTGTAACAGTTGCAAGACTATTGAGTCTTGATTGATACAATGGACTATTGACTATACAAAAAATTACAAATTAACGCGATGCTTCGAAAGAAGCAGAGAAAACATAAAAATATAATAAACACCACGATAACTAGCGGTAATAAACAAATGTCAATACATTTGACAGGATTACGTACACGATACGATTATAGCAGGATTGGTGTGGTGTAATTTGGTGCTGCTTTCGACCGCGACCAATCATAATCTATATATATATAAAATACAAAAAATGTTTCTATGTCCGTTATAGACTTCGAAACTATCCAACCGATGTGCCCCAAACCGGTTTCATTAGAAAGGCAATAACGCGAGGATGACTTTAGACCACTAAAAATGCATTCGCTCCATTCATGAAGTGGACTTTCGATTTTTCCCATACAATAATTTTTCCGAATATAGACTGTCAACACAAAAACATTGACCTGTCACTGTCATCAGAAAGTTTTATCATTTGCGGTTATCGCGTCGACCATGTCAAATAATCGAATTAGAAAATATTAAAAATCTCATAGACAGTAAAAACGAGTAATTTTGGCTCCGAAGAATGATGACGTCAACAAAATAAATCATCAAATTTAATTCAAGCGACCCGGTGAAGTTGTCACGTACAAATCAATTGACACAGTTATAGATGAGGAACAAGCTGTCAACTTTCTAATAGAGTTTCTTAACTCTTTGGAACCATCTGGAATGCCATCACATATCTTAACTTTAAAAGTTGGTTCACCGCTGATGCTTATTCGCAACTTATTGTTAGACCCACCGAAATTGTGCAACGGAACAAGATGGTAAGTATTGCTGGTTTGAATTATATGTTGCTTGCTCCAGAGTTGGAACGTCGAAAAATCTTTATGTTTACACACCTACCGAAAAGACTCAAAACACGACGGGTATCTGCTAGTTTACTATGAAAGTGGTGTGCAGAAATTCGTCCCTCTATTTCTGAAACAAGGTAATTACCAACATACCTTTCTATTAAATGTCTGGTGATCTTACTTACATTTTTTGCAAAATAGGTAGGGAATGTGGTTTATGTATGACGATGTCCCTTATTGAAACATAACATATGGTAATCGATGGGTTGGTCGAAACGGACCTGTTAAATCGCCACCACGATCTCCTGATCTAACGCCATTAGATTACTTTGTGTGAGGTTGGATGAAGTTTATGGTTTATTCTACGCCTACTGGCACACAAGAAGAGCTAAGGAATCGCATTAAGAAAGCAGCAGCAACTATCAAGCGTCGTGCTGATGTCAACTACATTCAACAAAATGGAGACCACTTTGAACAGTTACTCTGAATGCCATGTGTTATGAACTTTTTGTTTATTTCATGCTGGAGAACACATCCCTAA
The DNA here is from genome assembly GCA_038088585.1 of Chrysina gloriosa. Lineage (NCBI taxonomy): Eukaryota > Metazoa > Arthropoda > Insecta > Coleoptera > Scarabaeidae > Chrysina > Chrysina gloriosa. The sequence goes on from CM076095.1 coordinate 11,652,286, forward strand.
AATAGTTTAACTTTTAGCTATTCATCTTTAACTTTCAATATCTCGGTAATAAATTATTTCGAGCCATATTTTTGTATGAAGTTTTTTGTTAATTTGGCGCTGGAGAACACATCTGTAAAATAGTGCGGTGCAATTCCGAAACACGCGGTATATTTCATACAAATATGTTGCTAAATAATAAAATTAGTAATAAAATTTATGTTTGTAATCATAACATAAAGCTATTATCTTACGAAATAAAAAAATAATGAAAAACAAAAAAATCGACAATGAAGCAACATTCATCATAAATTTGAAAACCAACATATTTATAGTAATTTAATGCAAAAACAGTAAAATTTTTCAAAAATAGAATAATGTAATACAATAACAATAATAATAATGATTTGTAATAAATGAATGAGTAGTAAAAAGCTGCACGACAAACTTGGCGCAGTGGTCAAAAGTCCCATCGAAATAGAGAGTTTCAGAATTGCACATAATGTTTATGTTATTTTTACTTATCTTATATGATAGTTTTTGACTCATTTAGGTCAATCAAACAAGAGTGATTGAAATAATAGTTACATTCTCAGAACATTTACAAACGTTTTCGGAGCACCTTCATCAGTGAAAATCTTCTTCTTTTTCTTCAGCCTCAGCCCTGCTTTGTTGCGGGGTCGGCTCTTCTGGATCGGGCCCGCCATTTGTCCCGGTCAGGAGCTTGGTCCGGGTGGAGTCGAGCGGCAATGAGATATAAGTGAAAATATAACTAAATAAATGTATTAACGAAAATTTGTTTTTATTCGGGAACTATCAACAAAATAACTACTGACTAGGATTTCTTGATATAGAGGATGTGTAAATTTGTATTGCTCCTCAACAGTATTTTAAATTTCTTTATTTTTTTGGTATTCACACTTTCGTGGAAAAGATCCTTCTTCACATTTTCAGAGCCATCATCACACGTATGTTCCTCTTAGGACAAATCAAAATCAATTAAGATATCTGCTCGTTCTGCGACTTCTCTAATATCTTTTCAATTGTCTTCCTGATTATCTTCCGCATTATAGCCGATCCCAGTTTCAATTCCTCATCTTTGAAAACATGTTACTGATTCTACACCAGCTCATGCTTCATTTAACCATTTTAAGGAGTCACACAAGTCAATTTTCTTCTGTAGTCCGTGAACCTTGGTCACCCCGTCCATTCTTACAGCAAGTGGAGTTAAATTGGCAGGTTGCATTATCTAATCAAAGCAGAACATTTCTTTTTTCGTTTCTCCTCCTCTCGTCGAATTCTTTTATCCATTTAGTAAAATTTTCCCGTGTTATCCATGATTTCTTATTTGCAAACCAGTACACTCCCATTATAGACATATTCAAGGTTCTTAAAACATCGCGGCTTAAAGACTTGTTGATGACAAACGGGATTTTTTTCACCAATAGCACTTGTACATAGTAAAATTGTAATTTGGTCTTTAGGCTTTTTACCACCGACACAAGCATTACATTTTTGAGTAAGTTTTCCAATTGGAATTGCACGAAAATGCACTTTGCCTCCGTGCTTTAGCAAAAACTATCGATGGTGGATTGTCTTATTATTGCCAATACCTTTTATCAACTTCTTCCATTCTATCAGGTCTTTACCCATCATTCTCATTTCTGGATACGAACGAAATAGAACAATATTTTAATGGAATGGTGGCTAACGGACTACTGATGATAGTGTATCGCATACTTTATTTGTAGTAATTTCTTCCTAAGTTCTTGCACGTTGATTATCATCGCCGTGAAGCACTTTTTTATGTAACCTCATAAAAGGAAATCATTTCGAGGATAGGTCTGCTGACTTTGAAGACCATTTAGAAACAGTATGTTCCAAACCACCAATTGGAAAAGTTATTACTTGAGGAATCAATTGCTACCCTAGCATTATGGACCGGGCAACCATCTTGTTGAAACCAAGTCGTTTATATCAAACTGTTCACCAGTTTTGAGATTTCAAAATGCCAGAACTAAAAAATAGACCAATAATTCTATTACCCGAAATACCAGCCCAACCGTGATTTCTCGAAGGATATTGTGTTCGTGTTGGTATAATACAGAATGTTTCATGACCAGTATCGTAGTATAGTTGAATTACGATGCTTGTGAATATGGAAAGACGCTTCGTCCGTGAATAAAACAAAAATCCAGTTACTTAAATTACGTTTATTCATTATTTGTTCACAAAAGATCATGAATCTGAAATAGAATTTTATAAGAAAGATATGGTCTTGTTTGTTTTTTGAATGTTTAAAACCCTTGCGTGACACACAACTCCGCGCCATTTGTTGTAAATTTTATTTTCATTATTTTATAGTCACCTTATAGTATTTGCGTTCGTTACAGGTCTATCAGGAAACTTTATTGCCAATAAATCGTTTACTCTCTTGGGCTTTCGGGCTGACTGTCGATATGGGGAAAGTAAGCCTTATAGAACCTGAGCGGGATGCTTTTGTGTTCTTCGTACTAAACTAACTAACCAGGCTGTCTGCTCTAAGTTTTTGTTTGTAATACCTAGTATCCAACATTAAATTTAAGTAAAAGAGCTGAAGCCTGAACGGAAATATCACTGGCTATCAAATATGATAGTCATGGCAGTGAATGTCTTAACCAATATGAGGACGTCTTTATTGGACATAATTTTATAAAAATAGAGCCAGGGCAAAAATTGCTTTGTTCTCATAAATGAAAAAAGTCACACGAGAAAACACCGTTATTTCTACGGAAGCGTTGTTAAAGCAAATTTAACCAAATATTTTTTAAACGATGAAACACATTTTTAGGGCTGCACTACATAGTTCTCTGATGTATTAAAATGTTATTTGTGATGAAGGAAAATATTTCTGTGAATTTTATTGAAATCCGTGTAGCGAGACTTTTTATATTATTCAGGCCAAGCATTCTCTTTATTGATTTCTTTTATTGATTTTAGCACAACTTTTACTCAAGATGCGTAGCATATTAAAGTGCCACTACCCTAACAGTTGGAAGACTACAAGCGAACCATACAGCAATGATAAACGATATAGAGAAATTAAATTAAGTAAGTGCGATGCAAGGTATAAAGAATTTAGATTAAAAATGGCAGGGCGTTTTGCCAAACGTATAGGGAAAATAACAAGAGTGGAATGCCCTTATCTATATGGTTTATTCAAAATAACATGCGCGGAATATAAATGCCGCTGCATCCCTTTCAGTATTCGAGAATTATTTCACGATACTGGTGTATGCAAAGTGAATTCTATATTAAATACCAACTTTGATCGACGACTAGCATGCAGGGTTAAATTTGGCCATGGAGTGAGCTTTTCACCTTTTGCAAAGTACGCAAATAAGCAATCAAACAAATATAATGGAACAAATCGAGCGATGATTGTTGCTGATGTTTTAATTGGACCCTCGGAACGTGTCGATACATGTGTTACTTTACCCATAAGTTACAAAGATACCACAATTGGCAACGATGGTAATGTTTATGTAAAATTTTATGATAATGAATTTTATCCGAAATATATTATTTATTACAAAACTTAAATACAATATTGTTGTAATTTTATCAGTGAAATGAAATTCTTTGATTATTAAAGTTATCCTACCCTTAAACTATTTTATTATTCAAATATTAGTGATATAAATTTTCGTAATTATTGATTCTGGCTCCTTCCTACCACTTTTTTGTATTGCAAAAATACGTACGTCGATAACTAAGTTTAGGGAGATTGATAAGAAAACCATCCCTACCACTAATTAACGCTCCGCTTTCAAATCTATACGGGGAGGATTCATATGCAGGCGCGTCAATGTAATTCAACGAGTGTTTGCAACGTACGTTCCTGACATAATTGGTGGGGCTCAACCTCCCTAAACTCATCCTAAATGGAGAAGATACGAAGGGAAGAAAACGGTAATCGTATATGAATAGCTATGTTATGAGTAGAGACCGGATTATATGTTCGAGATTTGACTAAAATATCTACATATATATATGTCTTAAATATGAGCAACATATGTTGAAAATATTCCTAAAATGTCTAGAATATGGGTAAGATATGTTTCAAAAATATTTTCAGAATGTCGAATATATTTTGAAGTAACAAAAAGAAGAAACAAACACTAAGAAAATTAAAACAGATACCTATCACTTATATTTCTACATTAAACATTACACTCCTTACTGTAACAACAATTCACAATCAAATGTTTTTCAATATTTTCAATAGTTAAATTATGTCTCCTATCCGTTAGTAGCGATTTGTACGTTGAAAAACTTCGCTCGACATCAACTGGTGTGATTGCTGCATATTGTTAAACATTAACAACTTCTAGATTTAAATCGGTTTCAACATCAAAATCGCCACGGAGAATTTAGTTTGCTTGTTGCAACAAATTTAAATCGCTATGTACTTTTAAAATATCATTAAATTTTTATGTAATAATTATCCTATTTTTCCAGGAACTTTCTGAAGCTTTCCTTAAATGCATCAATCAAATGAAGGGACTCTTATAACGGGAGTTATTCAATTTCAAGAATAACAATAGTTTTATGAACAAAATCATAATTTGATTTAATGAAGGAAAGTTCATTGTGTAGTGAATTATTTCTAAAAATGATTTGCACTTTGGAATTGCACCAATATTTTCCTCTTCAAAACTTAAAATAAGTTCTTTAATACGGACAACATTTTCTGCATAAGAACTGGTAGCTTTCAACCATGTTTTCCATCTTGTGATTATTGGTTCCGGTGACAAAGAAGGAGTAGATAATTTTTCTCCATAGCACTGAATCCTCAGGAGAGATTTTAAAAATATTTTCTTTACGTTACTAATTAAACTATTAACTATAGGAAATTAATCTCTAATAATTTCTGCAACTCTATTAAAACCGTGTGCTAAACACGTCACGTGAATTAAATTGGACTACAAAACTTTAAGTTGTTGACCAGCTTGGACCATATGGTGCAGAATCGGAAAGCATGACCACCATTTTATTAGTTGGAACAATGTTGGGATGGAAAAGATTCATGAAAGCTTCATTAAGCTTAACCATTGTTACATGGTTAGTATTTTCAACTTTTTACCCAAAATCCAATAGGATTTACCAGGAGTGGTTGTTATTTAAACAACCTATTAATAAATTTGCCATATAGCGTCCACAGGTGTCTGTTGTTTCATCTTCTCTAAAATATATAAAACTGTTATTTACAGTTTGCTTGATTTCATTAATTACGTTGTGATATACATTTGTAATATAATTTTTCCTTAAAGTATTTTCGTCAGGTACAGTATTTCTGTAATGTTTTTGCAAAACTATTATAACATTTAGGTTTTGTAATTTATAAAATGGAATACTAGCAGAGGACTTCGATTTTTTGGAGATGAAGATTAACCTGCTAGTGATTGACCTACAGACATTTGCACTAATTTTGATTGTCTCATTTTTTCTAACTTCTGTTTATGATAGTCAATCGAGATATGTTGAGTAATTTGGGATTTTTTCTCAAGTGGGGATCTATAAAAGGAGAAAATTATAATAGAAAATGATTTTATTCAGCAAGGTAAAACAAGTTTTTGAACCAATTATATGGCAGACAAGAATTTGCAAAATAAACATGTATATTGAATTAAATAAATAAAATAAAATTGTTTTGTTAATTATCAACTTACAATTTTACCGCACGCTTTGCAGAATAGTTTTTTTTTCGTTCAAAAGTAATTGTGGAACGGTCTTGAGGCAGGGGCTACCAAATCGCTTTTCACTTTTAGCATTTTTGGATAGCACTCGGCAACACTTCACTTTATTTGGTGTTTATAAATGATGATAAATGCTGAAACGTATACACCCCCTGCTTAATTATTTTTTACTAATGAGAACTCTTCGTTTAATGTCCAATTTTTATCCTTAGAAGTTAGCAGTTAACAATTTCTTAGTAAAATGTAGAAACATAAATTTCTTGGAAAAAGCATTAATCCCTCTTTAAGTAATATTTATTTTATTATATAATATACATATATAAACATCGGTAATCGTACAACGTAAATTTCCCAGAAAATCGTCTACTATAAAAAATATGTCGAATAAGTTCGAATATGTTAAAATATTTGAAATATGTGGAAAAAGCCAAACTATTCTAAATATGTAAAATTAAATTAGTGCTAAACGCTTTTAATTACCCTAATTTATGTAGATCTTAAAGCGTTCAATTGTACTGTTGATCGTTATAAATATACAAAAAACATACAATCCGGTCACTGGTTATGAGGTGTGTTCATTAGGGGTGGAATAGTGCACAACTTTTCCATTTTCGATACGCTAAAACCCCTAATTTTGTGAGGTTCGACAAAAAAATGCTTCAACTCAAAAATGGAGGAGGTGGGGTAGGGGCAAATGGCTCCTCCTCGGGGTCAAAGGTGGGCGTGAAGTGGTAAAAATCCACAAAAGGCCTCACAACTGTCCCATAGTCGGCCTTAGAGGGGTGAAATGTAAGACCGACCTCCATTAATTTTTCCCCCTAACATTTTTCTAAACATATCTACCCCCTATCTCCGCTCCCTAAGGGGGTTCCCATACGAAAATTACATTTTTGTAAAATTTACTCCCACCGCTGTAACTGTCCCGAGGGTACCCCTACAGGAGTGAAACATATGACCGACCCCCAATATTTTTTCATCGCAACATTTTCTCAGAACATACTTACCCTCTATCTTCAATCCTTAAAGTGGTCCCCATTCAAATTTTTGTTTGTTTTTATAAATTTGTGAAATGGAGAAGTCTGATTGTGAGCTCTTCAATCTCTAGTAATTGTAACTTTTATTGAGCGTAAAAGGACATGTTTTTATAAATAGAAACTGTTTATCAAATTAATTTATTTTTATCATGCGATGGATATTTCTTCCTATTTTCGGCGACGACCTAAAGCAAAAATATTTTTCTTTCTCATTACGGCACATGTTACTATAGTCCTCTATTAATTTCACGCCTCCTTCGGCAGCGCCGTTGACAGCATGTAACTTATGCAATATTTCTACCGTTTGCTGGTAGTCTTTGCGCTCTTCCCAAGTTTCTGGATCAATAACAACGAAATCTGTTGACAATCCGAAGCGTACGAAAAATTTTGCTGTCGCAGGTGTGACGTAATGGCTTAAATCTTTCTTCATGAGTTCTTGATTCATTTGTTTCGATGGCAAGGTAATTCTTTTACACCACGTCGCCTTCTCTTTCGCTGTTTTCGTCGGACGATTGGTCCATCTCCTCGTCAGTTAACTCTTTCTCTTCTTCAAATACTCGACTTGCATTCGTCATTTTCCGCCTGATGTCACAAGGGATACTCGAATCAAATAATGCAAGAGCAATAGCTTCACCACTGAGATATCAGAGATGACCACAGAATATCTTCACTAATCGTTGCGACACAATTTTGTCAATTGAAGCATAAGCAGCAATTGCTTTCAAAAAATCAAATTGTTATTTGGAGCTTCGGTTGCTCTGATGGTGCTAAACCAAGCTTTCCCGGAAAGTGTTACGATGAAAATACTAACATCGCGAAGTCCATTCAATCCTTTTTGTTCAAACCGAAATATTTTCTTGGTCAGTACTTATTTTACGCTGTCCAGTGCCATAAAAATACATCTTGAGCACTTGTTTTCTAAACAGCAATTTCGTTCCCATTAAATTTGAGCATGGTTGTCCGATTAAAAAAAAGTTTGGTGTGCGATCTCAAACTGCTCGCAACGCCGGTTGATGTTGATGCCATTTTCATTTCAAATAATTCAGGAATTGATTTCACAACAATACACAATGATTTTTAAAAATTTAAACAAATACACTTTCACTGTTGAATGTTCGTAAGATACTACTATTTATTTAAAAAACGTTGAACTTAAGTGGTACTCATACAAATCTTAAACCTACTCTAATATACCTGCCAGAAAGATTCTGTCTGCAATTAACATAAATCCCGGTTATTTCCTGTAAACAATTAAACTGAGAAAAGTCAAGTAAAACTTAATTTAACTGTTGAACGAAAATAGAACGTTAGGAAAATATATTTCAGATCAAGCGCAGACGACGGAGGCTTGTTAAAGAACGTCTTCTTATTCGTTTAGTCCAACGTCCAGCATCATTAAGACTCGAACGTGATGCAGACGTAAATACCAACTCAGCTAGGCAGACCGTGACATATTTTATTGATAACATTCCCAAAAATATAATTAAAAATAATTACCGTCCTATTAAATAAGGGATGTTTTTATATTTTACCTAAACAATTACAAATTAAACAGCTCACAATCAGATCTCTCCATTTCATAAATTTATAAAAAGATTAAAATTTCCCTATGTTCCTATGTCCCGTATTAGTGAAAAAGGGGTATGCGATTTTAGCACTTTTTTTGCGGTTTTTTCGCATTTTCTCGGCAACCGTTTGAAACAATCTAAACAAATTACAGTAGAAGCCGCTTATTATAATCACGGTTAATGTTATCAAACGGTTATTGTTATCGAAAACCGTTGGTCCCAAATCACTCTATTTAAAACTCATTGAAAGAAAGCCGCATATTGTAATCAAAAGCCGCTTAATGTTATTAGTTATGAATAGTATCCTTTGTCGGAAAGTTTCTTCAGGCGACGGTGTCTGCAGCGCAACTCCTTTGAACGAGCCGCTTTTTCTCGCCGATTTCAATTAAAACTCTCATATCGCATATTACAATCTAACGAATTGTTATTTCTATATTATGGAGAGGTCATCTTTTTTGATGTACTTTATGTATAAAAGGTCCGTTCGTTTAAATGATATTCAGTTTGTCCTATACTCTTCTACGAATCTCACGTTCTACAGTCTTGTGTACGGGTAAATTATTGAAATTTCGCATAAACCACCGTGGTCATGGCAGAAATGAATAAAAAACGTCGCGATCTATCGAACGAAAAAAACGACAAATTCTCGATAACTTCGATAAACTTCCGAAAATGAGTCAAAGGAATGCTGCGGTACAATTAAAAATTTCGCAACCGCTGTTGTGTAAAATTTTAAAAAATCGTACAGAAATAGAAACGTGCGCGTTCGAATGAAAACATAAAACGAAAAAGGGAAAGATCTGGAAAGGATAATCAAGTTGAATCAGCTTTAAAAATTTGGTTTACAAAGGTTCGCGAAAAAATGCCTCTGTGAATGGTCCTATCATGCGTCAAAAAGCAGAAGATATAGCCAAAACTATGGGGAAAGAAAATTTCATTGCAACAGACGGATGGTTCAATCGGTGGAAAAAGCGAGAAAACATCGTTTATAGACCTCTGCACGGTGAAGAAAAAGTGCTGATTCGTTAGCAGCCGCTGACTGGATGCGTTCGGAATGGCCAGAAATTATTGCAAAATATCCGCCTCGGGACATCTACAATGCAGATGAAACAGGACTCTACTTTCGCGCGATGCCTAATCATACTTATTTGTTCAAAAACGATAAAGTAAGAGGTTGCTTATCTTCGAAAGAACGAGTAACAGTGTTATGTTCTGTTAATATGGAAGGTGAAAAGGAAGAACTTCTAGTGATAGGAAAAAGTAAGAATCCTCGGTGTTTTAAAGGTGTTAAAACTTTGCCCGTGGAGTATTTTGCTAATGCGAATGCTTGGATGACAAGTGTCTTGTTCAGCGAGTGGTTACTCAGGTGGGACAAAAAATTGAAACGCCAAATCGTCTTATTAGTAGACAATTGTACTGCGCACAAAGTGAATGCAGTTTTGACGAACATCCAACTTATTTTCTTACCTGCGAACACTACGGCATTGATACAACCATGTGATCAAGGAATCATTCGAACATTCAAAGAATACTATCGAGGGCAAATTCGAGCCCAAATTATACAAGAACTTGATGAGAATCGAGATGCACCTACTGCAGATGCGATAGCAAAAAAATCAGTCTTCTAGATGCGCTGCATTTGCTGGTGAAGTCATGGAGGCAAGTTCAACCAGAAACGATCCGAAACTGTTTTCGAAAAGGAGGTTTTTCCAAAACTGGTGATGAAGAACCTGATCTCCATGAAACGTGCGCTGACATTTTAGAAGGTATGAAAAAGAACTTGTTTTGTACATCTAACTAATATTTTTAATTTTTTTTGTAGTTCAAAGTCTGTCCAAAAGCGAATTTTCCGATTGGGTGGATATCGACAATGATGTTCAAACAGTTGCCACAATGACTATATCAGACATTTGTCGGGAAGTTGTGGATCAATCGTCCGAAGGAAGTAATCCTGAATTACCCGAAGTAGGAGAAGAAGAAGAAGAGGAAATGTCTGAAGAGCCGCCAACTAATGGCCAGATGCAAGAAGCGTTAAATATTCTCCGACGTGGTGTACAATTCCGAGAAAGTAATTTTGATAGATATTATGATTTTGAAATATACATACAAAATCTTATTAATAAAAATAAACGTCAAACGACGATCGACCAGTTTTTCGAATGAAATCGTAAAGTGTAAATAAATGTACCTACGTATTGTATCGATGATAAAAAATAAACAAATTTGGTAAAATATTAAAAATTGTTGATTAATCGTTAATTTTTCCCTTGAATTTTATTTGTAAGTCGTTAAATAATTTGATTACATACATACATATTTATTATTGACTACATCAGCATAGAAAAATACATTTATATTTACCTTCCGCTTACTGTTATCATTCGGTTAATGTTATCAAAAAGGGTTTGTTCCAAATTGATCACAATAAGCGGCTTCTACTGTATATACCGTTGGAATCAGCGCGTCAAGACGCGTCGATTGGTATACGAATGAACGCGATAGGACGAAGGAAACTTAAACCGTCCATATCTCCGTAACGGTTGGAGCTAGAGCGTTTATAATGCCATATTTGGAATCTACTCGTCGAGACCTATCCGATAGGCCTATTTCGCAATCGGACTAATTTTTCTTCAGCTCGAGAACGGTAAGAGATAGAGCGTCGGGGATGGAAGATTTGAAATCTACGGCTCAAAATCAGTCGGATAGGCATATTTTGAACGCGATTGGACGCAAAAATTTTTTGTCATGACGAATTTCTACCTCAAAGCATAGAAATCATAAATTTATAAAAAATTAAAATTTGTATGGGGACCACCTTAAGGATTGAAGATAGAGGGTAAATATGTTCTGAGAACATGTTGGAATTGAAAAAATATTGGGGGTCGGTCATACATTTCATTCCTCTAGGGGCATCCTTAGGACAGTTAGAGCGGTGGGAGTAAATTTGACAAAAATGTAATTTTTGTATGGGAACCCCATTAGGGAGCGGAGATAGGGGGTAGGTATGTTTAGAGAAAATGTTAGGGAGGAAAAATTAATGAAGGTCGGTCTTACATTTCACCCCTCTAAGAGCGACTCCGGGGCAGTTGTGAGGCTTTTTGTGGATTTTTACCACTTCACGCCCACCTTTGACCCCGATGAGGAGCTATTTACCCCTACCCCACCTCCTCCATTTTTTGGCTGAAGCATTTTTTTGTCGAACCTCACAGAATTAGAGGTTCTAGTTCATCCAAGTTTTGTTACTAAGGATCTCCATGCAACACTATCCCACCCCTAGTGTTCATCACTATGTTCTTATAGTAAACGTACTGCTGCTGTCCGATGATGAATACTTGTGTTGATTAACGATCACTAATGATGTTTCTTTTTCTGTTTTCCGTATTTCATTACTGAAAATAACAGCTTAGTTGTTTAATTTTACCAATATGTTTTCAGAAATGTCGAAATCGATCTAATAAAAATGAAAACTACGTTATTTATTGATACCAATGTGCACAATGTTCTGCATCCGGCCTGCAGATCGTACTTTGCCTGCAAGATGAATCAAATAAAGAACTTAGCTTCAGAAATTTATGAGTTGTAAATTCGTTATAGGGATGATATCAGGACATCGGGGAATCAAATACGAGGGCGATTCATAAAAGATGAGTGGGGCCATCGGCGCGATCGCAGTGCTACTGAGAGGTAGCACTGCCAGACTCGCATTGAATCGTTCGACATCCTTTCGTGCTAATTTGGTCTTTTCATAAAGCTGCTGCAATTGAAAATCCCGCCGATTGCAAGCTTCGTGCTTTTATCCGATTTCTGTGTGCAGAGAACATAAAGATTGCTGAAATTTATCGTGAACTTTGTTCTGTTTATGATGAAAATGTCATGAGTGACAGTGTGGTTAGAAGATGGCACCATGGCATGTTTATTGAAGGAGGAACTAATGCCCAAGAACGCGGTGGAAAGGAAACCTACTTTGCGAATTGTCTTGTAGATCATTGTACTGATAAAAAGGAAGTGAGGAAGAACAACATACGATGAAGAATTGAAAAGAAGGTCTGTTCAGAAGGTTTATTGTAGCAATATGAATGAAAAGATACGAAATATTTAATTTTTGTCTATCTCAACAACTAGAGCTGATACAAGAAACAGAATGGTATTTTTGGAATCAGAGTTGTTGATATATTTAAAATCAGCTTTTATTTTTGATGCACCTATTTTTTTGTTGTCGCGCTGTGTAATTTAATATAATTAATAATAATTTAATTGTCGTACGATTCCTTTGGAGATGGCAAGATCCAGAATGTCCCACCTAGGTCCCACCTTACGCCGCACCAGTTCGAAAGTACCTACGTGGGTCCGTCTGGGAATGGAATGTATAACCATGTGTACAACTGTGGTACAACCTACAATCATTCTACAACCATCTTACAACTACAAGCATAATGTATGATATATATAAATGTCGGAAATGACGACATAGGCAACCGAACACACATTGTTGATATTTCAGACATATTAAATCATTCAATCTAAATTATTATTATTATTTATTAGTTTTCATTAAACTATATGTTGTATCTACTATTGAAAATGTAAAAAATTTCATTTCATGTAATGAATAATAAAATCAAATCTGTAATCTTACTTTATCGTATCAAAAATAAATGAAAACTAAAAAAGAAAAACCGTAAATAAATGTCAATATTAGACCAACATAAAATTTTGAATTTTCGTGGTTAATCTCAAACATTTTTGAACATTTGAATACTTTTAACTTGTTCGAGTAGTTGCATAACACGAATCCACTTAAGAACATTCAATTCAGTTGTATACAACACATTTTTAGAGTCGCAACAATGATATATTATTACTACGGATTGCAAATTCACCGACTTTTTTTTTTAATACAGATGGAATTATGCTTCTTGAAAATTCCAGATTGTTATTACATCGGTCCATCATTATGTCACGAAATTCAATTCTTCTTCTTCTTCTCGTCAATCCTTATGCCTTTCAGCGTCGGATTATTTTTGGATCTTACGACGATTTAATCCATTCTTTCCATCGTGTCCGGTCTGTACTCATTCTTCCCATTTCTGCTATGGTCTTCCCTCGCTTTCGTCCTGATTCGTTGACTCTGTCAATCCATTTTTTCCTTGGTCTTCCCTTTTTTCTTCTCCCGTTATTTTTGGTTTCTATTATTTTCTTTGTTAAACTCTTTTGTTTCATTCTAATTATGTGGCCGTACCAATTCAGTTGACATTTTTCAATTCTTTTTAGTATATCTTCTTGATTTATCATATTCCTTATCTGTTCGTTTTCTATTCTGTCCATTTTTGTTTTCCCACGATCTTTCTCAAAAATTTCATTTCCATAGCTGTTATTTTGCTTTCGTGTTTTTGCTGTATTGTCCAGGACTCACTTGCATACATTATTGTGGGGGCTACCACTGCATTGTATACTATTTGTTTGATCTTGGGTTCTATTTCTTTTTTCCAAAGATGGTTTGATTCAGAGCGTAGTATATGTTTCTGGCTTTCCGTCCTATTTTTGCTATGTCTAGATCAATTTTTCCATCCTTCGATATAATAGTACCTAAATATTCGTATGCGTCGCCAATTTCTTCTTGTTTATCGTTTATTTTAATTATTAGATTACTGGTTGGCTCTTTATTATTTATCACCACTAGTTTGCTTTTTTCTACGTTTATTTCCATCTTCATCTTTTCTATTTCTTCTGTCCATATTTTTGTTAATTTTTCCATTTTCACATAACTGTCAGCTATTAGTGCCAGATCATCGACGTACAGTAATGCATCCACAGCTACAGGTTCCAGTCTGTTATATCCTAACAGTGTCTTCACAGTTTCGGTGCGTTTCCACGTATTTTGCAGGATTCTGTCCATTACTATAACAAATATTAATGGACTTAAGCTGTCTCCTTGTTTTATTCCCACTTGCATTTCAAAATCTGCTGATCTTTTTCCATTCATTTGTACTATCCCCCTAACCTGACAATATAGACTATTAATTATTTGGCGCATTTTTCTTGGAACCTCTAGTTTCTCTAGACAGATATCTATACTCCCTCTATTTACTGTATCGAAGGCTGCTCGCAAGTCTATGAACTTGAAGTAGATTTCCTCCCCTGTCTCAATTTTACGTTCTATGATGTTTTTAATTAGGTGGATATTATCGTTCGTTTGTTTCCCTTTTCTATAGGCTGCTTGTTCTTCTCCCAGTTTGTCTCCTACTAAATGTGTAAGTCGTTCCGCTATTACTTTGGTATAGACCTTTAAACATACTGTCGATAGGCATATTGCCCTATAGTTTTCGCACTGACTTTGATCGCCTTTCTTATATATGGGAGTGATTAGGTTATTTTCCCAATCCGCAGGAATTGTGTTCGTTCGCCATGCCTTACAAAAGATATCAAGGATCCACTCCTTTCCCACCTGTCCGAGCCATTTTACCATTTCCGGTTCTATATTATCTGCACAACAGGCTTTTCCTGTTTTTATTCTTTTCAGGGCTTTCTGTACCTCTTCCATATCTATCTCTTCAAGTTCTTCATTATATTCATTTCGTATTCCTGATTCTGGCAATAAATCTGTATGATCTCCTGCATTTGTGAATTTTTTCGTGAAGAATTCTTTCCATATTTCAAGTATATCTTCTGTTCTTGTTTTTAGTTCATTCGCGGTATTCCTAATTGGTTTTATTTCTTTCTTTTTCTTTCCATTCATTGATCTTATTAGGTTCCAAAATTTCCTGTTATTTGTTTTATATTCCTCATTAATATTATTTCCAAAATCTTCCCAGCTTTTCTTTTTCGCTTCTTTGATTCTCTTCTTAACTTCGTTTCTTATTTTAACATATTGTTCTTTGTATTGCTGTTCCTTTGTTAAAACGTATTTTCTCCACGCATCTTTTTTCTTTTTGACTTCCTTTTGTATTTCCTTAGTCCACCATTTTGTTCTTTTCTGTTTTCCTGTATCTGATTTGACCACATATTTCTAGTGCAGAATTATAAATAATTTCCTTGAAAATTCTCCACGTCTCTTCTAGTGTCATTTCTTCCTGGTCATGTCTCTTTAGTAAATCATTCGTTTTCTGTTGGAATTCTGCTCTTTTCTTCTCGTTTCTTAATTTGCTGATTGCTATTTTATGATACTCAGCTATTTGTTGTTCTGTGTTAATTTGTTCTTGGAGTTCTGCCGTTAGCAATCTGTGTTGAGTTCCCATTTCAGCCTCTTTTTGTGTCTTTATGTTTCGTATATTAGTTTTCATATTTTGGGTATAGACTATGTAGTCTATTATACTCTTTGCGTTTCTCTCTTCCGCGACAAAGGTGTATCTCTCTTCCAGTGG
Source organism: Chrysina gloriosa (assembly GCA_038088585.1). Classification (NCBI taxonomy): domain Eukaryota; kingdom Metazoa; phylum Arthropoda; class Insecta; order Coleoptera; family Scarabaeidae; genus Chrysina; species Chrysina gloriosa. Next base: position 11,667,966 of record CM076095.1, read on the forward strand.
TTGCTCCCAGAAATTCCATTCTTCTGTCAAAATCATCCTGGTGAAGTTTTTGAACCAATTTTATTTTGTACGGATGTCATTTTGTTCTTCTTTTTTAGACACTTTAATATGGTAGAGTGATTAATTAACTGATGCAATGAAACTTCACCATTTGATTTGGGAGTGTTTTCTTCAAACGTTAATATAACATCCAATTGTTTTTCATCAGAAATTACCGGACGACTTTTGTAGTTATCTCTAACTCAAATCCCCAAATTTGCGTTTTATCTTGCTTACTATTGATCGCGTAATAAGCCGAGTAAGGTACTTATTATTGAACAATTCACAAACTTCTTGTGTACGGGATTTGTCTCCGAAACCAATCATCATTAAAATTTCTATTCTTTCGGTATTACTTAAACGCTCCATTTTTAGTTTTAGGTCAATTAATCAAAAGACAAATAACGTTTGTCAAACCTAGTAGTACAAAATCAATAATATATTTTACGTTAGATGTTAGATGTTAGATTACTTGAGGAGACACTGATGCCTGTTCCACTGCGACCTTTCCAGGTCTATTGTGGTCCTCATGCCTCCTTAGAGTACGTTCTCTAGCTTTATTCCTTTAATTAGACTTGACAGCTTTGAGAGCGGTTCTTCCGCATATACATAATATTTTTAAAAGCGGACTTGAAGCTCTTGCTCCGTAATGCTGTTATATGCCTCCATAATAGAGTCCTGGTCTGCCTTAAGCTTTGCCGGCTCCATCTGGTTGGCTGGAGTCGTTGCATACTACCGCGATCCTCTCCAAAGCAGCCTTCTTGAAGGTTAAACCTTGTGGCCTCTTGCCTTTCGGAAGACCTGCGGGAGTACTGCCCTCCGACCTCGTTTTTTGGACTTCCGTCCTTTCGTTACATTTAGTAGCCTCCGCCGTCTGTTGAGGCCTAACTTCCTTATCTAGACTAACCTGCCCCTTTGTGCATGCCTAGTGAAGTTGGCGTTGATTATGGCTCTTTTAGCCTGTATGAAATCTTGACGCTGTTTCACAAGCGTTTGCACTTTAGCCTTGGAAATTCTAGATAGCGTAGCTATACGAGGAGTAGCTAGGGAAGCATCTGTCCGTCCGATCAGATCCCCGCTTGATCGGGTAAGGCTAATTACAAGGGGGTTTCGCCTGGTGCCCCCAGGGGAACGTTAAATACCGCACACCCCTGCGGCCACGCAACTCTCGGCACGTTACCTTACACCTTAGTTTGGGTTCTAGCTCGGGTACCTCGGGAGCGCTAAATTCCCGAACTTATTTGTTAAACTTGTTAATAGTGAGCTCCTGAGGGAATATTTTACGTTGAAATTTATTACCTTTTTATTAAAAAAAAAATAATTATGACAAATACGATCGGATTGTGATAAAAGAAAATGAGCAAGAGCTGAACTTTTAAGGAACATTTCTAGGACCTTATTCGAAGTAAACTTCTTTTTTTAAATTATTGATCTGAAACAAAAAAAATTACAACTATCGGATCTTCAATCGAGGCCGAGGCGCAAGGACCCCATTGGCCCCTCGATCTTCTACTTGGCGGCCACGGTCTCTTCGCTGATGGAATTGGGGGTTTTTGATTGTGGTGATCTGGTTACTGGAGGTGTCGTCTATTGAACATGGGTGACACTGGGTTGACGTAGGATGTCACTCGTCTTGGAGGGGATCTGCACCCTCCGCACATGGGTCTTAGGCGGGGGTGTGTTAAGGTCGAGCTTGGCGAGGTATTCGAGTATCAGGTTGTCCGAGTTTTGAATTCTTTTTCACCAGCTGCCTGATAAATTCGTTTAACGGTGGTAGTTTTAAGTCTGAATGCAGCTGAGCGTTTCGAACAAACCACGGCGCTCTTGTCATCTTCCGCAACATCTTATTTTGCGCTGTAATGAAAATGTTATAATAAGAATAGGTACTCATTGTTTTTCTCAAAAATTTTGTTATGTAAACCATCTCAGAAATCATCGTTCTGTATACAGAAAAACGTTCTCCTCCAAATGGAGCTATTAAAAATTGGGATTACCATTTAAAAGAAAAGGAGGTGACGTCATATTTGACGTCACAAATTAAGTTTCTTGTAGAAATTTGTGCATTTGAAAATCATGGTTGACGTGTCCGATCCTATTTTTTATTGTCGCTATTTACCTACTGATTTTCTTGATTTTGTTCCAACTTATACGTCCACATTGTATAACATGTTAGTAATTCAGACGTGGCACTTATATATACAGTTACTCAATTTGCGCCAACAGCCAATGGCGGGCCCATAAAACATCACATCAAACAGATAATAATACATGCTCAAACACTTACCGTCTTAAGGGTGTTTGGTACTATTTTTCAAGATCGCTTAAACTTAGTTTTTCTTTTATTGGTTTCAAATTTCCTTTCTTTAACTTATCTGGTACAGTATTGTACAAAGACTTCGTAAATGGTTTCATTTTAGAAAGGTTTTGATTTTATCGAAAAACAATTCACGATTGATATTTGACTTTATACAAGTATTATAGAATCTAAATTGAAAGCAAGGAACCAGTTTTAACTTAGTATTATATTGAAACCTGCTTTGTTTATTGATCGTTGCAAAACTGTCCCAATGAAATGTTATCACCTTTCCATGAACTTCGTAGATAGCGGTGACCTGTCTAATGTTTATTATTGTAACACTGGTTGGGTGTGAGGCCATGATAGTCGTAGTTCGTAATAGGCCAAAACAAAAATGATGTTGCTTTTCAAAATAAAATACATATTGCTTGGGACAGTTTTGCACCTAACTGTAGGTTTTCACAGTTGTTTCAGCAAACCGAGTGCGGCGTGAGAAAAAATGTGTATATAGATGCAGAAAACGAACGTTCTATCTAGTAACGTTACATTAGCGTAATTAAAATAATTAAAATAATCTTCGGAACTTAACGGTTCTGTTGATGCACCTCCACAAATTTGATTTAATGTGCCAAAATCAGAACCTTCAAACTTTTCGAACTTTTCCAATGTATTTAACGGTAACTTTGAAATTACTTCGGCAGTAAATTGTTGTACTCGTCTGGAAACTAATAGAATTGCAGATGAGGATTGATGTGGTTCCATTCTACGAACCATTACATTACACACAGAATGTTTTTCCGGTGTGTTGTTTCGTCCACAGATAACCACAGTTTCGTATTTTTCAACTCCGATTTAATTTTTTTCATGTTCATGAGCAAAATACAAATCTTTGTAACGATGCCCGGCTTCATAATTGCCAGTTCGAATATTTATTCCAAAAGAAGACATAAGCTTCGTTGTCAGGTAAATTAAACGGTAGATTACATAAAATAAAGGTAACACATAAATTAAATTAAAATTTTCATAGTGTCGTCTGCAACGTTTTTTTAAAAGAATGTTGTATGCTATTTACGTGATGTTAATAATTCCTTTTGAACCAACATATTAAATTGAGACTCGCAGTTATATTGAACATTGGGTCAGACGCAGAGCCACGCGGGTTTTTAAATGAGCCACGCATTGATTTTTATAAACTTATTTTTTATATCATAAAAGTGAGAACAAAATCAAACATATAAAAAAATAAAGTATATATATATACACTACCAGTCACGGTAGTTGGGACACCTCGTTAAATTTAGGATATTGTGCAATAAAAATTCAAAATCTTATACAATACTGAGAATTCTACTGCGTAGTAATTATTACTGATTAGTGGATCATACAGCATTATTATGAATGCTGCACTAATGGAATTTACAATAGAACTTAATCTTAATTACAATAATCCCTAATAATCGCAATATAATGATTTCATAGTATTGCCGAAAGAAATATTCAAGTAGTATTACAATGCTTTATGTGTCATAAACATTTACAAGGGTATTTCCAAGAACGATTTTATGGTCATCAAGGTATTATCCTATCCCTCTAGTACCTCGGGCCATTCAGTTTACTTCTAAACGTCTCCGTGTACGAGCGAAGTGCAAGTGGGCGAATTTTGAAAGTATTAACAGTGAAAATGCTGCGTGGAAAAGCGATCGTCCGTGAGCACACTCGATAAAGAAGGATATTCTGTTTGACAAATTGGCGAAAAAGTGCATCTGGCAAAATCTAGTGTAGCCAATATTATAAAACTGTACCGTACAACGGAAAGTTTAAATGACCGTGATCGACCAGGTCCGTCTCGTATTACGACCAACGTTGATGATCGGCGAATCGTTTTAATTAGTAAACGAAATAGAAGACTGACAGCACCACAAATAGCAGCAGAATTCAATCGCGATCGTCAAAACGCGGTGTCAGTGAGCACTATTCAACGTCGCCTGCGAGAGGCAAACCTATTCGGACGAATTGCTGTACCGAAACCGCTACTAAGGCGAACTAATCGTTTAAAACGATTACAGTGGGCCCAAGGACATCGAGATTGGACGGTGGAGGAGTGGAAAAATGTGCTTTGGACCGACGAATCCAAGTTTGAAGTGTTTGGACAAAGTAGAAGAGTTTATGTTCGGAGATCAAAGACAAAAAATGCTTCGCGAATGTCTAGCACCCACTGTAAAACATGGTGGTGGCTCAGTTATGGTGTGTGGTTGTTTTTTGTACGCAGGAGTAGGAGATCTCGTTCGGATAGAAGGTATTATGAGAAAAGAACAGTACAGAAATATTCTAGAGCATAATGCTGTACCTTCTGGCCAGCGATTGATAGGGGAGAATTTCACCTTCATGCAAGATAATGATCCTAAACATACGGCGTTAGTATGTAGGGATTATTTGAATACACAACAAACACAAAATACCTTGCAAAGAATGTCATGGCCTCCACAGAGTCCCGATCTTAACCCGATCGAACTCTTGTGGGATGAGCTGGATAGACAGGTACTAAAAGTGGCTCCAATTTCGAAACAACACCTTTGGGAAGTTTTTGCAATAACAATGGAACAGTTTACCACCCAACACACTTACAAAACTTATCGAAAGAATGCCCAGAGTTGTTCGAGCCGTATTGAATGCAAAAGGAGGATTCTTCGACGAGAAGAAAGTTTAATGATTGTATTTGATAAATATTATTATTTGCTATCATTTTGTCATAATAAACCAATATTTTGTTATATATAACTGATTTTGTGTTTTATTTTTATTTTTGTGGAAGTTAAATACTTATATTGAAAAAATATTAACTGTCCCAACTTCCGTGACTGGGAGTGTATATATATATATATATATATATATATATATATCTATGTAGAATTGAAGTGGACATTTGTTAGCTGATTTTTTAATGAAAAAAGCAATAGTTTTGATGAATTCTTAAATATAGATTTGTTAAATGATTTAATGTTATACGATATCACTGAACATTTTAATGAACCGAATAAAAAACTTCATGGAAATGGACAAATTGTTTTAATGATGTCTGAAAATATTAAAATATTTATGATGAAACTTAATATATTTACTAAGGATTTGGAAACGAAAACAATCAAATATTTGTCTCAATTACAAAAACATTTTCTAAATGTGAAATGAAAATATGCTTGACATTTAAGAAAATGCAATAAAAGAAATATTTAATGATTATGCAGGAAATAAGACAACTTTTTGAGGAGTGATTTAATCAATCTAAAAATTTGGAAAATACATTTCACTTTGTTTTATATCCGTACAAAATGGAATTCGAAACAAGGGAGTTAATCGAATTTCTGTGGCTAGATATCCATGGTTTAGAAATGGAATTGCGAAATAGAAGTAGTAGTGCAGATGATGGGGTCCACATATTCGTCCGAAAAATTGTTTTCTTAAATGAATTTTGTAAAATGTACCAATAAAAGTCAACTTGGAAATGCGAAATGCATTAAACTGTTGAATACGGAATATGAATCTAATATTAAGAAACTATCTGAAAATTAACAACAACAGATTTCTCATTAAATATACTTCAAATTTATTACACATATACATATCTGTAACTATAATATATCTATTAATAAATAATATTTCATAATATATGTGATCTTCTTTATCCATTGTTCATTGAAATACTAATTGCGGCGGCGACCGCCGACTGGACATGGTGTCACCTGGTGTGGTAATTGATTGTATCATCTCATTGATATCAATTTTTTGCCACCGACCATTATTTTTGCTTTAGTTAGGAGTTGTAAAACAAGTAGGAAACGTATTTTTTTAGAGGATTTTAAAAGTGAGAGGCAAAAAACAGTTTTTAACCATCTTCCCCTTCCACTTTTCAAGTGGCGCCCCTGACTTAGTGCCCCATGAGCTAGTACTAGAAGAATAATGAACAAACTTGACTCACTGCTCTAAAAGGTTCGTCATCACTGCTCTATGTTGCACTTTAGTAACATTATCACTCCTCCCTGACTATCTTTTTTTGTTGTTTTTTGAAAAAAGCAGTAACAATCGCATAGTCCATTATTACATATTTATTAACGGTGCTGTTTAGCCAGTGTTCCGTTATACATACTTCAATAACCAAACAATATCTGTTTACCTCTATTTCGAGGTGGTCAATCTTATCAGATATGGATTGTATATTTAGATTCATCAAAGATTTTCTAAAGCTTGTTTTACATGATCACATTAAATTGTACGTAAAAATTGAATACTATTTTATAGTACAATATAAAACACTGTACTATTTTTCTGTGCAAAATCATTGTATGAAATTAGAACCTGTCCTATTTTCATACTAAATGTTTTTGACTTGCTCCCGCTCACTAGTCTGCATTGCACGTATTCTAATCTAACCTCAATTTCTAATGTTCACGTCCTGCCCAGTCCTGTTACAGTATAAAATAACCGTGGGTGTATACATTATACTGTGGTCGTGTCAGCAAATGTTTTTGTTGTGCGTTTTACTAAAAGTATTAGTGTTATTAGATAAGCATAAAATTAATCTTTTTGGAGGTTATGACAAATATTTATGAATACTGTGTGATACTGGTGTACAATTTGAAACTAGGATGTAGCATAGTAGAGAATCATATACAGAATTTTTGTACAAGTTCATAATACATATGTAATAGCCCTGACCCTGACGAATGATGGAGTTTAAATTTGTACAATAATCTTGTACAAAAGACTGGTAAAGCGCTTTATATTGTACTATAAAATAGTATTCAATTGTTTGGTACAATTTAATATGATAATGTAAAACGGGCTTAAGTATAATGCTCATAACGTGTGTACAATACATTTCCTAAGTATACCACTCATAACGTGTGTACAATACATTTTACTTACACTTCCGTGAAGATCAAATGGAAGATCTAGAACCATATTACAATTAATGTAACACATCGATTAAGATACTGGTTAAGAACTTAAGTCCAATATGTTTTATCCTTACCAAACTGATTATGTGGAAATTCCAAGTCCATCCTTCGACCACAAGGTGCTCATCTTCACTATGTTTTCTTACTGCGGATATTTTTACATGATGGAAGAGAAAATAGTAATCTAATTTATTTACTATTTTAGTCTTTTGAATTCCACTTGCATCCAAAATAAGCTTACCTTTTTTTTAAGTTGCATCATTCAAATGGTGCTGTTCATATCAATGCGCACTTTTTTATTCGAAAAGGAATGTGCAGTTTTTAGACTACGTGGTCCACGCGCGCGTTATGGTTGAAGAGAATGAAGAAGTAATGAATGATTTTTGTGAGTGACGCATCCATTTAAAAATTATCGCGTAGTTTCTACGAAAGCTTTTTAACAGGTTCTCGATATTGCTTAAACCACGAGAGATGTCTAAATCGAGAGTAATAAATCGGAGTCGCTTATGCAGTAAATGGATATATGAACATATGTGTGTATATATACATATGTATACGAAACGAGGAGATAGCAAAAGAAAGAATACACAATCAAGCGTGCAGCTGACTATTTTTTTGTTATATTTCGTATAGATATAAATGGATACTACAGGATAGGATTCAGCAAGAAAGCAGGATATAGAGTGAGATTGAAACATTCCTAAATCTAAATAATCATTATGATTTAGGAGGGTGAAACTTAGTATCCTATAGGATCTCGCATCTTTTAACTAATAACCGAAAAGCAACTTCCGTCAATTGTTACTGATAAACATCGGGCCGGTTCAACAACGGAAGTTCAAGAAGGGTTCGCAGTATCGTGAGTAATGATTTATTGCTATGAACTTGAAAATAAATAGCAATCCGTTGTTTGGTTGTTTCAAGTTCCTTTACGAGATCGAACAACAGTTCGTGCCGAGCTGTACACTCCCATTTGTTTTCCAGGAGTAATTTTCTTATTCCGAGAAATTAACTCCGAACGAGGAGTCATCCTTCACCAAGTCAATTTAAGTTCATTTATAGCTCGGAAGATAATTGAGTGTTTAGACCACCTAAACATGTAATTATTAGATCATTTTTTACGCCTGACTTATAACAATAATAAAAATAGTAATAATATATTTATTGCCGAAGATTCATAAAAAGGATGTCGACATTGTCAAAATACCAAAAAGTGCAATAAAAACATTAATTGCCAAATCACCAAACACAAAACTTTATACAAAGAACTCATGCTGTGTATAACAATTTTTTCCAACAGTTAAGTTATTTATCTGTAATCAATGCTCAACTAAAGAATAGATAGGAGAGATGGTATCACTCAGAACCGTATACCATCAGCATGAACCAATATATTTGTATTATCATCATCATATTGTATGTTTCTAATAATATTAAATCTTCTCAGTACAACATTAACCACTTACTCACTTTAATTCCCTCTATTGATATTATTATCTTTAAATGTTGCATTGGCGAGAATAATTTGTTTATTGTTAATGTTTATGTACCTCCATATGTTGCATGTGATGAATATGAAATTTTCTTTGATGCGTTGAGTTTGGAGCTTCTTCATAAGCAATTGTTGATATTCGGTGATTTTAATTGTCCGGATTTTAATTCTTGTAATACTACCGATCGAAAAACACGTATACTTACTAACTTCATACCAACATTAGCTTTGAAACAGTACAATAACGTCTTAAACTGTAATGATAGAACTTTAGATTTAGTTTTCTCTAACCTTTCTTGTACTATTGCCGTTAGCCATGATATTGTTCCGCTTATACACGAAGATGTGTTTCACCCTGCCCTAATTGCAATTCTAGATATTACCAAGTCTAAAGCAGGAAATAACGTCCCGTCTAATAAAAACTTGCGATATAATTTTTCAAGAGCGGATTTTATGTCGCTGTACGACAGTGTCTTGCATGTCGACTGGACCTTTCTGAACAGTTTTCCTAATGTCGACGATGCTGTTTCTGCATTTTACAATCAACTATTTACTACTATTGATCTTTTCGTACCAATATACAGAAGTTCCCAACGAATATACCCACCTTGGTTTAATACAGACATTAAGAAAAACTTAAAACTGAAACATTATTATCATAGGAAATGGAAATAACTGAGTCTTCCAATTATCATAGCGAATTTTCACGATTACGGTCCTTAATTAAGACACAAATTAATGGAGCTTATAGGGAATATCATAAAACTATTAAAATGAATATAGCTGGTGATTCAAAATTATTTTGGAAGCTTGTAAACTCTAGGCTATCTACCTCCAGAATTCCTGCGTGTTTGGATGTTGACAACTCAATCCTTGAGAAACCAATTGATATCGTCCAAGCATTTGCAGACGTGTTCTCCAAAGTATTCACTCATAGCATACCTACTAATCCTAGCCATTTTTATTCGGACTTTAATAGCTGTTCTTTTAACATTGGATACTTTTCTCCTAACGAGGTTACTAGTGCCTTAAGAAAGCTCAAAGCGACCATGACTCAAGGAGATGACGCTTTACCTAGTTTTTACTCGGGACTGTGCTCCAATTTTGTGTGAACCGCTATGTACGATTTTTAATATGGCTATCAAAACATCTACTTTTCCGTCTTCTTGGAAAATTAGCAGGATCACCCCGTCTTAAAAAAGGTGACACGCATAATATTTACAATTATAGACCTATTAGTATACTTTCAAACTGTGCTAAGGTTTTCGAACAACTTCTCTGTGAAAGATTGTATAACTCCATCAAACCTTATCTATCTATTCATCAACATGGATTTTCTCGTGGACGATCAACTACCACCAACTTAGCTGAGTTTACCCAGTACATTAGCGAGAACCTCGATAAACGAATTCAGGTAGACACTGTATATACAGACTTCAGCAAAGCCTTCGATACTATTGATCATGGGGTGTTAGTATCCAAACTCTCTTCAATTGGATTCTGTCCTGGTGCTGTTGCGCTAATGCAATCTTATCTTCATGATCGTACATATTACGTGCACTATAATGGTTTTCTATCTCGCTCTTTCATTGCGTCCAGTGGAGTCCCTCAAGGCTCAAATTTAGGTCCACTTCTTTTTAATATATACGTGAATGATCCTTTGCTCTCTTTGGATTGTGACTTCCTTGCTTATGCAGACGATCTCAAAATTTACAAGATTACTTCAACGTCTGATTCCTTGATTCTACAAAAAACCTCACAGCAATTAATGATTGGTGCTCTCTCAATAACATTCAATTGAATGTTGATAAATGTGCAACACTTACCTTCACTCGCTCTTTTCAGCCAGAGATATATAACTACACAGTCTCTAATGCTATAGTTCCTAGAGTGAACCAATTCAGAGATCTTGGTGTACTGTTTGATACACAGTTGTCATTCTCTTTACACATACAAGCTATCGGTTCCTCAGCTTCTAAATCACTTGGGTTTTTATTTCGAACTTGCAGACACTTTTCCGATGATGCAGCGTTAAAGGCTGTTTACTATTCGCTTGTTCGCTCCAAGATGGAGTATGCCTCTATTGTATGGTATCCTCACTACCATCATCATCAACTGCAGCTTGAAGCGGTTCAAAAGATTTTTGAAGTACCTCTCTTATAAATCGGATGGTGTCTATCCTCCTCGTGGCATTGATTATGGCAGCCTACTTCAGAGGCACAATCTTGAATCTTTATCTCGCCGCAGGGAAGTAGCTAGTGGTAGGTTTCTCTTAAAGTTGATCAACCATGAAATCGATTCGCCATCTTTACTTTCCCAAGTATCTTTTGTTGTTCCTCAATACAATTGCAGATCTCTGGATACATTTTGCATTTCACGAGCACATACTAATGTTTTACTTAAAGCGCCACTGAATCCTATGAGTAGGAATGCGAATGGTGCGTATCCTGACCCTTTCAATCTTTCTGCCGCACATTAGTATTTCTTTTTTTTTTTTGGTGAAAACTATTATTTGGAAGCTTCTTTTATGTTTAACATATTGTAACGATCAGTTTTTTCAATCTCTTTTTTTGTTCAAATTGTTCCTTTTAAGTTTAGCTTTAGTTTAAGTTTACGTTTAAGTTTTTGATTTGTAACACTGCATTGTCGTTTCTTTTTTGTAAATTGCCCTCTTATTGGATAATCTGTTGGGTAATAAAGTTATTATTATTATTATTATTATTATTATCATTCGTATGGCATAAAACATCACTAAGAAAGATTATATATAATAATGGTGTCTCAAAACTAATTCTTGAGAAACACCCTTCTTCACAGTGTACTTATCACTATGCGCACCATTCAACTTTTACATATTGATGTTTTCCATCCAGATATGATGCCAACAGTTGAAGAGGTATATCTCGAACACCATATCTTTTCAGTTTGGAGATAAACAATTTGTGGTCCACCAAATCAAATGCATGAGTCAGATCTGTGCCCAATACAGCAACTAATTTTCCATGATCTAAGGCACTAACAATCCTATTATGAAATGCAGAGCAAGCCATCTGAGTACTTCTGACTTTAAGAAACCCATGTTGATGATTGGACAAACGATTATTATGTAAAAAGGATCTAGTAATCTGATCACTAATTGACATTTCAATGATTTTGGTAAAACTCGACAGCAAACTAATGGCCCTATAATATTATCATAGTCATTAGGATCCCCTCTCTTATACACCAGATTAACAACAGCCACGTTGCATTTGTCTGGAAATTTTGCACCTGATCATACTAGATTGATAATATGTAGTAATGGCTCGCAGAAAGAACTTTTACTTTGTTGAATGAGAAATATTGTCAATCCCACAAGAATCGGAACACTTCAGTCTATGTATAAGATCAGATACATCATACTTCGACAGAGGGCATAAAAACATGAACCTAGGGATCTTATTCAGCAGTAGGTCAAATTTATCAGGAGCAAAACAATGTATACTGTGAAATGATGTAAATCGTTCATTGAAATTATTAGCAACCTCAGCATGAGAAAGTCCAGTATTATCGCTCCAAATGACAACCCTCGTACTTTTCGAAGATTTATTACGGAAGTTATTTATTATTCTTCAAACAGCTTTTGATTTGTTGACAGATGCCTTTATTTGGTTGTCGTAGTATTCCTGCTTTTGTTTTTTTAATTAATTAATTAGTCATGATATAAATTCATTTGATTTTTCAACTGTGCAATATCATTAAAGGCGCTTCCTTCGTTACTAATTTATTTATGAACAGATTTGATAATTCATGGTTTCATAAAATACTTCAAACACTATTTTCGGACATTTACTTGTAAATACTGTGCTCCATTTCTATTCATCTAAATAACTAGTAAATTGCGAAAAATGTATGATCCTAAAAGTCCTTCGTTTGATCAGTTGCGGCACTCTACCCTTATTCCGAATATTACTATATAATTCTAGAATCTGCAATGAATGATCAGACAAGCCACTGTGCACTCGAGTGGCAACTATCGCAACTGCCTTACACATTTGGTTTCAACGAATGCAGAACTGTGATAATCCCTATACTTTCAAAAACAATAAAGACCTTTTGGTTGCGTTTCTTATGGCTGTATTATGAAAACTGACTAAAAAGGCAACTCTCGTACGCAATGGGTGAGATACCCAAATTGTAAAGTAGGAAATAGTATTTATCTAAATTAAATATTTTTCACTTGAAGTAATAGTAATATGTCGAAAGCGAATATGTGCAAAAATTTCAGCAGCAGCTATAAATAATACTTTAAGTGAGTATTTATTTTTGTAGTAACAATTGTTACGGTACCCTGATTTGGAGAGAGCACCAAACAGTTACCCGTTTGCGTGGTGATATAAAATAAGAAAACAGGCTTTTCTGTTTTCATGCCGGTTTATTTGAACAGATAGATCGACATATATTTTACAATAAAAGACGTTTGGATAGACATATAACATATAACACATTTAGACAGACATTTAGACAGATCATATTGATATTTACTATGCAATAAAATAATTATAAAAATACGTATTCCTATATATATATATTGTTTCAAGGTCAAATTTTTTCTTACACAATGTTCGCAACTCACTTATATTATATTCAATATCACGTACTGGGCGTGTATTCTATTTGTGTCTTTATTTTCGGATATAATGACAAAGAATTGTACTTGTGTTTTCCACTTAACACACGTTTGTGACTAAACGTTTCAAAATGCGTTTTGTTCAAATTAGTTCAAATATATATCTTTGCCTTGTTCTTAACGTTTTAAAATACGTTTCATATTCTATGCATCTATGTATTCAAAGATCGAATGATCTGTCTCTGCTTTTAAACCCTAGGGACGGCCGGCCCTAACATTTTTGTACATCTCGTACTTAGCAGCGGTTTACGAAGAAAGCTACGAACGTCGTCGGTGAGGCGGGTCAGTTCGAGACGACGTTCGGGTGATATGGTTTTCATGCTAAGTTTCTGATATTGCTTTCTTCTAACGCGCTGGCCTCACCCAAGTCAGCGACAATTCCAGGGAACGTTACTCAAGTAGCCGGTCGGTCCTTTTCGACTAGTAGCCTGCGTAATGGGCCACATGTATGTAGTCGACGCTTGATAAATAACTCTTTGTACGTTCGTACTGGAGCCGATCGACGAAGTTTCTTTTATCTGTATGTTAAGGATTTTCGGTACGCATTATCGAAAGCGCTCATTGTTTATCGGCGATGAATTTAGATAATGTTTGATACATAATACAAGCATTTACAAATGTTGAAACATAAAACTATTCTAAATTTAGTACATACATAAACAGAAATGAATATTAATTTTAACACATTGATACAAATAAAAACATCTATTGAAATTTAAAACAAATGAATAATATATAGAAAAACTATTAATTTAAGAGTCTATTTAAAATGATGTATTTAAATCCTTAACAATAATTGTAGCGAAACGTGAAGTACATAAATTGCAGGATAGAAAAAGGTGAAAGTACCAATAAAATAAAATAAAATATAAATAGTGAATTACATTAGGATATCAATATGATCATAGAAGTGTATAGGAGTCAGAAATTGTATAACACATTAGTAACAAACATATGTGTATGCATAAACCTAAATAAGGGTACAGTAAACAAATTCATCCATCCAATAAAAGGCATGTTCTCTTAAATGTGTTTCCAGTCTATTTGTACATTTATTATGTTGTCAGCGGCGAAGTCATTATTTTTGGGCCGCAGAAGTCGACATACCTCTATGTAGTCTGCACTTTGTGATAGGGTATTTTGATATTGTCCTTACAGCGAGTGTTGTGTTAATGTGTATCACCGTTTCTGATAAAATTCTTCTGATTTTTTGTATATATCTGGCCAATATAAGTACATCTGCACTTGTTAAAGTAAGTATTTTTCTTCCTCAAACGCTTGCCTACATGAATGGTCGTTCCTCAGACTACAGAGAGCTCTTACAGCACGTTTCTCTAGAATAAAAACACGCTTAGTCTCCGCGGACATACCCCAGAATTGAACTCCGTACACAGCAGCACTGTGGAAGTTTGTAAAATAGGTCGTGCTGAACATCTGCAGTGGCGATTTTTCCGTTGACGAACACTGCGTTCTGAATAATAAGATAGAGTAGTTGTGCTTTGATTTTCCGGTTATCATTTTTACATCTTTCAGATTCTTTATTAATACAACTTTTAGTAAATATAATTAATCTATGTGGTTTAGGATTAGCAAGGTTTGGTTTCTTCTATTATTTTATTTTACTTTTTTTCGAGTAGGCGTTGCTAGATCTCTTTCTTTCTTTAATATTAATAGGATTGCTTTTATGTTATTTGTTGAAAATAGCAGTACATATTATTCTTCATTGCCATTTTACCGTAATAATTATGGCCCATCACAAACGTCCTCGCCAAGAAATCACGACTTCTTGGATTGAGAATCACGATACGAAGATTGGTAGATCATCTGAAAATAGGAATTCACCAGAATCCATATACATATATCAGGTAATAATTTTTTAGTGATCTTTGCGAAGCACATGTGGCTACAAATATTTTATTTCAAAAGCTTTATCATCCAATTTATAAACAATTTCTTGCAAAATATGCAGGTAAACATATTCCAATTCCAATCAACTTTACGCAAAAGTTATCTTCAAAAATATATGCCAAAGTAAAGAATACAATTCTGGAACATGTGGGAGACAACTATTTTTGGATTAGCGCAGATCAGACCATGAACATATTAGGCCAACTAAACCGTACTTGATAGCGGCCAAAATAGTTGAACTGGTGAATGCAAACACGATAGGTGATACCATTGATTGATGATATATTTGAAGGTGCTGTGAGCCCAGAAAAAGCTTTACTTTTTGTTAGTGATGCTGCCGCTTATACAAGTGGCGCAAAATTAATCATCCAATTTTGTTTTTGAATAACTTTTTTACTAAATAAAAAAATGATTTTGAGTAATGGAAATCTTTATTTGGACCTTTATAATTTTTTCTGTTAAGTGGAAAAGATGATATCTGTCAAGTGGCTGCCTCCAGTGTTGATACACATTTGTGCCCGTTTTACCGCATTTTCCATGACTTTCCGCAAGATTTCCGGTGATAATTGTTCGCATTCTTGTCGAATATTCTCCTTAAGGGCTGCGATTGTCTGGGGCTTGTTGGCATAAACCCGCGACTTCAAGTACCCCCAAAGAAAGAAGTCTGGGATGGTTAAATCGGGCGATCTTGCTGGCCATGCCAAATCGCCAAAACGGGAAATTACGCGACCATGAGACGCTTCCTTCACAATATCCATTGTGGCTCGTGCTGTGTGTGCGGTTGCACCGTCTTGTTGAAACCACATGTTCACCAAGCCCCGCTCATTCAATTCTGGCAGTAAGAAGTCGTTTATCATGGCCCTGTAGCGTTCGCTAGTAACAGTAGCCGTATTGCCGATGGTGTCCTCAAAAAATACGGCCCAATCACTCCTCCCGCGTGAACGCCGCACCACACAGTGGCTTTAAATGCATGTAACGGCTCTTCGTGCATCACCCGCGGATTTTCAGTGCCCCAGAAACGAAGATTTTATTTATTGACGTAACCGCTTAGATGGAAATGCGCCTCGTCGCTCATGATGATTTTCGACTCAAAATCGTCCTCTTCGTGATTGAGATTGAGGATGGCTCTACAATAATTCACACGCGACTGGCGGTCAGCAGGCATTAACTGATGCACTGTTTGCACTTTGTACGGCAACATGTGTAAGTCCTTCACTAAAATTCGCTGTAGGGTCCGTCTGGTGATGCCCAATTGCGTGGCCCGTCGTCTGGTTGATGTTTTTCGTTCTCAGCGACATCGTCAACCACAGCCGCGATATTCTTGGCAGAACGACCAGTTCGGTGGCGGCCACGACCTGATAGGTCTTTTGTGGTTCCAGTCTGTTCGAGTCGAGCAGCTAAGCGGCGGAATGTTTGCCCAGTTGGCGCGACACGATTAGGAAATCGACGTCGAAATTCACGCTGCGCTAACACCACCGACCGATTATTGGTCAAAAAAATCGACACAATTATTCCACGTTCTTGCGGAGTATAGCGCTCCATTACTTGTCGGTTTGTATACTGCACCTGTCTAGTTCACAAATGTCAAATATGATTGACGTATGACGCCATTTGCAAAAATTATAGCATCTTTCGATAGGGTGATTAATTTTGCGCCACCCGATATGTTAAAAGTTGGTGAAATACTAAAAAATAAATTTGAAAATATGCTTCATATTACATGAACGACCCATGCTTTACATAGAATTGCATAATTCGTGGAAAAGCAATTTCCAAACATAAATGAACTAATTAGCAGCACTAATAAAATCTTTGTGAAGGCGCCAACAAGAGCTACTATCTACAAAGACAAATATCTCCTACTTCCATTACGCCATCACCTATCATAACTAGATGGGGTACGTGGTTAGAAATCTGCTGCTTCTACTCCGAGAATGTGGATAATTTGCAAATGTTGTAAGTAGTTTAAATGAGGACGCCCAAAGTGTAGTTAAATGCCAAACTGCCTTACAAGACTCAGTTTTGCAAAATAATTTAGAATTCATTAAAAAGATTTTGGCGATATACCCAAGAACATAAAATATTTCGAAACGCAAATGTTTAAATTGGAACAAGCAATGACAACATTAAAGAACATTTTAAATAAATTGAAGAATGTTCCTGTTAATTTTGGTGTTCCTTTAAGTAAAAAAATCGATGCGGTTTTTGCTCGGAATCCTGATTTTGTAACATTTAAAAATCTCTATAGTGAAGATAGTGAGTGTGATATTAAATACCACATTCACAAATCTAATTTTCAATATGCTCCTCTCACTAGCTGCGATGTGGAAAGAAGTTTCTCCATATTTAAAAATATATTAACCATCATCCGAAAGACAGGAAATTTAAATTACATCTTAATAATCAATGTCAATAAATCGTGTTTAATGTGACATATATAATGCTTTGCAAATGTAACCTGTTTAAAAATTTGATTATAAATGAGCGAAAACGATATCAAATCATATTTCAATTTATTTCTTTACTATTCTATTCAACCCATTTTTACAATTTCTATCACCCAATCCACATCTACGCCATTGAATTGAATTAATTTAAATTATAAGTAGTTAAAGTGAAATAAAACTGAATGAAAAAACTTGTCCATCACACATACTACCCGAGATTAACCTCTAAGTTTTACACTTCTTTGTTAAAACCCGTTTAAGACATGTTGTCCATGTGAACGGTGAGGAACATACTCTAAAACTTATAACTTATTTAATCTGTTTAATATATAACGATCTAGTTTAGTCTTGACATCATTCTGTTTAGTTGCTGACAAGCTGTTTTCTCAGCTCTTATGGAAAACTTTCCGATGAAAAATTAAAACAATTCGAAAGCTTAGAGTTGCCAAAAGAGAGCTTTTTATTTCACATCTGATCCTTGGCTGCAAATCCTATTAATTTCCACCAACACATAAGTTTTATTATTATTATTATTATTACTATTATTCAACTTTTCGTTGAAATGCATGTGCACCGAGCCATATGAGTTATGGTATGGGTTGTTATAGAGCATAGGAGTAGGTCTCCAGGACCAGGAGTCGGTTTCCTAGTTGGTGTGGTAAACCCCAGATTCTTCCATGTCTTCAGCAGCCCGAAGACCCACAGTTTCAATAGGATAATGCCCGTCTTCATATTGCGAGAATTTTTCTAAACCGGTTGGAAGAGGGCCAGGTTAATATCTTGCCATGGCGTCCCAGATCTCTCGACCTCTCGTTAATTGAATGCGTGGGGGACATGGGAAAATAACTGAAGAACTCCTCTGCAAACACTGAAAGCTCTCCGATTTGAATTGCAGTTTGCTTGGAAGACAATACCCCAAGAGGACATCAACCACCTATTGGAACTAATGCCACGAAGAGTTAGGGGGTGTGAAACTAATAGGGGATGTCAAACATATTACTAATAAAGGAAAAAATAAAATGTGTTAATCTTTTATCTTTTTTCTTCGAAATTTTAATCAACTATTACATTTGAAAAGTTAACGTTTCTGCCAAGTTTGGTCAAAAAATTCACACCCCTTCTTTGTGTTGCAATTTACATGTCATGTATATATCGAAAAGTACCTTGAAAATATGAATACAATTCAGGTGCGCGTCATCCTTAATCCGGTATATCTTGAAGGGCAAGCAACTTACCTACTAAAATCTTATCAAAACTTAAGAGTAAGTTGTATAATTCTTATATATTTCTAGTGTGTTCACATACATATATATAATATGTACATATATCGACAATGGTACATATTTCTATATATACATATATTCACAAGAGGATAATAATATTGATAATCACCGCAATGACAAAAACGAGATAAGAACAACCTGGAACCCAATTTATAAATGGAATATTCCTTTCGTGCGTTAGATACGGTCCTGGAGCTCTTGTTTCCACTTCTTATAATACTTCTGTACATGCACCCATCTTTTTCACCATAACCGCTCATTTCTCCGCTCGTCTTTCGTTTGTTTTTTGCCCGTGTCACACACGTGTTCGGAGCGAGCCAAACAGTAAAAAACGACGAATTATTTTTAAAACAATTGCAGGGGAGATTTTGTTCTATATTCGTTTCATATCACTACTCGCTTATTAACATGCACGCATACATGCACACGTATTTAGAGATACAGACAACTTCTATTATTTTATTCACAGATTACAGATTTACTATTTTTTTAACTTTGTCTTGATCGTTCTGCTTGTTCCCTCTTTCATTCTCTTTTTTTTTCTGTTTTCATTCGGTGCTTTCAGCTCAGTAAGGACAATTAATTTTTATGGTTACGAACGATTAAATTTGACGTTGATGTCGGCCGCATTACGAATAATATGCAGAGCATATTAAAAGCTGAATGAAAATTTAAAATGGTATAGAGGGACTTTAGTAGTGCTTTTCATTGCGTAAATTTGCTTGTTAACTGTAAAATAACTGATTTAAAACCATTAAATTTCATAAAAACGGTCTATCTTTTAAATATTCTCTACTACTTATATCGATCAATTAAACAACAAATTGGGATTTAACAACGAAAAAGCACTCTGTAATTAATAAAAAAATCAAATACAACGAAACATTTAATCAATAAAAAACGAATATGAAAGTAAAATTCATGGAATATTCATGGATACATTTAATAAGATTAGACTCTATATAATTAGGCCGTATTCAATTAATTACTCTACCGTTTTAAAATGTCTAAAAAGAATAAATATCACCCGTGCAAAATAAAATTGGCCCAAGAACTTAACGGGGATGATTTTGATACAAAAGTTGAAATTTGTGACATAATGATGGACCGATGTAGTAACAATCTGGAATTTTAAAGTCGTGTAATTTCCTCCGACGAAGCTATCTTCTGTCTAAACGGGTCTGTCAATAGGCAAAATTGTGGGCTTCTGGATGATGGAAGGGCACAAATCAACATACGGCGTGGAATTATGACTTTGTGTTGTAAATTGTGTGCATGTGTGTGTTTATTGTTCTATTATCTCATTGTATTTATTTGGTATATTCCACACATTTCATATGGGTCATTCCATGTCAACTAGACCAGGGGTCCCCACTCGACCATCTCCAATTTGGCTGAAAATTTGTACGGATGTACATATATGTTTGAACCGAGGTTCTGTAAAGTTTTAGCTCTAGGTATTATATACCTGGAGCTCCACAGCCCTTTCTGTGGAGGTTCCACCAACCCAAATCTAACTTATTTCCAAAGTCAAATATCTCAATGTGGGACCACTCCAAATTCATTTATTTCTATACCACTGGAAAGAGCAGAATTTTTCTACCAGAAACATATTTTCCTATTTTAGTGTTTTTTTGGTTTAAGGAAGAAAAATCCCTATGATGGTGCTATTTCTTTCGCGAAATCACCATTAATTACAGCATTTTTTAGATACGGAGATTTTACAAAGTTTGTCAAGTCGCTATTAAGGTACCACAGTAACTGCAATGCTAAAATTTAACACACTAGCTCAATTTGTGCCAATCAACAAGAAAAGTTTACTGCCAACACTCGCAGAACAATATGTGAATCACAATTTGAGCTCATAGTGGCTTCAAAATTACATCGCGTAATGCACAAGCCATACTTTGACAGTGTAAAACTAAAAAAACAGTTAGTAAGTTGTGCTTTCACCAGTCCACTAACCAGCTGCAAGACGTTGTACTACTGTAATGTCAGTACAAAGGCTTACATACTTGTGGAGATATATATTAACACGGAAACGTGGTGCAACCTGAAAAACGTTTAAAAGCCAAATCTAACCTATTTTCAAATCAAGTATCTCTAAAACGGTACCATTTAATTTGATTTATTTTGGTGCCACTTGAAAGAGCTAGGCAGTGCAACATTGTTATTAGAATTTATCAAAATTCACAGTACATGCAGGCATGTAACTGGCTTAGTCCCCCCAAATCAAAAAATTTTGGCTTTGTCCCCCAAATTGGCAGATCCAGCTACGTGCCTGTGGTTGAACATTAGTTGGCGCATTACGCGATGTAATTTTGAAGCCATTTTGAGCTCTTTGTTCTGCGAGTGTTGACAGTAAACTTTTCTTGTTAACTGGCACAAATTGAGCTAGTATCTTAAATTTCAGCATCACAGTTAATGTGGTACCTTAATAGCGACATGACAAACTTTGTAAAATCTCCACATCTAAAAATGCTGTAATTAATTTTGAGTTCGCGAAAGGAATAGCACCATGTTCGAAGGGATTTTTCTTCCTTAAACCAAAAAACACTAAAATAGGAAAATATGTTTCTGGTAGAAAAATTTTGCTCTTTCCAGTGGTATAAAAATAAATGAATTTGGAGTGGTTCCACATTGAGATATTTGACTTTGGAAATAGGTTAGATTTGGCCTTTAACTGTTTTGTACCATGTTTGTGTGTTAATATCTCCACAAGTATGCGAGCCTTTGTTTTAATATTGCAGCAATGTATTGTCTTGCCGGTGGATAGTGTACTGGTAAAAGCAGAACCTACCAACTGTTTTTGTTTTTGAGTTGTACATTGTCAAAATTTGGCTTGTGCATTACGCGACGTAATTTTGAAGCCACTTTGAGCTTAAATTGCGATCTATATATTGTTTTGTGGAACTTGATTTCATGTTCACAGGCACAAGTTGAGCTAGTATGTTGAATTTAAGCATCACAGCTACCATAGTTTTGTAATGGCCACATGTCAAACTTTGCAAAATCTTCGTGGTTGACACCGCGGGGTTGGTGGGACCTCCACAGAAAGGGCTGTGGAGCTCCAGGTATATGATACCTAGAGCTAAAGCTTTGCCGAACCGCGTTTCAAACATATATGTGCATCCGTATAAATCTTCAGCCAAATTGGAGATGGTCGAGTGGGGACGATTTTCAAAACCGGTCCACTTGACATGGAATGACCCATATATTATGTAGTAAATACATAGTATTGCATTGTGAGCATTCTATTGTCGATAATTCAGTCATAGGCCTTATGGTTCCAGGACGATGATACACCGCCACATTATTCTCTAACTGTTCGAATAAGGTCCAAGAAATGTTCCTTAAAAATTCAATTTTTGCTTGTATTTCTTTCACAATCCCATCGTATTTGTCGTATTTAATTTTTTGTTTAACAAAAAAGGTAATAAATTACAACATAACATTAATTGTTGATTCTATGCTCTCAGGTTAGATAAACGTTATTTATTATAACTGTTATGTATTGATCAGTTAACATAAAGCTGAAAATGGCACGTTTAAGTGAAAACCAAAGAATAGAAATTTTAATGATGATTGGTTATGGAGACAAGTCCCTAACACAAGAAGAAATTTGTGAATTGTTCAATAATAAGTACCATCATCGGCTTATTACGTGATCAACAGTCACATAGAGTGTAAATTTAGGGAGCTGGGTCACGTAAGAGATAACTTTACAACAGGTCGTCTGCCAATTTCAGAAGAATAAAAATTGTATGTTGCACGAACATTTCAAGAAAACCCTCACAAATTAAGCCGTGAAATCTCATTGCGGCGGTCAATTACTCACTCCATCGTCTAAAAGAGAAGAAATAGCATCCGTACCAAAATAAAATTGGTTCAAGAAATCGACGAGGACCATTTTGACAGAAGAGTTGATTTTTGTGACATAATAATGGACCAATGTAATGACAATCTGGAATTTTCATTTTCAAGCTACCTTCGGTCTAAATTGGTCTGTCGTTAGGCAAACCTGTAGATACTAGTTATCCGAAACCCACACTAGATGATGGAAGAACATACACAATTCCAACAAAAAATTAACGTATGCACAGGGATTGTCGGTAATGCACTCATATGCCCGTTTTTATTGAAGGTGCATTAAATGGTGATAATTATTTGCTATTACTGCAACAAAGCATTGTTACTCTCGATGCAAATACCCAATATCTTCTTTTGCAGGATAGCGCTTTATGGTTTCAGCGGGATGGTGCACCGCCGCATTATTCTCTAACTATTCCTAATTATCTTAGTACCATTTTCACAAACAAACTCCACTCAGTTTTTAATAATAATAATAATAATAATAATAATAATTTATTGGTTCAAAGTACAAAAAAAAAATTACATGTTCACAAATAAGATTCAATAAGAAATGAACCAACTGGTAACACCTTCAGTTAAGCCAAAATGGCGTCCTGATCTTCCAGATGACCCTGTTGGGTGGAACGAAGGCAAAAAATAGAATGCAACACATACAAGCTACAACTGAATAGTAATAATAATAATGAAATTAACAATAAGAAAAATATGAAAACGTAATAGTAAATACAATCGAGATTCAATTATTAAATTAGCGTTTTTCGGCCAAAACCAGATCGCCAAAAAGAAGTCGCGTCAAACTACGTTTAAAAGAATTGGTCAATAAATGAACACTCATTCATTATACGTCCACAATTGTAACTGAAGGACCTCTTAAACTGACCAGTGTGATGGCGGGGCGTCTCAATTAAATCTTTCATTCTAATATTAATGTTATAGACATATGTTCTAAACTTGATCTTGTCCAGCAGGTATGGTGGTATGCTGTGTAAAATAATTTTGTGCGCAAAGCAGGCAAAGTGCAAATACCTACGACTGTACATATTTAGCCATCCAACCTCTAACAGTTTATGAGAAATTCGGCGCCCTCTTCTAATGCCATAGAAAAAACGTAAGCAAAAGTTCAGTGCCACCTGAATCCGTATAACATGAACACTATCCAAACAAGGACCATACACACAGTCACAATAATTGAAATATGATAACACGAGAGCAGCGGCTAATAAGCACTTAATGCGGGTATTAAGAACTTGTCTATGTGGAAAAATCATTTCTAAATTGCAATAAACACGCCTTATTAAATTATTAATATTAATTTTGAATCTTAGATCTTCATCCATAAAGAAGCGTTCGTTAATGGATAGATGTACAAAATCATCAATACCTTTCCTGTAACCATGTAACAAGACTTAATTAATTTGCAAATTATGTCGTTGGGCAATTTTCACAAAACTCTCAAAATCTGCATTAATGAATTTAATTGCTGCATCAGTATTATTCACACAAAAGGAAGAATACAGCTGCGTATCATCCGCATAAAAGTGAAAAGTAGAAGAAAGGTTCCCGAACAGCAACAGTTGTGAAGTCTAAATTGTAAAGAGAAGCGGTCCCAATATAGATCCTTCAGGAATACCCGATTTCGGGTCAGCAAAATCCGAGAAATTGTTGTCTATTACTATTCTTTGTCTTTTACCACTCAAATAATTAACAAAGAAAGACATTTCGCTACCATGAATGCCAACATAATGAAGAATAGCCAGCAGAACTTGATGCGAAAGCCTATCAAAGGCCTTTAGAGAAGTCCAGAAGAATCAAAACAGTAGTATGTCAGAAATGATGTCATCTGATATTTTAGACAAAGCAGTTGCACAGTCAAAACCAGGTCGAAATCCAGACTGAAACGAAGGAAGAATGGTATACTTTGTAATATGAGCTCTCATTGTCAGTTGAAGTACAACAACTCTTTCCAATATTTTAGAAAATGTTGGTAAAACGCTAATAGGCCTTAAATCTGCAAAAGTTTCCGGTTTAGAAACTTTTGAAAGTGGAACTACCTGAGCATCCTTCCAACAAGATGGAAATAAACCGCCACCAAGACAGATATTTACTATATGAGTTATATAAGGAAGTATAACAGGATAGCACAAAACACTCATTTGAAGATTAATATAATCGATGCCCGCTGCATTAGAGGAAATCTCGTCAATAGCTAATTCAAAATCCTTTTCTGACATTAATTGTAAGTTAAATTGAAATGTACCGACACCAGGCTCTGGTATGGTTATTATAAAAGTTTAGAACGTCAGCCGCCAGAAACAGACGAAAAGAAATTTTTGATTTCATTAGCACTTTCTTTCTTGTGGGGTTATCCCAAATCCAAAATGTACCTAAACCGACTTAATATTGAATAATATTGAAGATTTGAAGATTTGAATACCTGAGGATCAGATTAGTAACTCCCCAAGTATTAAATAATACTCACTGTCAATGCATAAATGATATACAGTTGAATATTTAATTTGAATGATTTTAAATTTGTTTATATTTTTTGACTTTTTAGTTAAAACTTAAATTTAACTATTAAATTGAAAAATACACAAAATGTTTTCTTTCTCAAAAATCTTGTTATGTAACCTATATCAGAAATCATTGCTGTGTATGGAAAAAAACGTTCTCCTCCAAATGGCGTTATCATTTAAAAGAAAAGGATGTAACGTCATATCTGTGACAATAATGACACACAAAATACTTTTTGTGTATATTCGCGCTTTTACAAGTTAAGGTTGAGTTTGGTCGATCGTTTGTTTTTTACTATTTACAGGTTTTATTGATTTTGTTCCAACCTCTACGTCCACACTGTATATAGAATATAATATATCAGCGACTTCGCATAAACACTTATTGTTAGCTGTTAAAAAGTAGTGTCTGATGAATTTCATACATAATTTGAGTAAATTTTTCGAAAATCAAACTTACCTGACAACGTAACAAAATGTAGTAATTCACTTTTGTTTATGCGGCTTACTTGTCCGATTACTTTTTTCTTTTTCATTATTTACACATTTTGTTCCAGCTTATAGGCTCACACTGTATAGTTTCCCAACAAAACTAACGTTTGAAATTTTATAATTTAACAATTGCAAAAAAATATAAATTGAGTTTGGTGGAAATTCGGTAGCTTATAGAAAACACCATGAAAAAACACATGATAATAAAATATTACTGTTATTCCAAAGTGAAATAAAAAATAATGATAAAGATAAAAAAATATACTTACCATTTACATTTTTCTTACTACAAAAGATTTTATAGAATGTATGTGGTTAAAATTAACGATTAACAACCAAGTCATCAGCATCGGTGTGACTTATAGACCTCCTAAAACTAATTTACTTTGTTTCATGAATGAATTTAAAGAAAGTCTGTCGGATTTCTCAGTTTTCAGTAATTATATTATTTGCTTGAGAGATTTTAATATGGATCTTCTTAATGCGGGTGATAATAAGATATTAGATTTTCTTGACCTCATACAAACATTAAATCTCACTCAACTTATTGACCAGCCTACACGAATTACCGCTACTTCAGCGACATTACTGGATCTAATTATTACTAACTCCGAACTATCTGTACTGAAATCTGGTGTATTCAAAATTCGATCGGACCACTTAGGAGTCTTCTGTGATGTTAATTTCAAAACTAATAAAAATATTAAGCGAACTTTTACAGCAAGAAGTTATGCTCGTTTTAACTATGATGACTTTGTCGGTGACCTGTATAGAATTCCTTGGTATTTGATATATGATTTGCCTGATGTCGACTTAAAATTGTCTTTCTTCAATGCTAACATTGTACACCTGCTGAACCATCACGCACCTATTAAGCAGTTCGTTTTCACGCGTCCTCCTGCTCTATGGTTAACACACAATCTTGAATTAATGATGAAGTCAAGAGACAGAGCTCGTCGCCGATATCTTAGCAAGTCAATAGAGAAATTAAACGCGAAAAAGCAGCTTATTTTTCTTATAGATGCAAAGTTAATTCGGGCAATAGAATAGAATCTTTGGAAAGAAATTAAAAATCTTAATCTATGTAAGCCTAAAGGTACTGATATACCTCATCATCTAAAAGATGTGGATGCTCTAAATCAACATTTTCTGTCTACGGTTGCCAATCCTCTAGTAAATGTTCCTATCTTTAATGAACTCGGCTTTCCGATCAATAAACCTGACTTTAATTTTTGAACTATTACAGCAGAAGATGTTCTTCATTCTTTAAAAAAACTTAAAAGCAATGCTATTGGAAAGGATAATATAAATGCCTTCATACTAAAGATATGTATACCTTTGTTAATGGATTATGTAATACACATTTTCAATTTTTATGTAGATAATTCTGTATTCCCAACACCATGGAAATCATCTATTATAATTTCGATACCTAAATCAAAAGAATTGAAAATTTTAAAGATCTTCGCCCGATTAGTATTCTTCCTGCCCTGAGGAAAGTCTTTGAGAGATGCATTGAGAAACAGCTGCGGAAATTTGTGAATAATAACAACATTTTACCGTCCTATCAATCGGGGTTTAGACTTGGTTATAGCAGCATCTCAGCTATTACTCATATTGTGGATGACGTACTTCGCGCTGGTGATGTGGGCAAGGCAACTATTTTGGTTTTACTTGACTTTAGTAGAGCGTTTGATACCATTCACCATGGGGTTTTATTTAATGTCTTGACTGCTATCGGATTGCGTTCTTCTGCAGTATATCTATTAACGTCGTATGTGTCCGGACGATTACAACAAACTTTTCTGGATTCACAGTATTCCTCATCATTGAATATAAAACACGGTGTTCCGCAGGGAGCTATTCTTAGCCCTCTTCTTTTCTCAATTTATACGTCTCGCTTACCTTCTGTGATTCAGCACTGCCAGTATCACCTTTACGTGGATGATACGCAGATTTACTTCTCTTTTAAGCCCGAGAAGTGTAGTATTGCCCAACAGCTGATCAATGATGACTTTAATAGAATTGCCAGATTTTCGGAGCAGTTTCAATTACAAATTAATCCAGCTAAAACCCAATTGATTGTGTTTGGTACGCAGCGTGTTCGAGAGCATGTTAAATTAAATCTGGACATTAAAATCAACACACAAATAATTCAATCTAGTGATAGTGTCATGAGTCTGGGAGTCATTCTGCATAGCTCACTTCGCTTCACTTTAAATACACTACAAATGACTCAAAGCTATATTTATTAATCGGCACTACTTCGATTCACCAACTAGGCTCCCATTATGTGACTGGTTGGTATTGTCTCATTTTCATTATGATGACGTTGTATACTCCTCGTGTATTACTAGGAAAACGTCGAGGAAAATCCAAAGAGTACAAAATTGCTGCATCAGGCTTGTGCATGGCCTCCATAAATGTCAGTCGGTTTCCCATATTTACAAAAAGTTTCGCATCTTGAATATGGAGGGTAAACATATGCTGCATATGGCTGTGTACTATGCGAATGTTTTGAAAAATAAGAGGCCCACTTACCTGTATGATAAAATAAAATTTCGGCATCAAACAATAAATATTTGTGTATCCCTAAGCATCGCCTTGAACTTCTTAAGCGGAATTTTACTTACAATATTGCCAAAAGTATTAACACCGTTTTACTGGATGTGGATGTTTTTGAATTGCCGATACGTGTCATCAGGTACAGATTGAAAGTCAAGCTTGTTGAATTGCAATAATCCCAATTTCGAGCTATAGTTTACATGGAATTGACTTCCCTCGCCTCTGCTATTGTGATGTGTCATATGCTATGTACTTCTAATTAGAAATATTGTTATCATTGGCTTTTTTATTATTATTTTTTTCTTTTTCATTTTGATTATTTTTTTTTGATAGGCTATAGGAAGAACGCCAGTGTGCATATTTTTATGCTCCGCGGCGAATTAGCCTTATTGACTGTATGCTATGTATAAATTAAATATGTTGTGTTACGCACTAGTATATACCTATTATTATATATTGTATATATATATATATATTTCGTGACCTTTTATACTTATCTTATATGATAGATCTCTACCACTAATAGGTCAATAAAACAAGGCTGGTTTGAACGATAGTTATATTTTCAGAACGTTTACAAACGTTTTCGGAATACCTTCTTCAGTGAAAATATAACTAGATAAATATATAAACAAACATTTGTTTTTTATTTGGGAACTATCAACAAAATGACTAATGACTAGGATTTCTTGATATAGAGGATGTGTAACCAACTTTTATATATATATAAATTATAAAAACTAAATTAATGTGTAAACATACATGCAAATTAAGTAAAACCCTATATCAAAAAATCTTTGTCGAAACCTTAACAATTCTGTTCAAGGACTAGGGAAAACCCAAATTTAAAACCTAGCCAAAGGTTTCCTTCTTAAGAAATGCAAATGTCATTTTAACAAATTGCTATATACATTACTTAAATTTTGAATATCGGTCCTGAAATTAATAGTTTTAGTGTCTTTCTGTATATTTATCATTTCATATATTAGTCTTTTTTTATAATTATTCTCTGTTTTTAATATAATTGTGTTTTCAAAATCAAAGTAATGCCCAAGATCTTTTGTAATGCTTTGTTACAGCGGTCATTGCACCAAAATCATTATTTAAAGAATACTTATGGCTATACAACCTTTTCTTTTAAATATTGTTTCGTCTGACCGATGTAACAACCATCACAGTCTTTACAGTTTATTTTATAAACTACATTACTTTTGATTTTGTTTAATTATTTTAGATTTAGTATTAGTAAAAGGAGATCTGTTACTATAATTTGGAATGAAAGTAATGTTTATGTTGTTTTTATTAAACTCTTTTTTTATTTTTTCGCTTAAACCTTTTTTTATAAGGAATACCGTTATAAGATTTATTGTTATTATTTTTAATTCCTCTATTATATAATTTGTTAATTCTATTTTTTATTATTTTTTGATAAAAACTATTTGGATAATTATTTTTATCTAAGATTTCTTTAACTTTGTTTAAATTCTTTTCCCTAAATTCAGGATTAGCTAATCTAACCGCTTGATCAACTAAACCGGTAACTACATTAATTTTATGTAATTTTGATGTTTCTGAAAAATAATTTAAATGTCTTCCTGTATTGGTAGACTTTATATGCCAATTTGTTTTTTTACAATGCCGTTATTATGCATGACTGTCACGTTCAGGAAATTCAATGAGTTATTAGATTCTCTCTCATATGTAAATTTTAATCTATTATGATAACTATTAAATGAATCTAATATCTCATCAATAATTAAAAAAAAAAGAATTTAAACAAAGTTAAAGAAATCTTAGATAAAAATAATTATCCAAATAGTTTTTATCAAAAATAATAAAAATAGAATTAACAAATTATATAATAGAGGAATTAAAAATAATAACAATAAATCTTATAACGCTATTCCTTATAAAAAAGGTTTAAGCGAAAAAATAAAAAAGAGTTTAATAAAAACAACATAAACATCACTTTCATTCCAAATTATAGTAACAGATCTCTTTTACTAATACTAAATCTAAAATAATTAAACAAAATCAAAGTAATGTAGTTTATAAAATAAACTGTAAAGACTGTGATGGCTGTTACATCGGTCAGACGAAACAATATTTAAAGAAAAGGTTGTATAGCCATAAGTATTTCTTTAAATAATGATTTTGGTGCAATGACCGCTGTAACAAAGCATTACAAAGATCTTGGGCATTACTTTGATTTTGAAAACACAATTATATTAAAAACAGAGAATAATTATAAAAAAGACTAATATATGAAATGATAAATATACAAAAAGACACTAAAACTATTAATTTCAGAACCGATATTCAAAATTTAAGTAATGTATATAGCAATTTGTTAAAATGACATTTGCATTTCTTAAGAAGGAAACCTTTGGCTAGGTTTTTAAATTTGGGTTTTCCCTAGTCCTTGAACAGAATTGTTAAGGTTTCGACAAAGATTTTTTGATATAGGGTTTTACTTAATTTGCATGTATGTTTACACATTAATTTAGTTTTTATAATTTATATATATATAAAAGTTTGTTACACATCCTCTATATCAAGAAATCCTAGTCATTAGTCATTTTGTTGATAGTTCCCAAATAAAAACAAATGTTTGTTTATATATTTATCTAGTTATATTTTCACTGAAGAAGGTATTCCGAAAACGTTTGTAAACGTTCTGAAAATATAACTATCGTTCAAACCAGCCTTGTTTTATTGACCTATTAGTGGTAGAGATCTATCATATAAGATTATATATTGTAGTACATTTAAGTATTATATGTATTTCAGCTATAGTCAATAAACTCCTATTATTATTATTATTATTATTATTTTATTTTAAGAATTTAATCTACCATTATTATTGTCTTTCCACAACTTTAAATAAATTGTAGCATATAACTTAGCTTTGAACATCAGACACAGTACTGTACCAATAAATGTTACCGCTTAATGCAATGGCTTTTATAGTATTGGATTTTGCAAGAATCGACGAGAAAATTAAACAAGAATCGACATGAAAATAGGACAGCTTTGCAGTTGGTGGTTGTGTGGATCCGCTGACAGCTAGACAATCGCGCTCTCAAAGCGAGTTAAGACAGGTTCTCGCGTTGAATCGAGCAAATATTAAGTATTAAATAATTTTTAATGTCTAAATAATTATTATTTAGACATTTTCGGATAATGCGATTATTTTTTATGTATAATAATTGGTTCAAATTTTAGTTTTATAAACATCAGTTAACTTTCTTCTCTTAAATTTCTTTTTGAAAAAACATGAAAGACGTAGTGGCCAAGAGCCCATTTACCACCCCATAGGAATGCCGTTCGCGTGCATCGCACGCTTTCAACATGTGTTTGCGGGGGTCTTGCAGACAAGCAAGTATTTTGAACTTTCTAAACGCACTTTGCAGTCCCAAAGTCAATGGACGAGTTGTAAATTTTGGAGCAATACGTAAACGTTGAGTGGAATGTATGCGTTGCATAGAGTTAGTATTAATACCTTTATTTAATACTAATCGAATGGGGTATAACTAAAGTGACCATTTATTTTTC
This sequence comes from Chrysina gloriosa, assembly GCA_038088585.1. Taxonomy (NCBI): domain Eukaryota; kingdom Metazoa; phylum Arthropoda; class Insecta; order Coleoptera; family Scarabaeidae; genus Chrysina; species Chrysina gloriosa. The sequence goes on from CM076095.1 coordinate 11,700,053, forward strand.
ATTAAAAAATGGGACGTTTTAAAAATTAATAAAAATCGATAAAAACATAAAACATTGTACGATACTTACTTTATTGGTTTTACTGTGAATAAAATATCAAACAACATATTAAGTTTATTGGTTTATTAATGTTATACATAATTTATGCAACATAGATGAATAAGAAAATAAAACAAATATAATGTATCAACATTTTAAACTCACCTATATTTCTCAGAAGTACAATTTTGAATAATTTTTTTAATAATACAGATGAAGACTACAAATACGTATAAAGCTCTTGACAAGACTGATTTATATTGACTTTAGTTATTAATATTGGTTTTAGAAGAAGCACTAGTAATTGAGTCTTCTCACTCCTCCATATTTTATTCATTACTACTTCTCTACTGGTACGCTGCTTCCAGGCAGACACAATATATATAATCAATAATTGTGCGAAAATTTTTTTGTTTTATTATTATTTTTAAAGTGGTTAAACAGTTCAACCCACCGATTCATAGAAGTAGATTTGAATGATTCCAATCCAGAATCTTTTCTGTTGTAATATAATTGGTAACAAGTAAAAACTCATCAAATCTTTCTGTATTTTTTTTGCGTTCAATAAATCCCATGTCATGAAGCAATCTTGCTCACATCCACGTCATCATTTTCTTGTAACTAAGTCACTAACTTTCTGACATTGTGTGGAAGTCATTGCGTTCTCCGTTTCAAAATTAAATTTTGTTTCAACTGCTCGATTTCTTTTGTAACTTCAAGAGCAAAAATATTCTGTGCCTTGATTTTTAAAATAACCTAATGAAATGCAGCTGCTTGTGTGTGGATCAAATAAAGAAAAAGTTCTGGCTTTGGGTGTTCGATAAGTCATTGTAAAATATTGGGACATTTTTGATACATTTGCAAAACCAGTTTCAATGCGAGGATATATATTGTAATAACTAAAGGCCGGATAATATGCAGTTTGTATAAATGTGCATATTTGCATAATATATGCATTTTGTATATTATTTGCATATTTTGTAGTAATTCAGCATATTTGAAGCATGCGAGTTTTATTTATTTATTGGATGTAATTTATTATAGGACAGGCATTACTAAAAATATGTCGTGGTTGTAACAAACAAAGAGTTAAACAGTCCTCTTTAAATTAAAAATAGCATTCTATGAAGCCTCTTCTCGATACTTTTCCGATAAGCGCTTCCAAAAATGTATTAATGCTGTTCCCATACATCTAGACCGGGACAGAATTCAAGGAAAAGCGAATTCCCTGAAACAAAAAATTTATTAAATTTATTCCCATATTCGAAAGAAATCTTATTTAATCTCTTTTAAACGCCATTTTACGTTGGTTTTTCGAAGTGTAAGCTTGTGAGTTGTGTATTTTGCGTAGCCTGCAGCAAGATTGTAAGTAAAATTTAAATTTATTTCCTCTTATTAATCTATAGTTTTTAAACGATGTTTAACAAAATCACTAATATAACGCTTCGACAAATAATTTTATTTTAAAATTTTATTTCAAAATGAGTAAAATGACATGTATACTTCATGCGTATTTTTCGCATCCCATCAGCACAATACGGAATATCTGATATTCCGTATTCTGCTGATGATTTTAAATAAAAATCATTTTACAATAAAATTATTTGTCGAAGCGTTGTGTCGGTAATTTTATTAAATGTCGTTTATTCCGATTGCTTCGCAAACTCTTTACACATTAGTCTTTTATTTCTCCTTTATCTTTTACTAACACTTATTTTATAAGAAAGCAACTGATGATGTGATATTTTTATGCAGGTTACAAGTGAAAGAAAGTTTCAAGTCGACCAGTATATTAAAACTCCATCTCATGCTGCAAAACTATGAAAGATGAAATTGGCGAAGAAGGGTCAGCAAACATTACCGCAATGTTTGCCATCAACCTCCAAAAAATCGGAACAAGAACAATTTAATGAAGATTTGTGCCTAATGTTTCTGTCGGCAGATATTTCACTACATAAAATAAACAATTGAAATGTCAAGGTATTTTTGCAAAAGTACACCAGCAAATATAATATTCCCGACGAGAGCACCTTAAGAAAAATTATATTCACCGTATCTATGCAGAAACATTGAGTAGCATTAAGAAGGCTGTATCAAACAATTAAACCTTTACATATGCGCAGATGAAACTATTGATAGCGTGGGCCGATACATAGTTCATTTAATGATAGGTATCCTTCACGTATCGGTTCCAGCAAAATCTTATTTAATTTCATCCAAACAGTTGGAAAAGGCAAATAATTTGACAATAAGAAGGTTTATACGGGAAGAACTGGCAACCTTTTTCTTACCGGAATCGATTCCAACAGAAAAAATTCTTTTGTTTTTAACAGATGCCGCACCATACATGTGAAGGCAGCTTGCAACTTGAAAATCTTTTACCCAAATTTAATTCATTAGTAGTGTTAAGAAAGTGTTTTTAAAGGCTCCATTAGGAGTTCAGTTTTATAAACAACATCTACCCGGTATTCCGCTTCCTCCTCAATCAGTAATCACACGATGGGGAACGTGCTTGGAAGCTGCTATTTTTCATGCAAATCATTATGAAGAAATAAAGACAATTATTATGGATCTTGATAGCGATACACAATCTGTGCTAGACGTCCAAAAGGTGTATTCGAGTAAAGAAATACCTTAACAGCTGGCGTTTATTAAAGCCAACTACAGTTTTATTTCCACTTCTATATTGAGATTGGAAAAACAAAATAATGTCGCTAATTGAGAGCGTTGAAATAATAAACAAATTTGAAAAGTTATGTTTTGATGTTAAAGGAAGGGTGGGAAAATCCGTGTATGAAAATTTTTTAAATGTAATAGAAAAAATGAAGGTTTCAAAAAGTTAAAGAATATTGCTAAAATCTTGTGTGGTGAGTCAGTAGAAAATATTGAGTTGACAGCAGAGGATATTTCTAATTTGAAATATGCTCCTATAACAAGCGTGGACGTAGAACGAACCTTTTCAATATATAAATACATGTTATCAGACAAGCGCCACAAATTTTCTATCGAAAACTTTGAGAAATATGTAATTGTAAATTGTTTTCATAGTTAATTATGTTGTAAAATGTTATAAATAAACTTGTAGTAAACATAATAGAATATTTTTTTCTATAGTATTATATTTTCTAGCATTACTCCTATTTTTATCTAGATATTTTTCATAAGAAAGTGCATATTTAGGCCAAAACATCTGCATATTTATGCGCATATTTCCACTTTTTTTGCATATAATCCGGCCTCTAGTAATAACTTATTATAGTCAGTACCAACATCGTCACAAAAGTCTCTCAAAACTTCCACTCTAACGTTGTAAATATAATAGTAAGAATATATGTATGTATTTTTACAATAATACATTCAACGCCAAATGGAAGGCAATATGGGGCTGTTTTAATGGCGTTGTGGAGTATATGAGTGCCGCATCTAATACTGATCAATTCTCGATTAAGAATCCAATTTAGTTTGTTAAAAACATTATTTAGGCCATGTCCTTGAGAACCACCAAAATTACAATTTGGGTTGTCTCCACGATAGACCACTATTTTCTCCGATGCTGTGTCCGTTTAAAACGTTCACCAAATACTGAATTTCCGATGTTTCGCGTGGTTGTTCTTGAAGGTCCAATATCTTAACTTGAACACCGTTATATGGTTGAAATTAACGGACCAGAATGGGAAATATTTTTTGAGATCAGTGATTTGATGCATCAGTGAAAATGAAGATACACCTAGCTTCAGATAAATCTGCGTTTAAATCTTCAATCCCATTGCGCGCAGAAATATTCGTAATTATGCTTCCGTTTTTGTATGGGCATATCAAAATTTAGGTTCAAAACACAATTGAATTAATTTAGACGTACAGTCCTTTGAGCGGAAGCTGTGGTTGTATCGAATAGTGTGATTGTTTTAATTTTGCAATTTTTGCATAATGGGTCATTTTTGTGTCCCCCGTAATCTATCGGGGGTAACGGGACGTTGCCCGAGAAAACGGTACTGTCCCGTTGAAAACGGGACGTATGGTTATTTTAGGTTAAACTTAAGATTAAGGTATGCTATCTTGATGTATGTAGTTCTCTACATAATCACGAAATCGCAGTGAATTGTACCCTTACGCCCTGGAAAGAAAATCCCATGTTCCAGACAGCCAATTACATCCTATTAGATTCGGCGTATGATGAAATGTGGTCTGGGCCCCTTTTTATCTTCTAAATTGATTAACCCATTAACGCCCGCTGTACTATAAATAGTACGCAATTTTGAATGAATAGAAAAATTATATCATGCCTTTTTCCACTCTAGCAATGTCTTTTACCTGTCAATAGTTATTAAGGGTTATATTAAAAATTGAATTAGTAAAATTGTTTATGGTTTTCATTTGGGCGTTAATGGTTGAACGTGGAAGTTGCTGCCTTCGCTGACGATATAGCAGTTGTTACTTCACATTCAAATCCTTTAGTGACATCAGAGGATGTACAAGCCAACCTCAACAAATAAATATAACTTTTGTTAAAAAAAAAGAAACGTGAATTAAAGCCAATGAAAGTAAGTCAACACATGTAACCTTCACAATGAAACGAAATGAATGTGTACCCGTTACACTTGGGAGTTTCAACGTTCGTAATGTATTCATTCATTGAAAGAACAAATGCTTTAGTATAATATATTCGACAATATATGATACGCTATGCATCTGAACGTGCTTGAACGGGATTGTACGTATACACAGCGGAATTGCTGTTCAGTAGAGTAACACAAGGTAATATGTTCTAGTTTTTAATACATTAACAATATCTTTTAATAAAATTAAAAATAAAAAAATACTTTCAGTGTGATGGTTTTCGCTCAATCAAATCTTTTAGAACAAGGAAACGTGGGCTGCAAAGTAGAACATTGAAGAACATCCCTGCTTTCACACTCGGTTGCTGCATACCAATTCACCAATTCCTTAAAGGGGTAACACCAGTATAAATTTGTCAGAAATCTTTTTTCTATTGGTTTAATAGACGCTTTGAACCTGCAAGAAGTTTATTACCTGAAAAAACATTTTTTATGGAAATTTTGAGCCATTCCCCAAGCGTGTCGAACATCTCCGAAACGACTACCTGCGTCAAATAAATACCTCCTGGGAAGGTACAGCCTAATGTCTTACTCCTCGAATACACTAACAGATGTTGCTAGAAAGTGTTTATGTTCAGTTAGAAGCATATCCGTGTTTAGTTCAGAAGTGAAAAGTACGTTAGATACGTACGTTACATAATTTCCTCTCTTGAAATTACGGCTTTTGTGTGTAGTGCTGATTTTTAACAGTTTATTTCTAATCTCAGACTACTTATAAGTACGCTTTGATAAAAGAGTGGATGACGTATTACCATTAAGTAGTGTAAACCGGACTCACGTTGTCATTTCTACGAATTTTATTATTCAATGATATTTTATCATTTACTTCATGATAACACATCATTCACTCTTTTATCAAACTCTACTTATAGATTACAATGAGTGATGCAAAAATCTACCCGCGCCGGAAAGGTACAGATTTGTTGAACACCTTTCATCATAAACTACCGCTTTCTAAGGGAGTTTTTGAAATCATCAAACCGATTTATGAGGAGCTGAGCCGGGACGAGTCGTTAAACCATTGTTTGTTAGGCTACACGCAAAATACCAACGAAAGTTTCAATGTTTCTGTTTGGAATTTGGTTCCAAAATCGTACTCAAGTGATAAAATGGTCTTAAATATAGCCACTGCTATTGCTGTATGCGATTTTAATGATGGTCTGATAAAAGTTCTACGAATCATGAAAGTTTTGAAGATGGATATTGACGTCCAATCATATAGTTTTTATCTTGAAGCCGATGTTAAGCGGGTCAAGCACGTCGAACTGTCTTTGACAGATGCGGCAAAAGAGCCACGCTCTAGCATACAATCTTCGAGAAAATAGAATAAGGAAGAATATTTGTTCATGGAATGGCAGCTTTATGCTCGTGGGATAGCAGATTAATGATAAAGAAATTTAGGCAGTCGAATTTTTTATTTTTTTCACCTCTATAACACATTTCAAAATTTTAAACGTGTTTTTGTCGTTTTCAAAACGGCACGCAGCATAATTCCAACAACATTTATTCTATTCATTCGAATCTTTTACCACATCTTTAAAATAACGCTTTGACGTGAAATATGTACGGGATTTTCAATAAGTTAAGTTGAACATTAATTATTAACAAAGGATTTCCCTTTTTTGTCGAAAATGAATGTTTTACTTCAAATATTCCATCTAGATTAAGTAATTCTTTCTATTATTCCGCATTCAAATTTGCACCAGATACACTGAGTGCTGCAGAATGCCTCAAATTCAACATACCTCGCGAGAACGGCTTCGACGTCGCCATTTTTAAATATTTATCGATAATAATTTTTTGTTCAATACTTAAATATATGCTTGATAACTTCTTCGAATATCACCTTTTCTTCCATCCAAAATAAATTGTCAAAAGAACGCTTTTAGGCTGTTACAGTGGTGTTGCCCCTTAAGAATGGTGCGTATATAGTGGATATTATGCATTGGACAATCGCCATCATTATATCTTCTTACCAATGAGCGCAAGTATAGTCAAAGGTTCTTCTTCTACGCGGTTTCAACGTTCGCAGATAGAAAATAATTGTGATCACTTTCTGTACTCGCGGACAAGAATTCCACTATTCACGGATTAAAACCATCTCAAACACATACTCATTTATTACAGTAATTTTTGTATACTTAATTGCTTAATTCTAACGCTCTTCTATTCTCCAGGATGTAGTGATGCTGGGGTTGAGTTTGTCGTATCCTTTTTCCAAACTTTATCCAGTCTTTTCTGCCCTTAGTTTTTGCTCTGGTTCCTTGCCATGGTTCTGCCATCTTCTTTCCATTGCCTATCTTGTTATGTTTTCCTTCTTGTTTTTTTTTCTTTTTATTATTGTAGGTCTAATCTTGCGTGCTAATTTTTTCATCATCTGCTGTTGACATGTCACCATGACACCATTTCAACTGGTTTTCTTCTATAATTTGATGTTTTTAACGAATCTCACTTCTGTTGCTTCTATGCAAAATAAGAGTAGTGTTGTAGCAGTAAAAGAGGGTATTTTTTCAAACAAAATTACCAATATGCGGTCATTTGTATAAGATGTATTGAAACATTACAGTTACAGTTAAAACTAAATAGAAATTGAAGAATGAGAGCATCATAAGTTTGACATACTGGCTAACTACAGTTATGTGAAAAAGAATAGCATATTCGATAAAACTACCCCCATAATGAATTATTTATTAATTAATTACATTAATGAATTATTTGTGGCTTTTTGTCCATCTGGATAGAGAGTGAATATCTGATGGATGTCGAAAGAAGCTATTTATCACAAAAACTATTATCAGGAAAAGTTTTTGTGCCTTCACCCCGTAAGATGTTGCGTCATTCTACCAACAGCCAATTCATATGTTCTTTTGCAAAACATAGCCGATGTTTGGATTTTAACAATGGTACTTTTGTCCTATTAAACGTCGTCGCACTAATGAACTGTTAACGTTAAGCTGCAAATCCGCTATCTTTCTTGATGCGATAAAAGGATCTGTCTGTGATGATGTTTTTCTGTTTCGACCACATCTTTCATCTCTATTTTGTTTTCCAACAGTACTTATCAGTATAGACAGAATAATATAATATGATATTTTGAACGAACTTGTACGTTTCACCTTCGTTTTGTAATTTTAAAATGAAAATCCTTTATACCTCCGAACCGTGCTTTGCTTGACCAACCTTGAGGAACACGTGCGTTAGAAACTTTTGTTATATATAACTACTTAGTTAAAATTAGTTGTAATACTTACCAAAAGTGATAAACTATATTACAACATCTGAATAACTATCACAAAGATGTTTAACTTTCCTGAACTCGCGTGTTGGTCCTACAAACCGCCGATAATGATATTTAGTCTTTTTTAGAAACTAGTGATACGCTCACTGCATCTCGTCTTTTTCCAACAGAGAACTTAATTGTATTCTTTCACAGCCATCTTCACACTTAACCTTCCTATACTCACGCATACGGTCTGTGAGACCGACTTATATAGTATAGTATACGTCTTTCATTTTGACGTGAGTATAGGAAGGTTAAGCCGCATAGTCATTATACATATATTGTAACAGCTGATATAGCAAAGCTTGTTTGTGAAAAGTTCGATTCATTCTACGCAGTAGTTTTTGGTTGGTGCCCTTTTAAATATGAAAAGTGAAATGTAGCATCTTCGACATATTTTACTTTTTACTATCGAAAAGGTAAAAATTCTATTCAAGCAAGAAAAAATTATTCGATATGAATGGAAAAGATGTATTAACAGTGCCAAAACTGGTTTGCAAAATTTCGATCCGGCAATTTTGATGTTGAAGATGCACCACGTTCTGGAAGGCCAGTTGAAGTTGATGAAGACACAATAATTAATTGATACAAACCGGTGAATAACAAGCGAAGATGCAAGCAAAGATGAAAAAGACCAATTCTATGACGAACTGCAAAAGACTATGGATGATACACAAAGCAACAACATAATATTGATGGGCGATGTGAATGGTACAGTGGGGAACCAGAATAAAGGAAAGAAAAAATGGTTAGGTCAAGAGGGCGAAAAAATAAAAAACGAAAACGGGCGGAGAATAATAGATTTCTGCATAGAAAATGATCTCATAATAATGAACACAACATTTAAACACAAATGGATACATAAATATACAAGGGAGGAACCATCTCGGAATGGAAAATCTATTATAGACTACATAATAACTAACAGGGGTATTAGGCGATATGTGAGAGATGTAAAGGTAAATAGACAAGCGAAAATCGGAAGCGACCACTATCTGTTGCTGAGCAAATGGAAAATAACACTAAGGGAAAAAGGGGATAAAAAGAGAAAAATAGTAAAAGGAAAGATTAATTGCTACAAACCAAGGGAACCACAAATAGAAAAGAAATACCAGAAAATACTAGACATAGAGTTAGAGAAAACGCAGACGATAAGAGGCATAGAAGAAAAGTGGAAAAAGCTTAAAGAAGCAGAGAGGAGCAGCAAGCAGCAAGAGGAAGTTGCGGAGTAACAAAACTAACAAACAGGAAAAGAAAAAGAACGGCATGGTGGACAGAAGATATAAAAGAAGCAGTAAAGGAGAAAAAAGCAGCATAGAAAGCTCATATAAATGCAAAAGATGTAAGAAATTACGAGGAATACAAGAAGAAGAGGAAAAGGGTGAAGGAATTAATAAGGGTAAGCAAAGAAAAATCCTGGAGAGAATTTGGAGAGAAAATTACTAGAAACTACCAAGAAAATCAAAAACTCTTCTATGGAGCGATAAAAAATATGAGGAAGCCAAAACAATATACATTGAAGAACATGAAGGATGAAAACGGTAAGGTAGTGACTGAAGAAGACAGGATAATGGAAGTATGGAAAAGATACTTCCAGACACTACTACAAGCAGAAGGAGAGAAAAATACACAACTAGAGCGAATATATCAAGAAAAGAATTTTATAGAAGGGCAGGTACAACAGGACATAACAAGGGAAGAATTAAAAAAGTCATACAGCTGATGAAGAACGGAAAGGCACCGGGACACGACGAAATTACTGTGGAAATGATAAAGGGACTTAGTGAACTAGGATTAAAACAACTACTGGAACTACTAAACGAGGTCAGAATGGAAAAAGTTACACCCGAGGATTGGAGAATAGGAATTATACGCCCAATTTACAAAAAGGGAGATAGTCAACAGTGTTCACATTACAGAGGCATAACCCTGGGTAGCACAGTAGGGAAATTATATGCAAGGATATTAGAAAGTAGATTTAGGAAAGAAATAGAACATACATTAGAAGAAGCACAATGCGGATTTGGGAAGGGACGAGGGACTCAAGATCAAATATTCATTTTCAGACAAGTAATAGAAAAAGCAATGAAAACAGGCAGAGAAATACATATATGCTTTATCGATATAATAAAAGCATTTGATCGTATAAGGAGAAATGATGTATGGAGAACGTTAGAGACAAGAGGTGTGAATGAGGAATTACTAGAGTGTATAAAGAGTACATCATACAGAACAAGAAACTACGTTAGAGTAAGAAATGAAAAATCGGAGACGTTTATATGTAGAAATGGACTAAAGCAAGGCTGCGCGCTGAGCCCTTATTATTTAATATAATGTTGGACGAAGCGATTAAGAAATGTAAACATCAACTGAAGCCATATAATGTAGGATACTGGAAAATGGGGAAAATACAAATAACTGAGTTAAGCTATGCGGACGATATGGTGATATTAGGAAACACGGAGAGACATCTGCAAGAAAATGTCAATATAATAAATGAACAATTAAAAGAGATAAACATGGAAGTTAATATAGACAAAACAAAAACAATGGCAATAAGCAGAGAAAGTCTAACACATAACATAAAAACAGAAGGACATAGAATAGAACAAACTAACGCGTTTAAATACCTGGGAGGGATTATTAACAGCGAGGGATCCTTAGAAGATGAAATAAATGATAGAATATCAAAAACTGCAAAACTTTGCAACATGATAAAAGCACCATTCTTAAACAACAAAGAAATACCAGAGATAATAACGGCAGAAGTGATCCGCAAGGTAATGAAACCAGTACTGACACACTCATGCGAGTCATGGACTACAAACGAGAGACAAAGAAGTAGGAAGAACAGCGTAGAAATGAGGGTCCTAAGACGAATAAAAAATAAAACTAAGTTGGATAGGATAAAGAAAGCACAATACAGAGAGGAGTTCAAGATAGAGCCAATCCAAATAACAATACAGCAAGGGCAATTAAGACGGCTTGGCCATGTTATAAGAATGGGCGAAGAAAGGTTGGCAAGACAAATATACGAATCAAAAGAAATGGGAAAAAGGAGAAGAGGAAGACATGGGAGCAAGAAGTACAGAAGTGCATACGAGGCAAGGGGAGAGAAATGGGAGGATATGAGAGCAAGATGCAGGGAGAGAGAAGAGTGGAGACAAATATGGAAGAGGGAGCCAGAAAATTCAACTCCACACAACCCGACACTTGACGGTCAAACGGGTTTCAGGATTAAGTAAAGAATAACAACTCGTGAAATCGCTGTGACATTAGATTCATCGAATTCGACTGTTCATGATTATTTAAAATGCTTAGGTTTAATCCCAAAGCTCGACATATGGGTTCCTCATGTTCTTACAGAAAGAAATTTGTGTCGTCGCGTTGACGTCTGTGATTTGCTTCTCAAACCTCAAAATGATCCATTTTGAAAGTGCGTCATCACTGGCGACAGCGAAATGGGTTATCTACAACAATGTTAAACCGGCTCAAAGCACTTCGGAAGCCGATATTCAGCAAAAAGAGGTGATGCTGTCAATTTGGTGGGTTTTCAAGGGAATCGTTTTTTTTTTTTTTTTTGGTTTTTACCGACGACCACAATGATCAATTCTAAAGTATACTGCCATCACCTGGACAGATTGAATGATTTATTTAAACAGAAAAGGCCAGAATTTATCAATAGAAATAATGTGGTGTTCCACCAAGATAATGCGAGACCTCATACAAGTTTGATCGCTCGCCAAAAGCTTTTACAGTTTGGATGGGATGCACTGCCACACCCACCATATTCTCCAGATCTGACACCTTCTGATTATTTATTACTTGTTCCGGTCTCTACAAAATTTTTGGGACGGTAAAACCTTTATTTCAAATGAAGAGGGCAAAAATCACCTGAATTGGTTTTTTTGCCAGCAAAGAACAAAAATGTTATGAGCGTGGAATCATGCTACCCCCAGAAAAAGGGCAAAGGGTATTGGATCAGAATGGACAATATATAATTCAATAAAATATTTATTTACTATAAGAAACTCGTCTTTCATTTTCATAAAAAAAAAAAACCGAAATTACTTTCTGAACAACCCAATACATTGTATTTCGTGCATGTGTTAAAATTGCATATCTAGGAAATGCGATGTGGCAGAGAGAAACGATTTTTGTTTTCTCTGAATTCAGGAGTCCAAATATTGGTGGGGTCACTATATTCCCCAACAGATACAGAAAAGAAGTTGAAATTTGCAGAGTAGTGTAATTACAGTTAAATAGGGATGTAGAAAGAGATTTTAGATTCGCTGATTCGGGAAATAAATTTGTTCTGCTATTATTAGTAGTAATCGCTCATCTAAGAGAAAAAAAAACGAATATTTTTTTATAGCAAGAAATCGTTAAGACATCTAAATCACCACTAAATCAATCATCCGTCAGTGGTAACAACCCCTAAGGCAGAGAATCGTGCCCGCTGAATCGTTCCTGCATAACTCCACAAGGCACGCATTAATGTTACTTTTTTCTGTTCTCTTCGCCTTTCTGATCCGTTGCCGTTGTGTTGTTGAACGTTCGTATTAAATATCAAGAGAGAGGGTGTTACACTTTTTATATTACGGTACGTACCGTACGTTCCATCTCTAACCGAAGGAGTGGAGATGAAGAACAACAACTGGAAAAAAATAACCAGTAAAAACTATTAGGCCTTTACTGTACAAACACATGTGGTGACTGCGATGACGATGGTATGTACCATCTCGGTACGTATGGTTATGTGTGTACGTACATAACCGGTCATAATTATTTGAACGATTTTTAGCACTAACGGTAATATAGAAGAAAAATGTATGCATAATAAAAATTCGTGCACATATAATTTCTTCCTTAAAAAAAAAAAAACTGCAATTAGCTGCAATTACTAACAGGAAAATGTGTGTTGTTCGCATTATGTTGGTCTTTCATTACGTTATTCGTTATTGTTTTACAGGGAAGAAAACTGTACAAAATGGTGAAACCTACAGTGGATTAAGTAGGCTTAGAACTCTTACAGATAGGGGTACAAAATATAAATCGTCAGGAACTTACCTTATCTGCATAGTGATTTATAGATTGAAGCACCATTTTAATTTACTTTTTAACTTAAAATCCAGTGGTTTGTACCGTAAAATCACTTTCCTTGTGCGAGTTTGCCTCGTGTGTATGCATTTCTCTAATTTAAATCAATTTCATTTGCAAAAAAGCGGTTTTCCATTGATATGTTGACAAGTATTTGTTTTCTAATATGTAGTACTGTAATAGATAAGTATGTGTACTGAAGTCCACAATACTAAATGTACATGTTTGTAAGTAAACCGGTTAATGCACATTAAGATGTTTTTCTTTGAGTTGTGGCGTGAGAGTGGCACATGAGTTGGTTCAAGAGTGTAGCGACAGCACTCTCACGGGGCTAAAACCTACTTTCGGAATTGCAAAATCCACTGTTAAGGTCAGTATACGGGATTAATCTGGAGATGAATTTCGGTCCGAATGGCAACAGAAGACGACAATCAAGTAATCCAGAACCTTGATAGAAGTGCACTTTAGTTGGAATGAGATCATCAATCTTCTAAAACTAAAGAGAAGCCAAATCAGGGGCACAACTCGGTTCTTTACTGTACATTATATGGTCAACTATCATTTTGCATAAAATCAAACTCAGCAATCTATCTGCGCATAAGTGCAGAGTTTGCAGCGAAGTAGATGAAACTATTAAGCACCTAATATGTATGCTTCTGCGTCGCTTTAGTTAACAGCTGGCTACTATACTTAAAGGACATATAACTGAAACCTATAGATTTAAGACGTGTTCAGCGAAAGATGATCTACTTCTTCATGAAAAAGATAAGGTTTTCGAACTAATCAGTCTATTTGGGGAAGTTAGCGCACTGACCTCTACAAGGTCTGAGTACTGCCCTTGCAGACTCTCCCTAATTAACAGATCTTCTCATGCACCTGATCATCGATTAAACTATGGAAATATCTGTTAAAAAATGAAAGCAAAAACATATCTTTCAATTATTTATTAATGACTTAGGTTGAAGTACTATTACCCTGTGGTTGTAGGGCATTATCATCCACATGTGGGTTAGATAAACTTCAGGTAAATCATTTTATTTGCATAAATTAAGGTACAAAAGAGCCATGAAATAATTTGGTTGAGAATCAGTAGTCCCTATAACTAGGGAGCTTCTTTATGTCAGTTATTAAATTCATATTAAGGAGTGTTTTAAGTTCCTTTTTGTCCGTTGAATTATATTGTTTTGTTAACTGTCTAACAAAAATATGGATTAATTCATCAGGAGTATGTTTTTCCTCTTGAATGAGACGTCATCGTTTGTCAATTTTTGCATACCAACAAAAATTCTGCATAACATCTACCCAACTACTTAGTATACTGAACTCAAATATGACAATAGTTTTAAGCTTGAAATATTCAATCCTTTTTAGATATAATAATAATAAAGATTTTTATTTTCAAACAAAAAAAGAAAACAAGTGTACGTACCAGCATAAAGGACAAAAAAAATAATGAAAATCTCAAGGCGAGGTTCAAGTTTATGTGGATAAACTTGCTCTTTCACCTAGGCCTCGTCGGTACTCACTGTTTTTTTTTTTTTGTATGAAACAAAGATTTTCGGCTCCGTAGAAAGATTTTTTAGGATCTTTGTACATTGTACAAAGATTTTTTTTGGGTAGTTCAGTTATCATTATTATGTTTTACAAACTAAAAATCTCTCGTACAAAGATTTTTCCGATCTTTGTACATGTACAAAGATGCTCGTACAAAAAAAAAGTAGTCGGCTGTGCAAAAAGTAAAAGCTAATGTCTAACCTAAATACATTCTGCAATAGCACTTTTTTCATGCAATCTTTAAAAAACAAAACGTAGGTGTTGATATGACACCCCATTTTTTATTGGACTTCATCAAAGAAAACATGAAAAATTGGAAAAGCAACATGATCTTGCTTTCTGAACATGATAGAAACGTAGTAACGTTTCAATCGCAATACATAACGAAAAGTTAGTTGACGGTTTGGATCTTGATTTGTTGGACATTCTTGAATGAACTTCCTTAGAACGGTCCCTTTGCAAATTTCAACAGTAATCTTCCATCAAGTGTGTACCCCATCTTCTATCATTCTGAAAGCGGTTCACCATTGTTTTCTTCATATCCTGATAAAATTCTTTATTTGCTTTTGGCTGACATCACTCAAATTAAACGAAATTAATGAAAGCATTCCAAGTGGTTAAGTAAGTTATGAACGTTGATGCTCATGTTATATGTCCAAGGTCCTTAACGTTATTAACCCGAATTTGCCCAGCGTGATCATGTGATTACAATAGCGGTAAAACTAACGATAAGCTATCTTTCTTTCTGAAATGCGTTTTTTTCGTCCAAAAATATGCGAATGTAGTTGCTGAAGCGATTTATTCTTCATTGAGTTTTTACTATTCATGTGAGAGCTTATTTAAAATTGCAAAAGAAAAACTAATCTGGCAAAAGTTATATGTGTAAGAGGGGTCAGGTATAAAATAATTTGAAAAATTTGCAAGAACGGTTCTGGGCTGATTCAGGTTAAGCATATTGTTTGCTAGCTCGACATAATTATTAGTTTTGTGATTGCAGAAAAAGTGTCTGACAATCAGCACAAACGATATCCACGCACTTTGCTCAACTTCACTTGTGAGTTATCATTAGTCTGTGCAAACAGCGGTAACAGCGTACAATTACAAAATAAGTTGCGACATCGCCGACTCCCCACTCTGGTTAGTACGCTGTATCCCGGTAGTTCTGTGTGTATTGTACTGAGAATTTAGTTAATTTCTTAAACAAAATTACACCGGCCTAGCTCTTACTTAATGATATAGAAAGCATAAATTATAACAAATTATATTTATAAATTTTGAGAAATCTTCTTCTTAATCTTTTACCCTTTCTACCTTTCGGTGTAGGGGTTCGGAGCCACCGAGCCGTATATGTAGACGCATATACCGTACCGCTCCTGGCCCACCCAGTGGCATTTCCTTCATTTTCGCAGCTTATTAGAGGTCCAGATCCATTTTTCAGGATTTTAAACTGCTACGCTCTGCCGCTACCGGGTCTCGAACGCCGGCCCTTCGCACTGTGAAGCGCGAGTTTTACCACTCAGCCACTGAGGGGTTAATTTTGCAGCTCTATTTTCTATGGATTCTTGCATCTCTTAACTTCTTTTTCGGTGCGGCTTTATTTTCTACGGATTCTTCCCCTTTTTAGATTCTATCTTCTCCGGTATGGTGAGGTTCTTTTATTCATTGGTACTTCTTCTTAAAACCCTTTTATTCCAAATATATTTATCGACTTATTTGTTGACTTATCTGTCTTATCAATTTTCTTCGTCGGTAACCAAACAAACTTTTTATTTATTTTTGGAAACCAGGACTACACTACGTTATTTCTCCGTTGTCCACGAAACGAAAACTTTAATTCTCGTTGACTCCAGTTCATCCAGGACTATCGTTGTTATAGAAACCTGTATTGAATGTCTATGTATCCTTGGTTATTTCCAGCAATTAACATAATGAATTCTTGTAATGTAAAAGTGTTGTATGTAGGTCTCTGAATGTTTACAATGCTTTTCTACTTTAATCGATGCTTTTTATAATAATTAATAATTTTATTTCTAGTTACATTTGTTTCTCCCATAACCGTCTCTGGCTGGAGTTAAAATAAGAAGCTAACGCCTGTACGGTGATACAATGCTCAAAAGGTGGTGGACGTGGTGTCGAAAAGGTATAAATAGAACCTCAAAATAAACCGAATATCAATTGCAGACTTTAACCTCAACATTAACTATAAATTTTGATATATTGAATTGTAATAAATGATGAATTTTCTAATGGTAATTAACCATTCGAGTATTACTATACTACAATATGTAGGGTGTCGTAACTTAGTTCGTAATTACCGCTGTTTGCCCAGACTAGTTATCGTATTTCAAGACCGTCAAAAATTCCAACTGTAAGTTATATGTACTTAATCCGGGTATTATTGGTTCTATGTACGCAAAACATGGTTCATAGGCTCCTCAAATTGTTCTTTATATGCAGAAATACTGAAAATTGGGCGAATCTACTAACTCAACATGGGGACAATGTTGAAGCAAGATGACATGCTATATGACGCTAATTGGCTGATTGGGGTGCTGAAGTGCTGCGTCTGCATGCAGGTCGCGTGTTTATAAATTAGTGAAGCTTGAGAAATATAGCTTCTATATTTGGACTCGGCATACCAAATACAGTCAAAATCAGTTACAATTGTCCAGGCATCAAAAAAGTTTCTTTTTGTTGGGCCGTGTAATAATGAAAATGAAGAATCCCTGTGTGCCAATGTACCTAAGTTAAAGTTATTTTATTTTGAGAATTTGATAAAAATTTAGGTTCATAATAAATAAATAAATAATAAAGCATGTACATTATTAGGTACGTATGTAAAAACAGCGAAAACAACGTAAAAAAATTAAGTCATCAGAGCAAGTAAGTAGTTTTGCTATTAATATCCCCCAGCTGTCTGCTACGAAGTTTATGGCTTGCAGAATGTTGACTTTACTGTTTATATCTTTAGCTGTTGAGTTTGATCCTAATAAATATTCTTCAATTTTTCTAAAATTAAATTTACCAATTTAGTCCTGTACTTAGCTTTCAGATTGTTAATAATGCCCATGTCCAAGGGTTGAGTTAATGATGTTGTGTTTGGTGGCAGATATTCAAGAGTTATGTTCTTTAGAGCGTCGGTGTATGGATGAGCACCACAATTGTCTAGAATCAAAATTATGGATCTAGATTGGCATTGCAAATCTTTATCCCAACTTTTCAGCCAATATAGAAAAATTAACGACGTCATTCATGCATTCGAATTAGTAGGATATTCGACGGGCAATATCACGACATCCAATCCTGTAAAACAGCGAGGTATTTTGCTTTTTCCAATAACACGCAGTTTTTCCAGTCATTCCTCATGTTCGTAGAGCATAAGGCAGGTATTCTTTCCATTACTTTCTTCGAATCTGCTAAATTATCTTTTTAAAACAAAGAGAACCATCTGGAGTTGTTTTATAATATAGTTCCGTTTCATCAGTAGAAAAACCATCAGCACTCGCTTTTCCCTATGAACTTTTTAAACTTGATGTCGTGTTTCTTTTTCCAATGAGAAAGCCACCCCTCGATCGCCCATTTTCATGCTTTTGGCCCAGATTCTTTGCAGACTCTTCGGCTTTGCATACTAACACAGACCCAGACACACGAACACCTCTTTTAGTAACAATGTCGAACCATTTGCTGAGCGCTTCGTTAACTGCAACATCTTTTCCTTCTCGTTTACGTTTTTGCTGCACACTTTGGATATCAATTTGTTCATGAAGTTTCGTTTCATTTGCACGAATTCGCGCAATAGTAGGTTTCGGTACCTCTAAAATTTCAGACAAACCCCGATTCGATCTGTTTGGATGCTCTTTTAATTTGTTTAACAGTTCCACTTTTTGAACAACACTTAAGTCTCTACGGGGCATTTTGAACAAGCGAGCCTATGCACAATTTGTATTACGTATATTAAGAAATGAGCCTTACACCGAAAGGTAGATAGAGGAATATGATTAAGAAGAAGAAGAAGATATTAAGAAATGAGTCGACTTTTGTCTCCTCGGTTTACATTTCGCTTCTCGGAGAATTAGGGAGTTCCCCTAATTATTCGTTGTTTTGTCCTGATAAAATAGTGAAGTTTTACTTATGTTTGATTCCGTTTTATTAGAAATGTCCCAATAAAGCGGTTGTCCCAATTATCTGAGGATCCAATTGAGCGGAGTCTATTGTATATACAAAGGTAATCCAGATATTAAGTACCGTTTGGGTATTTAAAAATATTAGTAATCTGTTTTCATTTGTATTTTATTACAGATAAATCTATGCACCCTAAACTACTTTTCGACATATTCACCAATGCGAATTAAGGCATGTGTCTTATCTTGTCACTGATTGCAACATACCCGCTTTGTAGAAGATACCACATGTCTTAATTCGCATGGTGTGAAATTGTCGGTGTAGTCGATTTCTCTGTAATAAAATACAAATGAAAACAAATTGCTAATCTTATTGAATACCCAATTGGTACCTACTTTCTGGATCAGCTTTGTGTATATGTATATATATATACATATACCTGAGTTAGCCTCTGTTCAGGTTCTTGTGGGCACAACCCCGAGTTGGTAAACCATGGAGTAGTGATCAATCGGCATACTTATTCTTACCTTGGTGGAACTTTAATAAATTCCCGCTCCTCATCGGAAACCTAATTGTAAACCAAACGAGGTCTCTTGTCTTAAAAGTGTGGGTTGATCACTCTGTGGATCAATAATTCTATATTACATTGAAGAGATAAAAACAGTAGGAATTGCACCTTTTTTCAGCAGAGAAGGGTACATCCTACCGTTTTCAGCTACAACCAAATAAGTGTATACACGGGATGCAGTTTCTTTTAAACGAATGAAAACTTTCTGAACCTAGAGCCCTATAGGTTTAACGAGACTCATTATGTTTATAATACATTTTTACTATTTGCAAACGTCGTACCAGCAGATTAACCACCATTGCAATAAATGGCAAACATTATTTAAGTGAAATCTTAGTTTGGTATAACAGAAGACATAATCGGTACGGCAATGACAGACCCTCAAAGTTCATCTTTACTGAAAAGTCATATACTTTCTGGAGAAATGCGTTGAATTTTACATTACTAAAGAAGACTGTGGGGGAAGTAATAAAATACAAAATTCAATTAAATGAAACATGATTAGGTCGACTAACTATAGACATACTATTTTTTAACACCTAAGAATTAACACTCGCTATACCTTGAATTAAAAGACTATATTTGCCGTTTGTGATATCTGTCGAGTTTTTCCAAAATCATTAAAATGTCAATTAGTGATCAGTTTACTAGATCCTTCTTACATAATAATCTTTTGTCCATTGATTTCTTAAATTCAGAAGTACTCAGACGGCTTTGTATGAGTTTCATAATGAGATTGTTAGTGCTTTGGTCATGGAGAATTGGTTGTAGCATTGAGCACAAATCTGACTCATGTATTTGATTTGGTGGACCACAAACTTTTAATCTCCAAACTGGAAAGATATGGTGTTAGAGATATACCTTTCGAACTGTTGGCATCATTTCTGGATGGAAGATATCAGTATGTAAAAATTAATGGTGCGTATAGTGATATATACGCTGTGAAGAGTGGTGTTCTCAAGGATCAGTTTTGGGACCATTATTATATATAATCTTTGCTAACGATTTCATAGATCATTTGAAACGCTGCTCTCCAGATAATAATGTTATATGCTATGCGGATAATACAAATATATTGGTTCATGCTGATGGTATACGGTTCTGAGTGATACCATCTCTGCTATCTATTCTGAAATTGAGCATTGGGTAGAGATAAATAACTTAATCTTAAATAAATACAAGACATTTGTTATTCCTTTTGCTCTTGTAAACAACACTGCGTTTGATATTGGTTTATGTTCATATGATAAAGCACTGTTGTGTCAGTCTCACAGGATTCTGGGGGTATCTTTGAATGAAATGGAACATACATATCAGGAGCCTGTGTAGTAAATTACGTACAAATTGTTGTGCATTAAAGTTTATGTCGCAATATACAAATATTACTGACTCTATACTATTCCACAATAGAAATACATATAAGATACGGAATCATAAATTGGGGTAATAGTGTAGAAGCTGGGAGAGTTTTCCTAATACAGAAATATGCAGTCAGAATCATGGCTGGATTGAAAAGGCAGGAATCTTGCAGGCTTGCTTTTAGAGACTTCCGAATTTTAACTGTTGCAAGTATTTATATTTTTGTTACTTGTTGTTATGTATTCAACAATTATACATATTTCTGCTTGGTCAGGCAAGTCACGACTAGTTAACACGTAAAAAGGGCCTGTTACAACCCCTGGCCAACACACTTCATGTTATCAGTGGAATTATTACTATATGGGGTGTAAATTTTTCAATGCATTAGATGACACCATTAAGTCATTCCCGAACATAAGTGTTTTAAAGAAACGACTGATACAGCACCCGTTGGATAAAAATTGTTATACACTGCATGAGTCCTTTGTATAAAGTTTTGTGTTTTAAGATTTTACAATTAATGTTTTCTATTGTACATTTTGTTATTTTGACAATGTCGACATTCTTTTTATGAATCTTCGGCAATAAACATATTGTTATTATTATTATTATTATTATTATTACTAGTCTGGGCAAACAGTGGTAATTACCAAATAAATTACGACAGCCTACACATACACAGAACTACTCGCATACAGCATCGATTTAATACTGACTAGTGTGAGGAGTCGGAAATACTGTCGTAACTTATTTCGTAATGCAAGTATGCAGTTACCACTGTTTGCCCAGGCTACTAATATCCCATAACTCTTGAAATTTCGCTAAAGTAGAAATTAGTGGCGTAACGTTATTTTAGAACCAGGAGTACACCTCCAGACGAAAATGTACCTAAACGTGTTAAAATGCTTGAACCATGGAAATATAAAACTTTAATTTTATATTTTTATGTTTTCAGCTCACAATGATAAAATTATAGATAATGCGATGCGCATACATGCGATAAAACATAAAAGTAGTTAATTCAATAATTATGGTCGGCACTGTATGTCTGTTCGTATGCATGTTACGTCCACATCCATACATATTTTATTAATACGCACAAACACATAAACGTTACAGGTCTTGGGTTACATTGTATTTTTTTGTCGGAAACTCGTTCACCGTACGAACTGCAAGAAGAACGTATGTAATTTTTAAATTGTGTATCGAGCTAGAGAAAGAAGAAATGGCAACAGTACATACATATGTAAATAGATATTTACGAACATACGGTACTAATGTATACGAAATGAGAGGAAGTTGATTCATATACGAAAGCAATAAAATAGTTATCTGACAGATATTTATTTCCAAAAGGAATTTTTATGAGGAAGAAGCAAAATCGTTAAATACAAAAAGACACATATTGGTGTACAATTGTACATTTAGTGTGGAGAAAGTATAGATTGGAAATGCGTTTCGTATTATTTTGTATCTCAGATGCAGGCCTTTTCCTCTTTGGATTACTTTTGATGTATCACATTTCTTCATGTTCCCCCATTTCAAAGGAAGTGTAGCTGACTTTAATTGTGTTGTCAGCTTGGCATTTGGTACTACAAGAAATGTTCTAGGAATTTGGCTCTAGTTCAGTTGCTTAAATTTTATAGGTCACGCCATTGGCCAAAGACAAGTCTTAACACGTTTACACAGCCATCCCGAGCTATATTGGTATTTGTCCCTTCATTGATACAAACGTATTTCCGTAGCGTTGATTTTGCAATTATGGAAAACGCGACTAAATCACAAATCCTAATAAGAACGATAACCATAAAAAGAGTAAATTATAATTACGTTGCATGCGCAGGTAGGTAAACAACTAGATCTAATTGTAAGAGAAATACACAGCTATCAACAATTCCTGTCCACCACGTGACTACCAAATTAGGTAACCCAAATAACAGCAGTTGGTAGTACACTATTGCTTCTTCTACAGTGATATCTTCAGGTGCATGCCGTATAGCTTGTCTATACACTTTGTTTCTTAGATAGCCAAAGAAGTAAAAATCTAGGGGTGCTAAATTCGGTGATCTTGCAGGTCATCTTCCATAACTAATAACATGATCATCCTAAAATTGTCGTAGGTATTCCAATGTGTCGAAGGCAGTATGAGCTGTTGCTCCATCTTGCTGAAAATATCGTTCCGATATTATTTCGATATCTTTCAGCAGTTACTGTATCATTAAAAATATAGGCCCCACAATATGTCGTCTTGATAATGCTATCCATATATCAATTTTATTAGGGTGTAAACTGGTTTCGATAAAAGTATATGGATTTTCCGTTTCCCATGTTCTATAATTTGGGTAATCATGTCTCGTCTAATATAATTTGTTTGTCCAATACATCGTTATTGTTTAAAATTTCAGTTTTCACTAAACCACTGAGAAAATTGAATACGTCCTTGATGGTCTCGTGAATATAATTGTTGTACCACTAACACTTTGTATGGATGTATACGCAAAATCCTCTTCAAAGCCTTTTGGCAGCTTCCATAAGAGATGTCTACAAAATAAGGAATAATCTTTTATAATAAGTAGTGAAATTCGTTATTATACCTGCCACAGTGGATAACTTGAGTAGAGATTTCGTAGGACTTTGTTCCATTCCATGCTGAATGTCATCAACATCTACACTTAATACCATTGGTCTACCGAAAGATTTCCCTTTGGAAATGTAATGTTTATTTTGAAAACAATCGACAGGTCTGTTCTTACAGCGAGAAAATGTTTCATATGAAACATTTCCATTTGGAAATCTTTTCACGTATTCCTCGATACAAGACTGCAGTGAATATATCCAAGGCTCATCTTCATTTCGAGTACCGCTTCGAAAATGCGCCATCAGAATGAAACAAACATTTTAAAGTTTAACCTAAAATAATTATTTTAATTATATGCGATATGATATTCTATTTATCTTACCTTACGCAGAAATGGGATGAAATGGCTGTGTACTGACAAGTCCAGTTCTGTAAATTTAAATGTATGGTAAAAATAAGGGAGCGAAAACGTAAAGATTGACAGCAAAAATTGTGAATAACGATTGTACGCCTACGTCAAATGCTAGTATGATTCTAGTGATGTGCAAATACCATAAACCTGTGAACACAAAAATCACCAGATTAAAAAATACTAGTCACGTGGTGGACGATTATTCTCAATAAATCTGTAGTAGGTAACGGTAAAGGAACGGTACGCACATTATAAACCACAATAGACATAAGATATATGGAAAGATTAATGAGCATGACTTTCCTAACAACGATGTGTGAATATCACAGAAAGCATCAAATGATTTGGAAACATCCATCTGGTCGAATTGAAAACCAACACGATCATATTTTGGTCACACATCACTATTTAATGATAGCAAAAATAAGAAAATTTAAAGACACTCAAACTTATAGAAGGAAAAATATAACGGGATGGGACATGAAAACATTAAACTGAAAATCTGACATAAACATAAACAAGACGCAAAAAAATTTAAACAACAAATATATACATAGACATAAAAACAGGAATCGATAAGATACATGCGGAGAAAGTTAAGAAAATTGTTACAAACGTAATGAACATTGCACTTAAAATCTAAGCTGTAGGCTTCCGCGGTTAGACTGCACTTGCACTTGGAATGGAAAACAAATCTGCCCACAAAGACTGGGATCGGGAGCTTGCTAAAAAGTGATAGATGAACAACTATTCGTGAAATTAGTGTTGATGTAGCAATTGAGATATGGCAGCTTCATGAGATTTTACACGAACGTTTAGCTGTAAACCAGGTTTCAGCTTGGTAAGTACCAGTTCTCTTGGGACAGGAACAGAGACAACTGGTTTGATATATGCCGCCAACTTCAAGAGCTTTCACCACGGCGACCAATTTTGGGAACGCATAATAACTACTGATGGAACATGGACACCATATCTCAATCCTGAGACAAAAAATTAGTTGAGAGGATAGCGCAAACCAGAAGGCTTTTTGCTTAAAACACGTGTGGTTCCGTTGGCTGGAAAAGTAATACCTACTGTATTCTGGGATTGCGAAAGGACGAACTTTATGGATGACCAATCGAAAGGACCTACAATTAACGCAGAATATGATTCTAATTTTTCATTTGGCTCTATTTTGGTCAAGTAGGTCACCCCTCTGTGATATCCGTATGCATTCCAAAACGCTACCTGCAGTAATTCCAAATGTCTTCGTCTTCTATCTATAAAAGATGGCGAGTAATCTGGTCATGTTGCTTGCTAAAACAAAATTAGCTTCTGCTAGCAACTGACACGCTAGCAGCTCGGGCAGAATGTTCATGGCTACCTCTATTTGTTTAGTCCAATTGACTTTTGACATTGCCTTGAAGTTCGGTGTTTTGTGTTGGCGGTCGCTTAAAAGGGATGGTTTTTGCGGATGACACTCGTGTTGCTCTGCCTTCGCTTCCTTGGCCTTTTTCCTCGCTGCTGGGGTCTGGCTGATATTCTTGTCAAGGGGCTTTGCACGGAACAACCTGGAAAGTTGCATAAGCGTCCGTTATTATCACAAGACAACGAAGGGTATTTTAAACAAATTGCACTGGAAATTGCTTCCACGTCCACCTTCTCCGCTAAATCTGGCTCCAACTGATTTTCATCTACATAAACTGAACTTGAAACTGAAACAACTACTGTAGAATCGCGATTTAGTGAACTAACTTTTGCACGGCGCATTCACTATTTCGTGGCTGTAATTATTTTGAGGTTGAAATATTGAGAAAAAAAAAAAGTAGTAAATATTTATTTTTAACTTACAGTTGAAATAGTTAGAGAAAGAATATTGAAAGATACATTATGTAATTCTTTTTAAAAAGGTATACATTTACATCGAGATACATAAAATGATGTTATGTGTAATTGACGTAGCTTACTATTTAATATTTTTTGTCGTAAATTAAGCAACGTAAATGATGTGGGATAAACAATTTCTAGTTGATTTTCTTCAGTCCACTGAATTACTTCATTTAATGATATTGGAGCTTAATTGTTGTTGTTCTGTTGTACTGAAGGAGCGTCAAAATCGTCGCTTAAGACAACTGTCATTTAGAGATCGATGACGCCATGTAACCCCTAGAACAGTTTATCGCCGAATCCTAAGTTTTGGCTTAATATCATGTGGTGCGGAACTTGTGCTTCTTTTGACTATGGAACGTTGTCAGCAACGGTTACTATGGTGCAATAAAAGATCTCATTGGAATATTAAATGGCGCGGTGTTGTCTTTAGTGACAAATCTAGATTTTGTTTAGGCATGCACGAGGGTCGTAAGAGAGTCAGAAGAAGACGGGGTGAACGACGGAATCTGCAATTTACGGTTAAGAGACACATACACCGCGCCGTGGGTGTTATGGTTTGGGGTGCGATTACTTACGTTAGCAGGTCTCTCTTGGTGTTTATTCGAGGCAATATGACAGCACAACGATACATTGCGGAGGTGGTTGAAACACATCTTCTGCCATACTTACAGGAGCTTGAAGATCCATTATTCCAGCAGGATAATGCACGTCCTCATGTAGCAAGGATTTCCTTGAAGTTCTTTGAACAGGCCCAAATTAATGTTTTGTCCTGGCTTCCAAGATCTCCAGATCTTTCACCCATTCGACATGCTTGGAACATAATGGGTAGAGGGTTGCAAAATTTGTAGCGTCCTCCTTTGACTTTGGAGGCTTTGAGACATGAGGTGCAACTTGCATGGGACGCAATACCCCAAGACAAAATAAACCACTTTATTCAATCAATGCCATGACGTGTAAATGTATAATGTATAAATCAGAGAGGCCGCTCCACACATTATTAACAATAATTATTAAATTTTGTTTTAGTAATAAAGAATTTCCTCCCAAACTTTGATCATTTATTACTATAACATAGGTGAATATCCCAACCAAATTTCATTCAGAAATTCCAACCCCTTCTTGGTGTTGCAATTTCTATTTCACTCAATATATTTACCGTACCGCAGTAATGATGGAAATTTAAGTATCTTAAGAAGACGCCTCCACCAATATGTTATGTGCTACATGTCTATGGAACTAATTGTAAGTTTTTAAGCTACTAATCCTTTTCTTGCAAAGTAAAGTTTGTGCATGAAAGTTCTATAATTGTACCTTATTTCCTGTGATGACAGTTCTATTCTGTATGAAGGTTCTACATATATTGAAACTACAGTTTTAATTTTAGTTATTACTTCTTTTAATTTCTTCATACTATTCACTCCCTATTTATATTTTCTTCTACCGATACGGTTCTTACTTCTTTGTTCCCGCTTCGTTTTGTCCCGTATTTAATAGTTTTCGAAGTACTTTCCCGCCTATTAACGATTTTTTCTCTTCTACTAATGCTTCACTTCTTTTTACTTTTCTTCTATGGTAGTCTATGGTTTGGTTTTCCTTAAAAGTTATAATCACTGCATTGTTATTCTAAAACCATATAAAAATTCAAATTAGGTACAAAATTATAAAATTTGCCATTTTAGGCCGAAAATCGTTCATTAAGGGCTTAAATGCGCTCATTTGCTTTTTGCGTATCTGTCTTACTGTTATTTGTACTTTGTAATTTTTCGTTTAATAACCGTTTTTACCATAAAATGGTGATCAAATTTGTAACAGTTCTTTCGTTTCAGTTTTCGACAATTATACAATTTAAAACTGATTCCCTGCATAGTTACGTATATTTATAGGTATGTTAGAATATAGTATTCGTTATTATAAACTCTGCCTAGATAGAACTATTATTACTACTCCATTCGCACCCATTACCCCATTCTATTTATCAGATCACTTCCTTACTCTGGCATTTAAGTTTCCGATCAAATACATCTTTCTTTGTTCCTTTCACAAGTTTTCCCAAATTTCGTCTTCTATTGTTAGTTCTTATTTTCGTCTGGTTCATTTACTACAACTTTTGCTTCTCTCCCTCTGTTCATTCTTAGTACCAGAATTCTTCCACTTATGCTTTCTAATTCCTTTGTGTGCTATCCTATTTTTATTAATTAAATAGGCTATTACGCCTCTTCCTCTTTCATCTTTCTTCAGCCCTTCGTAGACAATTGATTTCCAGTGATTTAACAACCTATTTCTTTTTCTTTGCCTTTGTAATTGTAATGATGTTAAGGTTGTTGTTTGTCACTAGTTTCTCTTCATTTCCATTCTACGCTCTTACATTCCATGTCCCTATTTTCCATATATTGTTTCTTGCAACATTATTATATAATCTTTCTTTTGTTATTTTCTTTCTCTTCTTTCCATCGGATTGTAAATATTTTTATTTTCCTCATTGATATAATTTTTCACAGTCCGTTCATCAGCGGAAGATTCCCTGTTTGTCCATTTAGTTTTTCTTTCCTCCAATTTTATGTCGTCCATATTCCATGTCCACATTTCGTTATATACCAGTAATTTCTTAAATTCAATTTTCGCATCTTTTGTATATTTTCTTGCCTTTTCCACTTCCGTTTTAATCACCCTTTGTTAGGCTATTGTCAATAAAATAACACCCTTTTTATGCGTTTTTAACCTATTCTTGTTTGCCATAATTATTTCTTTATTCTTCTCTGTTTCCACTTGTATTGAACATGTCTTTGGCCCAAGTCTGGTTGTTTCTTTTTAATTTGCAGCTTGATCTCCATGCACCTTTCAATCAAATGATAATATATTGTTTTACATTTGAGTTAAGGTCTCCGTATTGTTTCTTTTCCATTTACCTCTAGACGTCTTGTAGTTCTAGCGGTTACTACAAGAAATCCTTTTTGGTTTCTTCCTATTTCACTTTCATCTCTGTAGTCTCCTTCTTTAAGTTTTTGGTTCTCGTTTTGCAAGGATCTAATTTTTTCCTTGACTTCAATCTGTTCTTTGTGTATATCCTGCAGGTCTTTCCTCATTCCAATTACTTCGTCGTCCGGCTGCATTACTAGTTCCAAAATCTTTTTCCGATCTCTCCTCCTTCGTATATCACTTATATTAGTTAGTTTTTTCTTAGGTGATGTTTTCGTCTTCTTACATGCTCCGCGTATTTGTTACAGTTCATCCTTTGCCATATTGCCCCCAATAAGCTTCGTTTTTTAATCCCACTCGTTTGAAATATTTGATTAGTTTTGACAATAATAGTTGTTGTAATCATAATAATACTTAGATGCCTATTATTATAGCCCAGGGTCCATTTTAGGTTCGGCTTAATACGTATCTTTGACTTCTAAGCGTACTAATTTTCACAGGCTAAGTGCACATAGTGTCCGCAGAAATACCCCAGTTTTTAAATATCTTCTGTCGACCTCATTCCAAGTTGAAAGATTTAATCTAGCTGATATTTCTAAACGTTTTTCTTCATTCACCTTAATATCATTACATCACCCTTTGCTAGTTGGTTAACACTATTAAAGTCCCCTTCGGTATATAACTGCCGATTACTTATTAACGTAAAAATGTTGAGTTGGTGGTTTTCTACTCTTCGTGTTTTCATTCATATCATTCAGTTGAGATCTCTTGACAGATAATGGATCGGAAGCACCTAGAGTATTTCTCTGTAAGATACTACTTTTAATCAGAATTTCATTGGTACTTATGTGCTTTTCTTTCAGGTTTACTTTCAGTGCAGTGATATATGCTAAATGACATGGAAATTGCAATACCAATGCTAGTTAAAAATGTGAAATTGAACCAAATGCCTCGGTAAGATTACTGATATTTTTGCACTTGAAGACAACCATTTTGTATATATGTACTGTGTGTCTAGCTAAGTTCGCGACAAATGGAAAACTTTTTTATTCTTGGGTTTATGAAAAAAGTTATTCTTTATAAAAAGTCCTGCTTCATCCAAAACTTAAATTCGAATTGTCAGATTTTTAATATTTGTTAGTCATATACGAGATATGACAAAAAATATGAAATTAGTATAAGAGTAAAGTACCTTTATTTTCAATAATACTTAAAATGTTATAAGGAATAGTCGTTCAGAATTGGAAATTATACAATTTAAATACAGCATTTACACAAAAGAAAGCATTGAAAATGTTACACAAATGCTTCAACATATCCGCCTTCTCGTTCCATACATGTAACGGTTCTATCACAAAAATGCCTTAAAACCCTTCTAATTGTTTGTGGAGTTATTTTACGGATTTCTTCTCTAATAACACGTTCTAGATGGCCTACATCCGTAAACGGCGCTTGAATATAAACATGTTCTTTTAAATAACCCCACAAGAAAAAATCAAGTGGGGTCAGATCTGGAGACCGAGGTGGCCAACGTATTGTGGAAAAGCGCTGTATAACCCTTTCGTTAAAACAATCTTCAACATATTGCCTTACGTCCAACCTGCTATGACAAGGTGCACTATGCTGTTGAAAACAAATATGTTGGCGTTCCAGCAATGGAAGATTGTCGATAAAATTACTAATTTCACTTTGCAAAAAATTTAGATACCGGTCGGCATTCAAAGATTGGTGAAAAAGAAAGGTCCAATTACATAACTTTTGTAGATTCCGCACTATACATTTGTCTTGAACGCATATTGACTTTGAGTTTTTATTGTAAAATGTGGGTTGGCATCTGTCCACCAACGGCAGTTTTGACTCGATACAGTTCCGTTCGATGTAAATGTTGCTTCATCGGAAAATAAAATTTGTCTCGACACAAAAGGATTATCTGCTAATATTGCCTGAATGTCGGCACAAAACTCCAATCGTCTGTCATTATCACCTGGTCTTAGAGTGTGTACAAATGTAGGCTTGTAGGGATGAAATTTGTTTTTTAGAATTTTAGCTACCGAATCTTTGCTTATAGTGTTTGACATCAACAATGCTCTTTTCCGCAACGAACACTTCGGTTGTTTTATTGCTGATAGCATCACTTCTAGTTCCATTTCGTTATCAGCAACATGGTTTTGGCGTTTGTTGTTAAATCTGTTTTCGACATTTCCGAAAGTCTTAAATTTTCTTAAAAGTTGTCTTACCGTCTCGTGGTGAATATTCTTGTCAGGATGCCGCTGATTAAAAATAGTTGCTGCTTCCCTGAAAGTTTTGTAATTATCGCCTACTATTAAGACGATTTCAATTTTATCTTCTTTACTTAATATTACAGGCATTTCTAGTTATTGTATTTTGACAAGCGTAAACGATGATAGTGACAGATTTAGTCAAACATTGTTTATCAGAGTATTCTAGATTAAGATTAAAAATGGGTTCATCAAACTGTTGACTTTGTAGTTGAGAAAAGTGTAAGAATTAAAAACTAAATGTAAGTGAATGTGATTGAATATTAAAATCTGACAATTTGAATTTAAGTTTTGGATGAAGCAGGACTTTTTATAAAGAATAACTTTTTTTCATAAACCCAAGAATAAAAAAGTTTTCCATTTGTCGCGAACTTAGCTAGACACACAGTATATATAATCTTACCGAGGCATTTGGTTCAATTTTACATTTTTAACTAGCATTGGTATTGCAATTTCCATGTCATTTCCATGTCATTTAGTATATATATATATATATATATAATAGTCAAAGGTCGATATGTAGCCTCTTCGCGGAATGACTGGTTTATCCTAGGTTTGACCAACGCTCTTCGGCAAACCCCGAAATAGGTTCCGGTTTTGTCTGATGTAATTTTAGTCAAACCTAGAAATACCTAAATTTTTAGTCAAACGTAGAAAGTAAAATAACTGTTTCGGGCTTTGCCTAGTCTATCCTAGAAGCGACTAAGGCAAATTCGTCAAACGTCGACTTGCACTGTTTTGTTACATGTTCATGCTCTTTGCGACTTTCCAATAAATTTATTTGTTATTCCAGATTTATACATTGAACGTGCGGGCCCAGACGTAGCCCAAACATAGCAGCGTAGCGCAACGGATCAAGTACACGGCTACCGCGTTAGAAGTCTCGTGTTCGATATTTACCCATGCACTTCTTTTTAAATTTTATTTCACACGATGTTTACAAATATACTCCTACGCTGCTACGTTTGGGTTATAACTAACGTTACTAGTATATGAAGAACGCAATAAGTCACAGTTATATCTTCTCGAGAACCAGCCGAACCAGGGCGAAGTGCGATTTAAGCTATTAACCAGGTACTCAGAAGAGGTCCTCCTGTAACATATCTAAGATCCGTTAAAATCGGAAACGGAGTCGTCTGGTGTTCCTCTTGTAAGCTATAAGATGCGTGAACTAAACTGTGTTGTGACTAAAAATGCGGATAAAGAAGCTTTAAAAGCGAAGTGTATGCAGAAAATTATTAATTTGAATAAAGATAAGTGTTCATTTCATTTTGAGAATATACAAAAATATGAGAAGATTATTTATGAGGTTGAATCTGCTAAAGTAGCTGTTAAGAACACTTCTTTACATCGCCGTTCGTTGTGTATTTCCGGGACGAGAAAATTGATTAAGACATTGCCCGGTACAAAAAATATCCAATACTACGTTACAAACAAGTTATATTCGATGTGATTGAAAGTGCTCATCAAGAATGTGGTCCTGTTGGTAGAGATCTCACAATTAAAGCTTTGAATAAAAAGTATGCAAATATCACAAAAGAAAGCATAAACTTTTATTTAGATTTGTGCCAAACGTGTTACAAAGAAAAAGGGGGCTAGTAGTTAAACCGTTATTATTTGAAGAGATGCACGCACGGGGACAAGTGGACCTTATGGACATGCAAACGTGTCCTGATCGTGATTACAAATACATTTTAAACTGTCAAGATGATTTGACAAAATTTTTCATACTATGGTCTCTACATAAAGTACAAAACAGCACAAGAAGTAGCTAATGTTCTTTTTGATATCTTCTGTACTTTGGGTGCGCTTTCTGTGCTTCAATCAGACAATGGACGAGAATTTGCCAACCGTGTCGTACAATAGTTGAAAGTTATGTGGTCCGAATTGTCAATAGCGCACTCCCAAAGTCAGGGACACATTGAGCATGCCAACCAAGAGGTACAGAAAGTATTATTTGCTTGGATGGACGATAACAAAACTAATCGTTGAAGTGAGGGCCTCCGGTTGTGCCAACTGCAGAAAAATTGCCCATATCATCATGGTATGCAACAATCGCCATTTGAAGTTATGTTTGGTAAGTAATGTAAAAATAAATAAATATAAGAAATTGCTGTAAAAGTAGCATTGTATTACTTACTATAAATTTTATATTTTTATGAAACGCTTTTCTTTTTCTAGGACGAAAAGTTCATATCGGAATTCAAACATGATTCGATAAAAACGGTTCTTGAGACAGAGGAAGAGTTAGAAATCGCTGTTAATTCGTCTGGTGAGAAGAAAAATGACACTGATAAAACTAGTAAGTAGCAATTGGTTTATTAAGTGCTGGAATTTATACCCTCATTTAACTAAGCATATAAATTTCATTTTAGCCCAAAAAAAAATGAAATCAAAACGCCTGAACCGTCGTATTCTATAGAGAAAGAAAATATTTCAACCGGAGAAAAACTGAGGATCAAGGACCGTTGTCACCAAGAGAAGAGGAAAATTCTTCAACTATTGAAAGTGCTTTTTCTAATGTGTTTTGTTGTATTTGCCAAAAGAGAGTTCTGACACACAAACATGCATAATTTGTGAACAGGTCGTGCACGTTGCATGCGCTGACAGCACACTTGCAAGGGGACACCGCGTAATGTCCACCACGGATTTCGATCCTATTACGTGTGAGTTTCCTTTGAGACCTCACGAAAAAGCTCTCCGAGCGTTCATCCGATTGGGGCTTCGTTTTGTAAATATTAAATACCGAAGAATGTAATGCGCAAACCACACGAGTAAGTACCGAATCGCGTGAATAGAGTTGCGCAGGTCGCGATGGCGGAGCGCACAAGGTGATGTATAGGAACGGTGGGGGTTCTGGTTTCGATTCTTATTGACCTCAATTTTTTTCTTTTTCTCATTGCAAACATCAGTGGTATTGAATTCAATAATGAAAAACAATCGAAAACAATTTTTGCTTCGTTTTATAAACTTTCAATCAATGATAGAAACGCAAGACAAGAATGTCTCCCTCATCACAAACATCAGTGGTTCGAATTCAATTGTCAAAAGCAATTGAAGTAATCTCTACATTGTTTAATAAACTTCCATTCGAGGATGAAAGGGCGATTTTGAGGGGAAGGAAATCTGGAGAATGTAAAGCAAATTTGCAGAAAGGTGGAAGTACAGTCAGATTTCGTCGTTCCTGCTAACATGCGGTGAGCATGATTTTGGATGATGATCATCGTAAAAGCATTTGAAACATAAATCAGTTTCACACCACGAACATTTTGTAAAAGGAACTGCGCCGCATTGGTATTTTCGTTTCCATAGAGTCGACGGAAATCAAGTTTCATTCACATTTCGAAAAATCGCTGTTTCGAGAATCAGTTTCGACGCAAACCATGCGTATTATATTATTAATAAACCCTCGAAAGCAGGTGCGAGGAACTCATGATGAACGAGGCTTTGTATTTTAAGAAAATCTTCGCGAGATGCAATTTTCCGCTACTCTCTCAACAGTTCTGGCGCATGTTGAATTTTTTTAATCAGATTCTTAACTTGCCGGTAAAAGTAAACGTCGCACGGTTGACAGAGCAGTGTATACTTCGGCGGGATTACTTTTATCGTGCAAGTTACTTCCCCATTGCCATTGGAAAGCACTTCATCGTAAAGCGTTGCATCTACTTGACCTTCCCATGAATCAATGATAAGAAGGAAATAATCAACTTTCGCGTGTGGTTTAATGGTCGTATCCAAAAATACTTTTGCTTGCCTTTCTATCCTTGAATGAGAATTTCTGAAACGTAGCAAAAATT
The DNA here is from genome assembly GCA_038088585.1 of Chrysina gloriosa. Taxonomy (NCBI): domain Eukaryota; kingdom Metazoa; phylum Arthropoda; class Insecta; order Coleoptera; family Scarabaeidae; genus Chrysina; species Chrysina gloriosa. The sequence goes on from CM076095.1 coordinate 11,734,542, forward strand.
GTTGTTGACTGTTCTTTTCAATTTAATACCACTGATGTTTGCAATGAGAACAAAAATGACAAAAAATTGAAATCAATAAAAATCGAAACCAGAACCTCCATCGTTCCAGTACGTCACCTTGTCCGTTCGGCCATCGCGACCTGTTCAACTCTGTTCACGCGATTCGGTACTTACTCGTCTGGTTGACGCACTTCATTCTATGAAATTTATTATCCCCAAAACGAATCCCAAATCGGATAAATGCTCGGAGGGCCTTTTTCGTGAGGTCTCAAAGAACACATACGTAATAGGATCGAAATCCGTGATGGAGCTTACGCGGTGTCCCCTTGTTAGTACAGACCATGAAGGCTTCGGAAGTATAGTTACTTACATTCGTTGTGTACAGACAAAATTTATAGATATAAACAAAAAAGGCTATTGAAGCTCTTCAAGCTCAATATTATGAAACAGTTATCTGAACAAAAATTTCCACCAATCGCGATTGGAGAAACTGTAACCGTACCACCTATTTCCAGCTTCGATAGAGCCAAAGGAGATGCTCGAAATGTTTTGGGCGTCATACAAGATAAAACAGTTTATACAGAGTAGGAACGATGGACGGAATAATAAACGCACTTTTTGCTAGGAACCAGATACGAGAATGCAAAGAGTAAGGTTTCATAAAATCCCACTGAAATAAAAATGCTCCTTAAAATTGTGTAAATGTAAAAGACCAAACGTATTGTGCAACTCAAAATGCCACAACACAACACCTTGTCAAAATAAAGAGTTTTTTGTTAATTATTGTCATAATACAAAATAACAATTTTTTTTAGTTATTCTGATTATTTATCAATTCATTCTTATAATATTCAAACCATAAACATTAAAATCAAAAAATTTGATTTTATTATACCTAAGTTTAAGAAACGAACACGTTTACATACCTCATTTAGGTTTGACTGGTCAAACCTCGATTTTATCAAATCGAGTTTTGGCGTTTGGCTGTCAAAGTTAGTTTCTCCTAGGATTAGACATAAATTCTTTAGTCAAAGGTCAAAACATCGTATTGGTTTGGACTTTGACTAAGACTTTTTGTTATATCTGAGGTTTGAATTAGCCAAACCTAGGAACGCCGAAGCTTCGATGTTTGAATATAACATATACAATGAGAAAAAGTATTAAGGAAAGCCATGAAAGTAACTGGATCGAGAAAATGAGTAGAAACTTAGATTTCAAGAAAAATGGGAGTGAAAATGAGAAGTTGGTAAAGATATTAAGCAAGTGGTTGTTATGTTAGGATAGAAAACAATGGAGAGGTATGGAAAGGCATCCTGAAGAAGGCATTATATTCTTCAGCTGCTAGGGCAAAAAATGGATTCAGAACAATTTTAACACTAAAATAAGTAAGTATGTGAGTTACTTTACTACGACTTCTTTTTCTCTTTTTCCATTTTACATGAACTTGTTAGTGGAAAGCCTGGGGTAAGTTAAAAAATAATTCCTTTCACGCTTGTATCCTTCACACAGTAAGCGTAAGATCGTTAGCTGTATTACTGGAGTAAAGACCGCGGAAGATTTCAAACGTGGAAATTTGTATGTTCATATACATATGTTCACGTGCATTCTACTGTGTATCACTTATCAATCAACCTGTACATATACACACAATAAACACAATCTACACAATAATAGCAGGCGCTTTGTTTTCTTTAAGTTCATAACTTATCATGTATCAACATCAAGTAGCTGACGGAGCCAAGGTGAGACGTTCCTTATTTGTTTTTTCAGAGCGCTCTCAATTTACGAAGAAAAGCGCGCGCGCTCAAAAATTGTTTACTAATTGTCATACCAGGCGCACTTGCCAAAGCAAAAAAATCAGTATCAATAATAAAATTACTCAACATGTGGTAGGTCGGTTAGTTGTTAGTTAAAGTTGAAGCTTTTTCTACTTAGGTTACTCGTTCCATTTACACCCGTTTTTCGTTTTCCCTTTTTTATGCGTTCATCCCACCAGAAAAATATTTATTTTATATGCGCGCTCCGTATATACAGATACGCATATATTACATTAAATTATATAAAACTAACTCACATATGTCAACAATAACACAGTAGGAATCATTGACATTATTCCAGCACATTAAAAACATAAAGCGTCGATGACACGTTTATCTTTCGCCTTTCTCTAGCGTCAACGTAATGTTGCTCCTTTCTCTGTCTACGGGTGCGAGACAAGTGCCGCGATATCAAATTTCAAACTGATGTTTTGAAAAATGATGATCAGCCACGTGCATTCGACCAATGGTAACGCAACGTTCGATATCCGAACCGGGGCGACGCAAAGAAAAACTCAAATTAAATATCGCCGAAGTCGAAAGAACGGCCAATAAAAAACAAGTTGAAACATGATAAGGCTGCCGGGAGCTGTTAATACGTATAGGTGTAATGTTTAGGGGACTGTCGGGTTTTCGGTTAAAGACGTCGAGTAAAAAAAGAGTGTTTAATGAAAAACAAACACGTGGAAGTGAACGGTGGTCTTCTACACCCCTAAAGGGAGAGAGGGCTCTATGATTTTTTTCAATGGATATCTTATCTGCTAAGTTTTTTGCTATACCACGAAAAACGATGAATAGATCTGTCGGCAGATATATGTAGGTTTGTGAGTGAATTTCATCAGGAATGTATTATATTGAAATATATCTTAAAACGTTTGTAATGGAAATTATGTGCAGAGAATGGACTTTCAACCCCAAAACAGCTTTGTTTAAATATAGTGTCATATAGCCATGCAATTAACTGGATCAAGAAAATGAGTAGAAACTTAGATTCCAAGAAAAATGGGAATGAAAATGAGAAGTGGGTAAAGATATTAAGCAAGTGGTTGTTACCTGAATACAAATGGATTAGAAAACAATGGAGAGGTATGGAAAAGCATCCTGATGAAGGCATTATATTCTACAGCTGCTAGGGTAAAAAATGGATTCAGAACAATTTTAACACTAAAATAAGTAAGTATGTGAGTTACTCTTACTTTACTATGACTTGAAGAAAATGAGTACCTCGGGGACAAATCGACAGAAATAATAACTGTAGTTCTGTGTGTGGAATAACGGAAGGATACTCATAGCTCCCCGAAAACACTAACATCCTTTCTCCACCTTAGATTTGTTAAAGAAATTTATCCCCTTCCGATTTATACTTTTCAGGCGATTAGTGATGAAGACGCTGTTGTGAATTAATTAGAAACAATAAAAACGATTGCTGAAAGAGAGAATGTGTATAAAAGATGTGGATATAGCCGAAGAGGAAAACAAAAGAAGGAGATGAAGTGGTTAAAATTTGGTAGGAAACGTAGAATAGATAGGATCAAACTAGAGATTATTTATATATATATAATCGGTTTCCCTTCTACCCTAAGGTGTAGGAATTTTGCCTTTTCAGGCTTCTGTTTCTCCTCTACTACATTTCTTCCACTCTTTCCTATTCACTGCTAATTCCTTGGCGTCCTTCCATGTCCACCCTCTCCGCTCTAATACTTCCGCCATCATTGCTGCCCACTGCCTTCTTAGTCTACTTCTTCTTTTCTTGTCGCTACTTTTTGTTTCCCAGATTTTCTTAACTGGCACTTCTTCACTCATTCTCTGTATGTGTCCTCACCAACACAGCTGTCTTTCTTCAATGTAGTTTTCCAATGATTCCATTCCTAGCTCTTCTCTTATTGTTGTATTTCTTATGCGGTCTTTTCTTGTTACCACTTCATCTCTTCTTAGGAATTTCATCTCCACTGCCTGCATTCTATTTTTTTCCGTTTTCGTCAGATTCCACGATTCACTCCCATATACTGGTACCGGTCTGTACACTGTTTTATATACACTTAATTTCATTTGTCTGCTTATTCCTTTGTTAATTACGAGAACTTTGTTTATTGCATAATACAGTTTAACAGTTTTTTCTATTGTATGGTTTATGTCCATTTCTTGTTTGCCACTTTCCTCCACTATACCCCCAGATATTTATATTTTCTTACTTGTTCTATTTCTACTCCCTCTATCTTTATCTTCACTTTCTCCTTATTCTTACTGACCACTAGTATTTTCGTTTTATCCTTATTCAATTTCATTCCGTGTTTTTTTAAGTTTCATTCCACGTTAGCAGATTTTCTTCCAATTCTTTCGCACTTCCTGCTATAATGGTTACACCATCCGCAAATAAACATTCTGGCAATTCTATACTTTCAAGTTTTCTATATCCTATATTTATCGGCCTACTTCTTAATTTTGCTTCTTTTATTATTTCATCCATATATATTGTGAACAATAGAGGGCTCAGTGCGTCACCCTGTCTAACCCCTTCTACCGTAGTAAAGCTTCCTGATACTATATTATTCCTTATCACACGATTCACAATACCTTCATATACATTTTGTATAACTTTTTGTATTTTTTACCTTTTTCCTTTTTAACGCTTCCCAAATTTTCTCCATATCCATAAATGCTGGGAACCTGTCTTTTCTGCATTCCATTTGTTATTTATTATTTCTTTAATTGTAAAAATACGGTCCTGTATACTACGGCCTCTTCTGAATCCACTTTGTGACCCATCTAACTTCTTCTCAACTATTCTCCTTCCTTTTGTCTCTATAATTCTTTCATAAATTCTGGTTGCTGTAGTTAACAGTGTTATTCTTCTATAGTTGTTGCATTCTTTACTATCTCCATTCTTATGTATCGGTAGTATTAGCCCTATTCTCCATTCTTCTGGCGCTTTTTCTTCCCTTCATGCTTGTCAATATAGTTCCAGTAGCAACCCATTTTCCGTATCACCCATGTATTTTATCATTTCTGTGGTGATCTTATTTTGTCCAGCTGCTTTACCATCCTTTAAACTATTAATTGTCTCGTCTAGTTCTACTCTTGTTATTTCACTCTCTATTACTTCTTTATCTATTTCTTCTATTTCTTCTTTTCCTTCATTTCTATCCTCTTCTTCTTGTTCTTCATATACTGTTGTTTCCTTTTCTACACTTAGCAGTTGTTTGATAATATTCTTTCCATCTGTTCATGATATCCTCCTCTTCTGTTAGTATTACTCTGTCTTTGTTTTTAATTACCATTGCGTTTATATTTCTGTCTTTTCTACAGTTTTTACTTACTTTGTAAAACAGTTTCTGATTTGCTTTGCTGTCGTTTTCTATCTTTTCTCCGAACTCTATCCACTTCTTTTGATTTTCTTGTAATACCAATTGTTTAACTTTACTTTTTTGTCTTTTGTATTCATCGTAATTTGCTGTATTTCCGTTGCTTCAATGTTACTTCCATAATTCTTTTTTGATTTTATTCTCATCTTTTATTTTCTTTGTCCACCATATTGTCTGTTTTTTGTTTTTACTTTTCTTAAAAATTCCACACGTTGTTCTTGTTGCGTTAATTACTATATTTTAATTTTTCTCATATTTCTTCTAATACACTTTCTCGTATTTTTTATTGTTTATTTCACTAGATACTAAACTTTCATAATTTTTGCTATCTCTGTATTCTTTAACTTATATGTTTTTATACTTTCATAGACATATTAAAAAAAAATTATTCATCAATATGCATATAATCTCCTTTAAAGTAATCCCCCTCAGATATAACATACTTGTGCCAACACTTTTTCCAGTCTTCGAAGTACTTCAGATAAACACTTTTTGTATAGCCTTAAAAACTCCACACGTTGTTCTTGTTGCATTAATTACTATATTTTAAAAATTTTTTCATTTTTCTTCTAATACACTTTCTCGTATTTTTTATTGTTTATTTCGCTAGATATTAAACTTTCATAATTTTTTGCTATCTCTGTATTCTTTAACTTATATGTTTTTATACTTTCATAGACATATTAAAAAAAAAATTATTGATCAATATGCATATAATCTCCTTTAAAGTAATCCCCCTCAGATATAACATACTTGTGCCAACACTTTTTCCAGTCTTCGAAGTACTTCAGATAAACACTTTTTGTATAGCCTTAAAAACTCCACACGTTGTTCTTGTTGCATTAATTACTATATTTTAAAATTTTTTCATTTTTCTTCTAATACACTTTCTCGTATTTTTTATTGTTTATTTCGCTAGATATTAAACTTTCATAATTTTTTGCTATCTCTGTATTCTTTAACTTATATGTTTTTATACCTTCATAGACATATTAAAAAAAATTATTCATCAATATGCATATAATCTCCTTTAAAGTAATCCCCGTCAGATATAACATACTTGTGCCAACACTTTTTCCAGTCTTCGAAGTACTTCAGATAAACACTTTTTGTATAGCCTTAAAAACTCCACACGTTGTTCTTGTTGCATTAATCACTATATTTTAAAATTTTTTCATTTTTCTTCTAATACACTTTCTCGTATTTTTTATTGTTTATTTCGCTAGATATTAAACTTTCATAATTTTTTGCTATCTCTGTATTCTTTAACTTATATGTTTTTATACCTTCATAGACATATTAAAAAAATATATTCATCAATATGCATATTATCTCCTTTAAAGTAATCCCCCTCAGATATAACATACTTGTGCCAACACTTTTTCCAGTCTTCGAAGTATTTCAGATAAACACTTTTTGTGTAGCCTTGAGCTCTTTCAGTGATGCAGTCTTTATCTCCTCAATCGTTGCAAATCTCCGTCCTTTCATGGGTCTCTTCGGTTTTGGGAACAGGAAAAAGTCGCAAGGGGGCAAATCCGGTGAATATAGTGACTGAGGCATGATTGTGGTGTTGTCTTTGGCCAGAAAATCACTCACAAGCAACGATGAGTGAACAGGTGCATTATCGTGATGCAAATGCCGTGAATTATTTTTCCACAATTCCGGGCGTTTTTTCGTATTGTTTTTGGCAAACGGCTCATAACTTCATGGTAATACTCCTTATTGACTGTACGACCTTGTGATAAGAACTCCTGATGCACTATGCCACGATAATCGAAGAAAGCGGTGAGCAAACCTTGACATTTGATCGAAATTGGCGTGCTTTTTTCAGTCTTGGCGCGATGATCTGGCCAGAGGACGTTTCTATTATGTCGATGATTTTCTTAAGTGCACTTTTCTATGTAAGTTTGGGCAGAGACTGCTAAACCACTCTTGAAAAGTATTGATTCATTAGTACCACGTTCGTTGATAGCTAACCATAACAAAATCATTCTTGGGTGCTTAGTTTTCTGGATGTACTTGACTTTGTCTGGTACTTCGTCATTGGCCAACTCAAAATAATGTTTTGGCTTCCGTTCGTTATCTTCCACAGTAAAATAGCTCTCGTCATCCATCACACCAGTACATGCAAAGTTTATTGGAAAGTATTTTCCAGAAAGCGCTCGCAACTTATATTTGATACTTTTTTTTTGTTTCACTGTTGTAGCTGACTTGACTTTTCTGGTCTTAGGTTGCACATCCATAGATGCCAAATACTTTTTAATAATCCTTTTAACCATTTTATATTTTATTCCTAACTGCCAGTAAAGTTCTGCACTCCGACATGCTACATCTGCTTTCAGTCGGACCGGAGCTTTGCTGTCCTGTAGAGTATATTTTTTGCTTGAACGCTTTTTTCCTTCTATGCTCATTTTATTTCTGAAGAGTGGTAAATATTGTCGATTTTTAATATCTCATGTTTTAAAAATGGTGGAAAATCTAATCTTTGTTTTTATTGGGATTGTTTTCACAGCATTTGCCAAAGACTTTTCGACACTGCAAGTCGTTCAAAGACTTTTTACAACTAAATGCAAAACATTGCATAGATCTTATGTTACATGAGCAACGGTATGTTCCCTTACTTTTCAACATTAAATGTAGTTGCTGCAAATTTGACGATACTTTTATTTTGTTTTTAACACATTTGTCCAGATTTCATTTACCATACGTCATGTCTGCTATGTATTACGTAAAAGGTTGAATTATGCCTAGATATAATGGAGGTACTCGGAAATCTAACTCATTCAACAGGTACATACAATCGATTTTGTGCCAGCTATTTTGGGTCTGACTTCCGGTGAATGCAACCCAAACTTATCCAATAAAGTGGAATAACCACGAAACACATGAATTAAAAACATCACTTTGGGCTCTGTCAATAGACAGCGAATGGACAGCAATACGAGGGGATACCAAATTACGGAAGTGTATTCTAATCTAAAGCGTAAAGCATCCGCAAGGTATCCACGCTCTTAAATCAATGAAGGTTGCTAATAATAAAATTTTGCAGGCTTGGGTCGTGGTTGCAACTGCATACTCTACAAAAGAAAATTTCGAATCGAAAACAACTCCTAAGTCTTTGGCGTAAGTAAAGAAACCCAAATAATCTTTGTTGTAGCTGTACAAATATTAAATAAGGTTTAATTGTCTGATATAGGTAACAACTTTGGGTTGATGTATTTATTTCCAAATTATTAAAGCAACACCATTCATAAACTACAACAACCTGGATTTGTATGAAGACAATCAGTGCAGTCATATATAGACAATAATAGTTTCAAGTCATCTGCAAAGGCACAAAATTGGCATTGAATATTAGTAGTTATTGTTTACTGATGCTATGAAAAAGAGCAGAAGAATTGAAGGAGAAAGTGCAATATGAAAAACTACATCCTAAACAGAGATTGAAGAAGATGATACAAAAATAAATGCTAATAAAACCAAGAATATGATCAACCAATGAAAATGGAATAGAACAGGTAGAAAACTTTAATACTTGGGAACAAAATTAAATCAAGAATAACCTTTACTTTACCTTGTTTCAAACACGTACTTCAGCAATTAACAATAAGTTTTAATTGATAATGTCAATTGTATTATAAAAACTGGCATTAAAGTTCTAAATTCCATTAAAGGGATAGCATTACAGATTCGCATTTTTACAAAAAATTGTGTAGACATCTTCTATATCGGACAGAAGTAAGATGATTTATGAAGGAAAACGTTCCGAAAAGAGTTATCCAGTACGATAACTTATTTTCTATCATCTGGCATCCTAGACCGGCTTTCTTTATTGATATCTTCCTAAAACTTAAAAATTTTCAATACTGGTTTAAAAGATTGCGATGTTAAATAATAACAGCTACAGATAAAATTAACGAATTTATAAAAAAGCTTCAGTTGGGAAACGGAAGTTTGACTAAGCTTCGTTCTCTGTGAGTATGTTCTAAAAAGTATGCAATGGTAAGTACAGGGCTCTCACGTGTACTATGAATGTGCCTATAGTTTTGTGCATGTAATTTTGGGCGTCTATTAGTATTATTTATTCATTTGGCTAATCTCTAAAACGGAACACAACATAAACAACTATTACATCTGTGCCAACTATCAATTATTCATCAATTATTTCTGTATGGCAATTTGATACTAATTGAAAAACTAATTTCACATATCAAGTTATAAATGTGAATTTATACTATGATAATATTAGTGTTGATTCCTCAATACTCTCCTGCAATATCCATATTATTATTACTACAATAGAAATATTAATAGACTAAATTATTTTAAATCTTAGTCATAAATCTTGGATTTTATCACTGATAATACTGCTAAACAAAAGTTCACTTTTTTGTGACATGGATAAAACAGGGCGTATGTCGTGTAAAATTACATTAGAAAGCATAAAATGAACTTGAGTTTCCTCTATCACCCATACATTGTTTGCTACGAGGTGTTGTGTTTTCTATTGAAATATATCAGTATCGGTGTTATATTTACTTGAAAATGCTGTTGCGGTTGTTTTACGGCGATATTCTGTCCCTGCGGCATCCCGGATTAATGTCCAGCAGTAATCAGCAAGCAAACTAGGAGTCCATTTGTCTTGGTATCGCCTTCCCATAGTTGCTACGTCGTAGTGGAACCTTTTCCCATGTTCGTTGCTTACGGCACCCAAATTTTCCGGAAAGAAATCGGGCTGAACTGCACCACTCTCCTGCGGAACACGATTCAACCATGCCAATGATTAACTTGTTTTACTTGCAGCAACAAACTCTGCTTGCATTGATGAAAGCGCAACGCATCTCCGAAGTTTCCGTTTCCACATGACTGTGCCTCCACAGTGCATCATTAAAATACTGCTGGTGGAACACCTCGTTAATTTGTCGCCTGTGTGATCATCACCACTATAGGCCTAATAGTTGTGTGTGTTGTTTTCTTGAACTGGATTCCATCGTTTATGGTATCTTTTAAGTAACGAAGGATCAGCTTTACCAATTTCGTGTGAGTTTCAGTTGGAGCTGCTTGTGCTCTTGAAACAACATTAACACAATAGTTTCACGACACGCATCAGAATCAGCCGCCGGCAGTAAGTGAGCAGGAGTCCATCTGGCTTCTATTGTTATATTGTATATTATTTTAAATCGTTGTTGTAATTTTTCAATGGAGTCTCCAATTAATTGATTCGCGCCCATTATCAATCCATCGTCCACATGGAAGAAAGGAACTAAATCTGCATTGAAAAATATACAGGGATCTGCACTACGTTCCCGTAGGCCACAGCTTCTGACATATTCAACTGAACGTTGATACCAATTCTTGGATGCCTGTTTTAATCCATATATGTTTCAAATTAACCTACATACATGGTTTGTTCCATTATCATAGCCTTATGGTCATCTCATATAAACTTCCCCTTCTAAACGGCCTTTCAAGAAGGCTGTTTTAACATCAAATTGTTTGCACACCTATTTCTTTGGACTGCGACACAGAGAAAAGCTCCCACTGTTTTAAACCTTGCCGCAGGACTAAATGTCCCATCATAATCTATTCCGGGGCGCTGGCCATAGTGTTTTGCAACTAATCTTGCCCACTTATTACCTATAACCTTTCCACCAATCGGTAAATCGACTATTGCAATCATGCGTGTTCATCCATTGCATCCTTTCAATTTCTAGCATCTTTGGTATTTATTGCTTCGTTATAGTCCCTCGGTATTTGACTCAGCGACATCACCCTTGGTTGTTGGTGTTCAACTGAATCGTTTCGATAACGAATCGGTCTTTTAATTACTCGTCTATCTCGTAAAATCCGTCCTTTACCTTCATTGTTGACTTCATCCATATAAACATTGTCTTCACTTTCTTCAACATTAATCTAGTCATCGCGATCTGGTACTCGGATACATTCTCTGGCATCATCTTTATTTGAATTTATCCCTTTCAAATACTGATTTATACCTATCTCTGGAATATGTATCAGTTTTGAGGTGTCAGTCATAATAGGTTTTTGTAACTTCTCATGCTTAAATTTTACGTCTCTGCATAAAACGGCAGAACGCGCTTCTGGAAAAAATACTCGATAAATACAATAGCCAACTATGTCTTTCATAGCTTAACATCGAGCTTCTTGCGCTACTGTGTTGGAATCCAAGCAAAACACACACACTCCGAATACCTTTAGATGTTTAAACTTATACCCTTTTTCCAAGAATAGCTCCATTGGTGTTTTTTCTTTAATATTTTCCGGTGCTGTCCGATTCAACGTGTGAGTCGCAGCTAGTGCAGCTTCTCCCCAGAGTGATTTCAGTATATGTTTCGCCAATTGAAGCCACGAACGTGCCATTTCGTAAAATAATTCGGTTCTTTCGTTCAGGAACTTAATTCTGCTGCTAAGTGTAGGGTACAGTCAAGGAATATTTCAGTCCAATTGCTTTCGTATATTTATTCACATCATCATTATCAAATTCGTTTCCACCATCGGTACGTAGCCTTTTCAATTTCTTTGTCAGAATCCAAATTTCACACCCAAATGTGAGTACAGGCGGAATACACTGTTTTATATACATTCAGTTTGGACTCTTAAGATTTTCTTTTACGTATAACATATAGGGAACTACTTTCGTGAGCCAACATTTTAATAAAATAAAATGTATAGGACTCTCTCTAAGCGACCTAATAATAAAATTTAGGTTCGTTAATGGACAGTTAACAAGTAACCGTGCAAAACCTTACAAATTAAGCACAATTTGCATATGCCAATAATCTTGTAGAAAATTTTGACTATGTCAATCGCAAAACGCAACTGCAGACTAATTAGTTTCGTCCTTATTAGGACTCGTCGTACAATGCTATATATCGTTCTGCAAGTGACAAAATTTCCAGGTGATACGTCAAAATTTCACCACAAATCTTTACATTTTTAATAATAGCACTCTTTAACAGCTTCGTCTATGCTGCTTAAAAACAGGAGTGGGCTAAGTACACCTCCCAGGCGCACTCCTTCTTTTGTTTTAAATCTCTCGGACAGTCTATTTCTTATTCTTGCTTGCTTTATGTTTCCTTGTAAGGACTTTAATGAGCTCATCTATATTCTTTGTTTTTAGGTTTTCCGATATCATCTTCCTATTGACACTATCAAATACCTTCTTTATTTAATATATATAAACGAGCAATTCTTGTATATATATATATATATATAGTAAAAATGTATTTCGACCGTACTGTATAGACTAGAATATATAAAATCGAGCGAAAAACTCTATTGGGGTGGTCGGTCCGTGAAATAAAAAGTCTCATTTGTTCAACCTCTATATTTCGTCACCGTTTAGTAACTTCATCAGGAGTATGCTGAAAAATGTGCTATCACAATGTTGCAACTTAAGGATTAAATTAAGACTTACAACTAGAGTAGATCACTAGCCCCCAGATACATATTAACGTGGTATCAGACCATCAGATTTTATACGTGTAATCACATGAACGCGTGGAATATGTATGAGTATTTGTTAAAATTGCAACGACAAGTATACATGTTAAGCGCAAGAGAGACAAGAGCAAGTTTGTTTTTATTGACGTGCAAATATTTTTATGTACAAGATGCATAAACTAAAATGTGTACACAGTTCATCCCAAAAACCACCAAAATTGGCAAGGTTACAAGCACATCAAAGATTTAGCAATTCAGTATATATTATCCTCAATTGATTGACATCTGTCTTAAAGTTGATGGCCCTATTGTTTTTTTGAATGTGTATCATTTCCAACAACAATCTTGTTTTGTAGTTGCTTTCCCTATCCAAAATCTTGACACTGTCATAATCAAAAGTATGAAGAGATTGCTGAGAATGAACAGCCAACGCACACGAACCCTTTTTCACCCTGCAGTCGCTCTTATGTTGTGTTAATCTTTGTTTTAGCAGCTGTGATGTCTGCCCAACATATGTAGACTCACAATCACCACATGGAACTGCATAAACGACATCTTTTTGGTTGAGCAAAGGTGTTGTGTCTTTAGTTCTTGTGAGTATGCTACCAATATTGAAAGGATTGTATTTAGCTATTTTAATATTAGGGAACTGTTTAAAATGTTTTATTATTTGATCTGTTAAATTGGATATATATGGAATTTTTTATAAGCTATTGATTGTTCATTAAATGTGGTTTCTGTGAGTCCATCAAAAGCATTAGAATTATAAATTAATTTGTTTAATATGTGTTTGGGATATCCATTGTTTCGGAAAATTTTGTGCAATTGCTTCAAATTAACATGTATAAAGGAGCTATGGCAGATATGCGTGATTCTGTTTTTCATTGCTATTACTGTATTATATTTTTGTGCAAGTGGGTGACCGGAATTGTAGTTGATGAATCTACCCGAAGCCGTGGGTTTTTGATACCATTTCAATATCATTCTACCAGTGTCAACTCTCAAGACTCGTGTATCTAAAAATGGAATAGATCTATCTGTTTCTGTTGCTATGGTGAATTGCAGATCATTATTAAATGAATTAAAAATGTGTAATGTAGTCTCTTTCATATTATGAGGTATGGCACAAATTACATCATCAACAAATTTATAAATAAATGGTAACTGAAAAGGAAGATTATCAATCACATTATCAAATAAATAATCAAGTACGATAAGCGCCAAGATGGGACTAATTGGTGACCCCATGGGTACACCAGATTTCTGCATATAAAACTGCTGATCAAAAGTGAAATAACAGTTGTAAAATATGAATTGTAGTAACTCTAAGAAGCTTGGTTTTTTAAAACTACAATGTAGTTCTATCAAATTCCAATGTAAATTAACTGTGTCTACAATAAATGACATTTCATCTGACCAACAGAACAGGGTACAAGCTAAGGTAACTAACTGCATTACCAATTATTTTTACAACTCACACAATCATACATTGCAGTCACCATTCTTGTCCACTTACATCGAAACTAAATTATTTTTAAAAATAATCCATCTTTGTACATTGTACAAGCTGATAAGGGAGGTTGTACTGTGGCATTGGACAGGTCTGATTATATCCAAAACTCGTGGGTTGCTGAATGACATAAATACTTACACACCCTTGACAAGAGACCCTACAATTACGATACAAAACAAACACAATAATCTAATAAAAAAGTTAAAAAACAATAATGATATTACACAAGCCACAGCAAAAGACTTACTACTTACAGTTCCATACCTTCCAAACTGTACTGTTTGCCAAAAATCCATAAAGAAGACACCCCCCATCGTCCCATTGTTAGCTCAATAGACTCTGTAACATACAATTTATCAAAATTCTTATCAGATACCCTTACCCTTAGTTTTGCAGATAGAACAGATTATAATATAAAAGATACGTTCTCGTTTGTAAATTCCATGGAGGGTGTAATATTACCAGAAAATTATGAATTGATTTCTTTGGATGTAGTCTCCTTATTTACTAACATACCATTCACGCTTATTGTAGACACAGTTAATTTACATTGAAATTTGATAGAACTACATTGTAGTTTTAAAAACCAAGCTTCTTAGAGTTACTACAATTCATATTTTACAACTGTTATTTCACTTTTGATCAGCAGTTTTATATGCAGAAATCTGGTGTACCCATGGGGTCACCAATTAGTCCCATCTTGGCGCTTATCGTACTTGATTATTTATTTGATAATGTGATTGATAATCTTCCTTTTCAGTTACCATTTATTTATAAATTTGTTGATGATGTAATTAGTGCCATACCTCATAATATGAAAGAGACTACATTACACATTTTTAATTCATTTAATAATGATCTGCAATTCACCATAGAAACAGAAACAGATAGATCCATTCCATTTTTAGATACACGAGTCTTGAGAGTTGACAGTGGTAGATTGATATTGAATTGGTATCAAAAACCCACGGCTTCGGGTAGATTCATCAACTACAATTCCGGTCACCCACTTGCACAAAAATATAATACAGTAATAGCAATGAAAAACAGAATCACGCATATCTGCCATAGCTCCTTTATACATGTTAATTTGAAGCAATTGCACAAAATTTTCCGAAACAATGGATATCCCAAACACATATTAAACAAATTAATTTATAATTCTAATGCTTTTGATGGACCCACAGAAACCACATTTAATGAACAATCAATAGCTTATAAAAAATTCCATATATATCCAATTTAACAGATCAAATAATAAAACATTTTAAACAGTTCCCTAATATTAAAATAGCTAAATACAATCCTTTCAATATTGGTAGCATACTCACAAGAACTAAAGACACAACACCTTTGCTCAACCAAAAAGATGTCGTTTATGCAGTTCCATGTGGTGATTGTGAGTCTACATATGTTGGGCAGACATCACAGCTGCTAAAACAAAGATTAACACAACATAAGAGCGACTGCAGGGTGAAAAAGGGTTCGTGTGCGTTGGCTGTTCATTCTCAGCAATCTCTTCATACTTTTGATTATGACAGTGTCAAGATTTTGGATAGGGAAAGCAACTACAAAACAAGATTGTTGTTGGAAATGATACACATTCAAAAACAATAGGGCCATCAACTTTAAGACAGATGTCAATCAATTGAGGATAATATATACTGAATTGCTAAATCTTTGATGTGCTTGTAACCTTGCCAATTTTGGTGGTTTTTGGGATGAACTGTGTACACATTTTAGTTTATGCATCTTGTACATAAAAATATTTGCACGTCAATAAAAACAAACTTGTTCTTGTCTCTCTTGCGCTTAACATGTATACTTGTCGTTGCAATTTTAACAAATACTCATACATATTCCACGCGTTCATGTGATTACACGTATAAAATCTGATGGTCTGATACCACGTTAATATGTATCTGGGGGCTAGTGATCTACTCTAGTTGTAAGTCTTAGTTTAATCCTTAAGTTGCAACATTGTGATAGCACATTTTTCAGCATACTCCTGATGAAGTTACCAAACGGTGACGAAATATAGAGGTTCAACAAATGAGACTTTTTATTTCACGGACCGCCCACCCCAATAGAGCTTTTCGCTCGATTTTATATATTCTACTCTATATATATAATATATATATATATATATATAGAATTGGATTCTCGAAAACGGCTCTAACGATTTTGATGAAATTTAGTACCTGGGGGTTTTCGGGGACGAGAAATCGATTTAGCATGGTCCTGGTCCCGGGAAAATCCATTTTGACCCGGTTTACACACATTTCTGGTATTGCGGTACATGAAATTGGTTATCGAAAATGGCTGTAGCAATTTTTTATGCAATTTAGTATCTGGGGATTTTCGAGAACACAAAATTGATCTAGCATGGGCCCGGTCCAGCAAAATTTTTGGTCCCGCTTTTAGATTTTGATGAAATTTAGTACCTGGGGTGTTTTCGGGGACGAGAAATCCATCTAGCATGGTCCCCGTCCCGGCAAAATCCATTTTGACCCGGTTTACACACATTTCTGGTATTGCGGTGTATGAAATTGGTTATCGAAAATGACTGTAGCAATTTTTATGCAATTTAGTATCTGGGGATTTTCGAGAACACAAAATTGATCTACCATGGTCCCGGTTGGGGGAAAATTTTTTTGTCCCGCTTTTATCTATTTCTGCGGTACATAAAATGTGTTATCGAAAATTACTCTCAAGATTTTGTTACAATTTAGTATCTGCAAGTTTTTGGGGACGAAAAACAGATTTAGCATGGTCCCGGTCTCGATTCAATCCATTTAGTCCAGATGGCGCTGAAAGTAGTAAGTTAATAAAAGAAAAATATCTACGAAAAGTAACAATAACATGTAAATTCACATACTTTGTTTACAGTTACAAAAATAATCGGAGCTGAGTTTTTTAATCAAAATAAAAAACTTATACACAATTGGTTGGCGTTGCAAAAGGAAGGTATGTAAATGTTTACTTAAAATGTGTATTTCTTAAGAAAGATTTTGAGCTTGAATTTATTTATTTTTAAGTATTAAACTATAACTGTAAATATTAATTTTAGTACTATTTTTATAAACTTTTAATATATGTGTGCTACTATATATACTTGAAATATACAATATTAATTAAATATCAAAACTAAAATAAAGTGCGTTATTATTTGGTTCAAAATTATTCAAAAAATTTTGCAAGGCAAGCAAGCAAGGCTCGGTCCACCAGGTACTATCAATAAAACACACATATAAACTCTGATTCTTAGCCAATTTTTTCTCTATCACTTGTTATACAGTGAAGATGTGGTCTTGAACGTTGCGTCCGGGTTTGAATCCATTTTGGTATTCCAATTCAATCTACTTTCCACTAATAATCTCAGTTTTATTTCAATTATCCTTACATATATTTTAAATACCGTACATAGCAGTGTAATTCCTCTATAGTTCGAACAGTGCATTGCGTTGCCCTTTTTATAAACCAGTAATATAACACCACTTCTCAATTCCTCTGGTACGTCTTTTTGTTTCCAACAAATGTTAAGAACATTCAATGATTCTTGCTCTCCCTTTTCTCCCATATATTTGATCATTTCAGGCTTCCTTTAGTTCTTGGCTGCTTATGTTCTTTTGGTTTTTAATATCTGTAGGGGTTCCCGCCCTTATGGCATAATTTGTCTGTTGATCATTATTTATCTCGTCATTTAACAATTACTCAAAGTATTCCTTCCATTTCTTTAGATACTCTCTTCCTTTGTGATTATTTCCCCACTTTTTGTTTTCATTTATTGTATATAAGTTGTATGCAGACCATTTAGATTCATAGCCCCGCTATTTCTCTCCAATTCTTTTTATTTTTTGTCTTTTCCTTCCAGTTCTGGATATTTTCTCTTTTAGGTCTTCCACACCTTCCAGCTAGCGTTTTCTAGGTCTTCCCCGTTTCCTATTACCTTGTAGTACCCTCCATGCTACATCCGTTACGTGAAAATGCCCAAACCATTGCCTTGTTCTTGCCTTGTTACTAACTGCTGCTTTGTTAAACAGTTCATACAATTCTGCCTTTGTCCTTCGTTCCCATCTTAGCTCTGTCTGCTTACATCCGAAAATTCTTCTCAGAACTTTTCTTTCCCAAATCTCTAGCTTTTGTTTTGTTTGGTTAGACATTATCCAGTTCAAATGCGTAAGTTGGAGTGGGTCTCAAAATAGTTTTGTAGATCCTTACTTTTCTGTTCTTTGACAC
Source organism: Chrysina gloriosa (assembly GCA_038088585.1). Taxonomy (NCBI): domain Eukaryota; kingdom Metazoa; phylum Arthropoda; class Insecta; order Coleoptera; family Scarabaeidae; genus Chrysina; species Chrysina gloriosa. The sequence continues at coordinate 11,752,937 of CM076095.1, forward strand.
TTCTTTCGATTTCATAATAATACTTAAACCACCTGCACATTTATTGCTCTTCGCGATCCTCAGGTCCACCTCCGTTTTTTCTTGGCATTTATTGTTGATCAGTACTCCCATATACATAAAACCTTCTACTTCTTCAAATTCTATCAATGTACCATCTTGTCTATGTAACTTGAACGTGGTAATAATTTTACTTCCGCATTTATTTTTTATTTTCATGAATTTCTCGAACTTGTTGTGATTTGTGATTCCCTTTACTATTCACTTCCTTCTTTCTATCAAACTCCTCTCAAGATCTTTGTTTCGCTTCAGTTATTATCTCCTTAACTTCCTCCCATTCCGTAGTTTTATTTTGTAGATAATTCTCCCATAACCTTTTTTCTTTGCTACCACTTCCTGTATTTCTTCACGTTACCATTGGGTTCTCCTTTTATTTGTTCCAACTGTGTATGTGGGTGTTCCCCGTTCTATTGGTATTTCTATGATTTATACGTATAAATGTATTTTACATGCAGTTGTACATTCGTGCTATACTTTCAATCCTACACTTTATTTCTACTTCAAAGCCTCCTCTGCTGTACAGCAATATTCCTAGATGTTTGAAGCTTCCTACGTTTCCGGGACATTTACGATCTGATACAATATTAACGTTGTGTTTTGTTTCTCCAATTTCCCTTAATTTAGATTTGTATAGATAGATAGGACTCTTCTCTGTATCTCCACATTTTTCTGGAATTCTTGCTTTCTTGCCGTAAACGGACACTGTTTTATTGTTGTAATCGGCGATGATCAACGTATGTATATGTATCTTACCCGTTTCTTTTTGGTTTCTTTTATGACGTCATCCATTATCATGTTAAATAATATTAGACTTGGAACATTCCTCTGTTTTAAACCGTCTATTACCACAAATTCTCGTGATTCCATGTTATCTGTCCCAAAGTACTTTCCAATCGTTCTGTATAGAGTCAAGGTTGTTCGCCTTAATTTTACTTTTATGTTTCTGTTCACAAGACTTTCCTTAATGACTTTTTTGAGACTCTGTCGAAGGTTTCTTGAATATCGATGAAGGCTATATATATATCGTTTTACTTGTTTTCTTTGGTCTTTCCGTAAGTATATATCGGGAAAATCTAGTCATATATGCCTCTTCCTTTCCGAAATCCGCTCTGCGCCTGAGTGAGTTGCGGTTCAATTACTTTTTGCAAACGCTGTTCTAGTATGGGTTCATAGATTTTGCAAATTATGCTAAGTAATGTAATACATCGGTAATTAGCGCATGTCCTCTCTCTTGAATATGGGAAGATATGATGCCTACTTAGTTACTTAGTTGTTCTATTTGTCGATTTTAAGAAGGCATATGATTCGGTGAAAAGAAGCAAAGTGATACCAACGATGGATGATTTCGGAATACCTGCAAAATTGCAAAGACTAATAACCATGACAATAAGGAAGGCAACGTGCAACGTAAGAACAAGAGGAGGAAAATCAGAGGACTTTATAGTAAGAACAGACCTTCGACAAGGAAACCCATTTTCAACACTACTCTTTAACATGGTACTGGAAAAGGTAGTAAGAAACAGTAAACTCAACAGAGATGGAGACCTAGTGTATAAGAGTCACCAAATAATAGGATATGCAGATGACCTAACTGCTATAGCCAGAGACGGAAAGGAACTCTAAGAAATAACACAGATATTGATAGAGGAGACGTGGCAGCTGGGACTGTAAATAAATGAAAAGAAAAGTGAGGTTATGAAAGTAGGAAGAGTTAGAAAAGAAGGAGCAGAGTTCAAAATATGTACACATTTGGGAGAGATGAATTTTAAGGCGGTGGATCAGTTTGTTTACTTAGGAGTTCGGTTAAGGAACACGTGCGAAGAAGAAAAGGAAATTGAGGCTAGACTGAGTAAAGCCAATAGAATTGCTGAAATCATGAATTACCTACTAAGAGCAAAACAACTGTCGAGGATCACGAAATTTAGACTATACGAAAGCGTAATAAGCTCGACGGTATTATACGGATGCGAGACAAGGGTTTTGCACCGATCTACAAAGGAAATAGTAAGGAGATGGGAAAGGAAAATACTTCGAGGGATAATAGGAGGGAAAAAGATCGAAGATGGCTATGTAAGAAGAACCAATGATGAGGTCTATGAGGCCTACAAAAAACCACAGATAGATTTGATCATCAAAGTAAGAAGATTACAGTGGCTGGGTCACATGGAGAGACGTAAATAGAACAGTTAGGAAGATAGCATGGAAAACACCAGTATAGAAGAAAAAGAGAGGAAGATCGAGGAAAAGATAGCGAGAGGCGATGCTAGAGGACCTGGAGGATAAGGGAATAGCGGACTGGAGAAAGAAGGCTACGGACGGAAAAAATGGAAAGGTGTAACAAAGCTCTGTGCCTAAAAGACCTGCAAAAAGCTACTTGCGAGTCTTCAGGGACCTCTTTTCACTCACGACCTTATCAAAGACTTCAATAGTGATCAATACTGATCGTTGGGGATGGTCAGTGTCGTGATGGTACTACGTTGATGGGGGACTACTTGAAGAATAAGTACCTTATTGAAACAATAGTCAAACCAATTGCAACTTTTGAGTCTGTCATACAGAATGTTAAGGAGCTGACTCGTTCCTTCACCCGTAATGATTTTGTAGTTGTTGTTGGGGGGATAAACGATATTCTGGGGCAAATTAGATTAAAAAGGGACTCAATTACTAGGCTTAACTTAGAACTAGAGCATACAAATTGCATCATTGTATCAGTACCATGTTTTAATGTTGAGCAGCACTTGAACACATTTGTAGAGAAATTTAATTTTGATTTGCATAAGTTTGTTGACTCTACCAATAAAAACAATTTTCAATTCTTAGATGTCAATGATGCAATTCTGTTTCATGATACATTGCGAAAACAAATTTATTTGACGAAGGCGGAAAGGCGCAGGTTGTTTTCCTCTGTGGCTTGTTTTGTTCAAACACGTGAAATTCCTTTGAATGGGTTTGCTGGGCGGAACGGGTGCGGTGGTGAAGGTCGGGATGATAGTGAGACAAATTTTCAAAAGATAACCACGCCAAATGCTCTCGGCTAGAGAGTGACGAGTGTTTCCTTTTTTGTAGTAACATGCAAAGCATCCGACATAAGGCACGAGAAATGACTTTGCTTTTAAGTAACGTGAAACCGAAAATCGTATGCTTAAATGAGCACTGGCTGCACAGTAATGAAATTGAACTTTTTATTCTGTATAATTATAACCTTATTTCGTATTCTTGTCATATCAATTTCAGGGGTGGCGACACGGCAATTTATGCCAATAGTAACTACCAAATAAAGAAAGTGGATTTAAACATAGCATCCTTAGAGAGGGATTACGAATTTAGCTGTGTATCCTTTGAGGACAATAGTGTATCTTACGCTGTCGTTTGTGGGTATCAGGCTCCAGTGGGAATTTTGGACTGTTTTCTAAATGCCCTATTACAACTGTAGAACTGTACAATACTTTTTGAGAAATTAAATAAGTATGGGATCCGTGGTGTTGCTCTTGGTGTACTGACGTCATTTTTGAGTGATAGATATCTGAGCATCAGTGTCAAAAATGGAGACGGACTTTTGTGGTCTCTGAGTCGGTCGAAATGGAAATGCGTGTGCCTCAAGGCTCGGTTCTGCGACCATTTCTCTTTCTTTTATATGTCAATTGCTTAAAAAATTAATTTGGGACGGATGCTTTGGTTCAGTATGCGGATGACATTTCTCTTACAGCAAGCACTCACACTCTGGCTGACCTGTCATCTTCGGCATCGGTGATGGTAAAACGCATGGATGAGTGGTGTGAGATGAATCCACTGAGCATAAACCATGAAAATACCAAACTAAGTCTCTTTGGTTCAGCTGTTGAAAAATAGTTGTATGTCCCAATTCAAGGTAGATCGATTCCTGAAAGTATGTCGGTGAAGTTCCTGGTTGGGGGATTAAATTTGAAGAACACATCCGAAATTTATCTAAGAACGTAAATAAGTAGGTTTTTACCATTTACCATCTTCGTCAGGTCGTCTCCCTTGATTCGTTGAGGACTTACTATTGCGCCTGTGTTCAGTCCTTGTTCGCATATGGTATCCTGTTTTTGGGATCATCACCGCATATATCTAAATTATTTATAATTCAGAAGCGGATGGTGAGATGCATGTCCGCTCTATCGGTCAGAACCTCATGTAGAGACTATTTCATCAAACTTAATATATAGACATTACCGAGTTTGTATATTTATAAATAATTGGTATTTCAGCATGAAAATCGCCATCTACTCTTGCGGAATATAGATGTTTCAACAACTATGGTCACTAAAATTCTAACAAGCTAGTGACCCCAAGACATTTTACAGCAGTATATGAAAGCGCATATTACTACAAAGCTATACGGTACTTTACCGGACTACCTGAGAAGCATGACTGACAGCAAAAGAAAATATTTGACTAGTATTAAATCATATTTAATACAAAATTGCTTTACAGTCTAAGCGATTACTTGTCGTCCTGAGTCATCTGCGCTTTCCTTGTTTTCCTCGGAGTTTTTCAAGATTTTTGGGAACTGCTTTGTGTGACTTGGATGGGAATTATGCCTTGTGCCTTTTCTCCCTTATTTATTTATGTTTATATCTGTATATTTTGTATAATTTTGTTTGTAAATTTGCTTATATGTATCTTGAGAATGCACATATTTGCTCTGCAAATCGATTGCAAATAAATTTTATTATTATTATTATTATTAATAATAAGTTCTTGTAGGCTATTCATAGCCAAATTTTTCAGCACCTCTCCAACTATTTGATCGTGGCCTGCAGCTTTGCCATTTTTCAATATTTTGATTGCCTTTTTGACCTCTTCAATTTCAATTTTAGGCTTTTCATCCCATTCGATGCTGTCTTCTATAAAATCTACATAGCTGTCGGACTCATCGTTGAATGGCAGCTTCTTAAAATATGATTTCCAGGTATTCATGACTTCTTCTTCTTTCTTAATTAGTATTCGTTGGCTGTTGATTATTTTCTTAATTGTTTGAGGATTCTTGTTAGAACACAGGTTCTTCAGTGCTTTATACAATACATTTTTACTTATATACATATAACTAGTTTGTGCTTTATCTGTATATATAAAAATGGATCGTGGTTTGTGCGCATGCTTACAACGTGAAAACGACTGGACTAAATTGGATACTTCCTTCTGCGGGTTTGTTTGTTATTGCTGTGCAAGGGTATAGGAAAAAAGAAAACTAGTAAAACGTTTGGAAAATTTAAGAAAAAAAATTGGAGACTAAGCAAATAGAAGAGGTTTGGTGTGTTAGGTTATGACAGTTGTCATGGTGTGCGCAAAAACAGTTGTTACGACATTTGTGATTTTGCGCGCATGAATAATTGTTATGTCATAATAGAAGCAAAGTCAGCAATATCCATCACAGTCTTATTTACAATGCCGCGAGCGAGAAGATCGAATCTTTCACAACGAAGCCGTAATGCAATTAGACTGCGGAATATTGCAAATCAATCATCATTGAGGATGAATAAGAAATCGCACGAGAGAAGGGCGCCGTGTTAGTACGGGCGACTTCGTGCTTCACAAACACAATAACAAAGAGAGGCCATACGTGAAACGGTTCGGTTGGCAATGAGAAATCGTCGAGCAGAACGCAGAGATCAACAACATCGAGCAACAAGACGAAATGCTTCAAGAATTAATTTGAATCGAGGGGCATTTCAATACGATTCCACAATTGACTACAGCTCGCACCCTTTCGTTAGAATTGGCCCTATAGAGGTTGTGTGCGTCCATTGCGGTGCAATGAAGTTCGCTGGAGAAACGCCTGGATTGTGCTGTCTCAGTGGAAAGGTTAAATTGCCATTATTGCCTTCCCCACCTAAGCCATTGCATTCATTCCTGCATGGCGAAGCTCAAGAATCACGACATTTTCTTTCGAATGCTTAAAGGTACAACGCATGTTTCCAAATGACTTCATTTGGAGCAAATATTATTGAAGAACGCGGATTCAGTTCGACGTTGAAGGTAATGTTTGTTAATAAGAGAGTAACCTTTATTGTTGGTAATCATAAATCACTAATTATCACTTCCCTTTCGACTATACAGATACAAGAACAAATTCACCATAGAATTGGATCAATGCAGCCGGCTGAAGACGCACAGCATAAAATTGTTACAAATTTACTTCATGTCCAATATGGATCGGCGTCAAACGATCAATAACGCAATGAAAAGAGAAATTCTTCAAGATTTGCAGTAAATACTTCATGAACACCATGCATTAATTCGGTTCTTCAAAATTGCGTTGAATCGCATGCCAAGTGATGACTATAAAGTGATCAGAGCAAATAAACGCCCCGCTGGAACATACGAACGACAATTAAACGCTCCGACAATAGATAAAGTCGCAAAATATAGTATATCACAAGGTGCTTCAATGAAGATAATCAACACGAGTGCAACCCATAGTTTAACAGAAAATTGTACTACAACGATACGCGAATCATTTGGTTTACATTTAGAAAAGCAAATGCTTTGCTCCCACGTAAATTTGCTCCTTTTTGAACTTTAATTCGACTTAATTAATTTTATTATATCTTAATATAAACAAGTTAATAAAACTCAGGTAATAACTTAAGACAACATTTATTAATTCTAAGGCGGTACGAAGTTCGCCGGGTCAGCTAGTGAATTAATATAAGTGAGGATTAATGTGGGAGTAAATGCACATTTAATTATGCAACTTGATTGCATACAATAAGTGGAGATCAGGTAGATAGGCGTTACTACCCTCGACGAATTTTTTCCCGAAAAATGAAAAAGCCTGTGTTTATTTACGTTTCATTTATTCAAAACAAACATTCCCATCGTGTTGCCGAATACTTAGTATATTAGCAACCCGCTATTGAAAGACGAAGGCTCATCTGGAAGCGTTGAACGTAACTACTACCTCTTGCGCTTTTTTCGGCTTGGCCCGCATCACCAAATAAACATTAGGGCGTTACTGTTAAGCCTTTTTACACTTGCTAAATATTCGACCGACAGAATCTAATATACCCGAAGAATCCCGACGATACGCATACAACTTAGTTATAACATTAAATATGTAAAGAAGCGACCGCATTATCTAAGACATGTGGTGTGCCGCAGTTAGTAGCGCTTCTATTTTGAGCGGGAATCCTCCTACGAAACGACGTGAAAAACGTTTGCTAGCACAATTAATGTAGGACGATAAGAAAGATTTTGTTTTTATTTTTATTTTATTTGTTTTGATTTGCTCGTTTTATTAGTTTTGTCCAATTATCGTTAAATTTTTTGATTCTTACTACGAGTTCCGTTAACCATTTAAACATAACATTTCAAAGCAACAGCCACAACAACCAAATAGTGCGAACTAAGTAAAGGTGAGTTTGGAATTAAATTGCATGCTAGGATATTTTTTATTGATTAGCCATTTTTTCTCTTTTAAATTCTGTTCTTGGTATTATCGAGCCCGTTTAATTTTGGAAAATTTTTGACGTATCCAAACCCTTGTTTTCCTTTTATTACAAAGCTCAAGTTTAAAGTTGGTTTTATAGTTTTTCTTTACACATTATCCTTTCACTTTTACATTTGATTCGTATTTCACAAAATATTTCATTTCAATTTTTATGATAAAGTCATCAGAGAAGGATAAAATTTTGTTATTAATATCTTCACGCCCTTTCCAGTATTCGAGTTTTTAGCATTCCCAAAATAAAAAAAAATATATTTTAACACAAAATTTCCGAAGCATTGGTTTTGTTGGAAGCGCTTATTGTCCTGAAAGGATTTAATGTTTAGTGCTATTATAAATTCGTCAAACAGGAAAGTTTTTTCACGCTTCTTAGTTGTCGGAACGTAATCTAATAACATTTTGGATTTATTCCAACATTTCTATCAAATTTTTGTCGAGTAAGGAAGAATATTGATGAAAGTTTGTGAAATCGAACTAGTAAACACAAATTTAATTACAAGATTTTTTTATTTTGATTTCTATATCTTTTAACGAATAAGTACAAATCACTCCACGATTTTTATGCACTATCTAAAGCTACTCAAGTATATTTTGCACCTGGCACAGTAAACATATAAAATACTTGCTCCAACGGTGAAACAAAAATTGTTGAAAGATATGGGTTCATAGAGAGGCTTTGCGGGAAGGGAACATCCCATATATATATATATATATATATATATATATATATATATATATATATATATATTATACAAAACTCAACGATTTTAGAGATATAGTCGAACTTCTACTTTATGAACGTCTCGTTTGTTACTTTTGGCCTCTATTACCAATTCAATTGTCTTCTTTCAATTTGGTTTAATATATCTTCTTGATTTATCATATTTCTAATCTGTTCGTTTTGTATTTTATTAATTTTACTTTCGTGTTTAGGCTGCATTGTACTGAATTGGATACTCTTTCTTTGGCCTTTGTTTCTATTTTTTATTCTTAAAGATTGTTTGATTTAGAGCGGACTAAGGGAGACTGGGGTAAAATACCACTCTAAGACAAAATGTTTTTGGCTTGCTTATTTAAAAAGAAATATAGTTGATATAGTGCAGAGTCAGAAACCATAAATATATCAACAATATAAGATACTTTTGCAATTTTTGTTTCTTTCAATCTCCGTAAACATAGTGGGGTAAAGTGGCCACTATCTTGAAGTAATAATCATGTTTACATACCAACTATGTTTTTATTATTATTATTACGCACTAGTACTAATATCATAATTACAATAGATGCATATCACAATAAATATTTTGTTCGAAATTACTGCTTGCAATGTTCACAAACAAAATCGTCGTCATCTTCGACGCATCCAACACACGCCTCATAAGCCCACTTATAACAACCGAAACGTCGTATCCATCCTTCGCTTACTGATTCTGAATAAATCTCATTACAGTAAAGACATTCAGTGTCATTATCTTCATCTGAAACAATTTTCGTCGAGTTTGAGTTTACTTCTTCAATCTCTTCGATGTTTTGCTTTTCTTCTTGAGTTTTTTACTTGTTGTCCTCTCCTTTTTCTTTCATCTTCTTGTTGCTTTTTACCTTTTTCTTCCATAAGATTTGCTCTATAGGGACTTGATGTTATTATAGCAGCTTTGCCCCTCTTTCGGGCCGGTCTTTCTTTCACAAGTTGTAGACTTAGGCAAAGGAAAAATTGCACTAGGGCTAATTGCGAAAGAGATGCTAGGAAGATTATTTTTTCCTGTAAGGCAACTTTATTTGGGGTTTCTTCAGACTGCGAGACAGCTGCACTATTTCCAGCTTCAGTTACTGTGTGACTATGGTTTGTGATGCTGAAATTTTCTCCATCACTATTCTCCACCATACTTTTGACATCTTTATCACCATTATGACCACCAACCATTCTTGATTTACTTTCAAGCAATCCTTCATCTCCTGTGTTCAAAGGAATATCCGTTACTTCTGCAGCAATAAAATCCACCTCTGCGAAGATGATAGATCCAGTGGAACTATGCCGCATTTTCTAAATCCATTTATTGCAGTCAATGGTACAGCCGCACGAACAAAAGCTTCTCCCAGAAGACTGCTCACCTGAAATTGGGAAACAGCTCTTCCAGGGTTATTGAGAAGGTACTTTTTAATTGCCTGTACGTAAAAGATATTAAATGGGCCCATAAAGGACACATCTAAGGGTTGTAACTTGTGGCTACAATGAGGTGGCAAGCAAACAACTGTTGTATGGTTTTGTCTTGCATTTTCAATGAAATCGATATTCTTGATATGTGTTGCGTGCCCGTTAAGAATTACTAACACTGGGTCGTCAGCGGTGGGCTTTGCATATTTAAAAAAATTATTGAACCACTCAGTAGAAATGTGTGTCTGCATTCCTCCGGTTGGATAGCAGGCAAATGCCGTGCCGGGAGGTGCTCCAACTTGCAGTTCGGCTTTCATTCTTCGTCTGGGAAATATAACAAAGGTGGACCGACATACATACTGCAAATATACAAGGAAGTCCTCTTTCAGCTGACGTTATACAACCAACCTGTCGTTTCTCCTTCAGTGAAAACACTTATTTTGGTATTTTCTGGTATTTTTTGATTTTTTGATTGAACTGTAGTTAGCTCAGTTTCGTCCACATTAAGAACTTTATGTGGAGGATAGAAGTGTTTATCTTGAATCTCTTTCAAGATTTCGAAAAACCTATCGACGTTTGGTTTATTAAAACCATGTGCTCTCGCTAAAGATGTTGATTCTGGTTTACGTAAACTCAGATTAGGATTGCGCTTCCTAAAACCCACAACCCAGTCATAACCAGCCATCTCTTTTTCCTTGTCAAATCTATGAGGTAAATTATTCTATTCCGCCAGTTGCAAGGCTAGGCGACATAGAATCGTTGTTCCAAGACAAAGAGGTGGTCTACTAATTCCTTTTCCTGAATTTCCGTAAAAAAACGGGTATTTGCCTAACAATTGCTTGTTTTCAACTGCGTCTATATTTTTACTTAGCAGTCGTCTTTAAGTGTATTCCGAGGAACGTTGAATGTCTTCACAGCAGTAGCGAAAGACATGGTGTCATCTCTCACCGCTTTGGTGGCTTGTCCCATGGCAGTACAATCCCAACCTTGCTGATTCGTTTTCCTTTTATACACCCTCGGCATTTTGAAACCTGCAAAAAAACAGCTTATATGATTGAATTTGCAAACAAAATAATATAAAAGTTCAGAAAATTATAGAATTTATAGATGAAGTAATAATTTCTAGCATTGCTTTTGTTTGTCTAAATATGTAGTACTAAACAAATCTTTGCAGATAATATAACATACTAAAGTAATCTAAGAATTCAATTAAATCAGCGATCGGAGGCACTAGTTACTTTGCCTCATTAGACGTCATTGCATTAAACAACAGCTGCTTCCAAACAGAGCTTCTAATTCATCATTTATTAATATTATTTTAAAGGTAATTAGTTAGAGCTTACAGCTATCTCAATTCGAAGATTATGTCAGCAATTAATGGTAAAATAAATGCGAATAAATATGTGCTTAATGTGAAAATTACTTTCACTATTCGCAGACGCGCGTTTCGCGGTCATACCGCTCATCAGTGCGACTGTGTGAAGTAGTTTTCGTTTCTATAGAAGCTCTATATAAGCCCGGATGTTAGATGTTCATACATATGAGAGTTCAATTACGAAATTCGGCCATAATGTGAGAATAAATATAAAATAATCTGTCATAACTCGAACAATTTCGCGAACTAATGACTGTGACTTTTACTGAAACCTAATGGCGTCTTTACGAGTTAGTTTTCAATTTAGTCACCAGGTAGCAGGCGTTCCCAACGAATACACGTTAGTGGCCACTTTACCCCAACTGGTCACTTTACCCCAGTCTCCCTATATGATTGTGGCTTTTCGTTCTGTCTTTACTATATCTAGATCAATTTTTCCGTCCTTCGATATAATGACACTGGGTATCAACAATTGCTTCTGGTTTCTCATTTATTTTAATTATTAGATGTTTGTTGGCTCTTTGTTGTTGATCAACATCAGTTTGCTTTCTTTCTATGTTTATTTCAATTTTTGTCTTTTCTATTTCTTCTGTCCATATTTTTGTTAATTTTTCCATTTTTACATAACTGTCAGCTATTAGTGCCAAATCATCGGCGTACAGTAATGCATCTACAGTTATAGGTTCCAGTTTGTTATACCCCTTTCAGGTTTTCAGTGTGTTTTCTTGTATTTGGCAGAATTCTATTCATTACTATCATCAATATTAACGGACTCCTTGCTTTATTCCTATTTGCATTTCAAAGCCGGCTGATCTGTCATTCATTTGTACTATTCCTCTGACTTTATGGTGTAAACTTTTGATTATTTCACGCATTTTTCTTGGCGCCTCTGGTTTCTTTGCACAGATATTTATACTTCTTCTACCAAATGTATCGAAGGCTGCTCACAAGTCTTTGAAATTGAAGTAGATATCCTCCACTGTTTCGATTTTTCGTTCTATAATGCTTTTAATGATATGGATATTATCAATGATTTGTTTCCCTTTCCTATAAGCTGCTCGTTCTTCTCCCAATTTGTTGCCTATTAAATATGTTAGTCGTTCTTCTATTATTTTAGTATAGACCTTAAAGTATATTGTTGATATACTATCCTATAGTTTTCGCACTGATTTCGATCGCCCTTTTATATATGGGAGTGATGAGGTTGTTTTCCCAATTCGCAGGAATTTTGTTAGTTTGCCATACCTTGCGAAACATGTCAAATATCCACTCCTTTTCCACATGTCCGAGCCATTTTTTCATTTCCGGTTCTATCTTCTGCGTACCGCAGGGTTTTCCTGTTTTTATTCTACTCAGAGCTTCATCTACTTTTTAATACCATTTATATGAAGTGAAATAAAAGGCCACCTGTATTTACTTATCGCTTAAATGTGAATTATTCGTTTTCTTTTAAGCCCAGTCAAGTAATTAACGTTATCTTTGTTTCGATTGTATTTGAAATAATTTGTATCTTCTTACTATTAAAATATTTCATAGGGAATAAAGTTTAATTTTATACTTTTTCCTAATTTTTTTAAACCCACATTTAACAAAAGGTGAACCGCAACTCATCTCTCTATTTAATTTTCAAGATGTATTCTATCTTTATGGCGGTTCGTTATAGGAAATTTTTCTAGTAGGCAATGAATTTTTGAGAAACTTTATCTTAAGCTTATAAATAAGAGGTTTCTGCAGCAATATTATAAGTACAACGCTTTCCACATGACGAGAAAGGTTAAAGACTGCTGATGTAAACGATCAAGTTGCAACCGTCGAATTGTTAAATGAAGACGATATGAGCAACGACGTTTTTAATAAATTCAAAGATGATTCGAGTAGTGATGAAAATAACACTAACTTTTACATTTTCATAATACCCTAGTGATGCTTTGGATATTTTCGGAGGCATTGAGACTATTATTGTACAACTATATACTAGCTTCGAAATCTAAGCAATAAAAAATACTTTTTAATCAGTCATAAGTAATAAAACATATGTACCTAGGTGTTGTATTTTTTAGAATCTCTATTTTTAATGTGTATTAATAGTTTTCTTTATTTGTTTGACGTATTTTAACTGAATTTATGGGTCCCCTGTACTTCTATATATCCGGACGCCACTGTATTTCAGTAAGCATTATCTACTATTTCGAAACGCATTCTGTGAAAATTCCATTTAAGTATATTATTTCTGTGAAACTTTTATACTACAAAGCGACAAGCTTCTAATTTCAATCTGCAACTGATTGAGATAGAAAACAAAGCGATAAAAACAGCGAAAGTTAATACCTGGGATTGGGGCCAGGCTGTGCATTAAGCGTTTCACTCTGTCCACAAACAAAATTCGGTTGTTGTACCACCGCTTTGGCGTAGTTAAGGTACACGGTTAGTCACGAAACACTCATTAATTTCCTCAAAACATTGTTTATGACACTAGTTTGAAATTGGAAAAAATCACAGCCCGATTATGCTCTTTGCGCAATTCTATAATTTTCTATGTAAAGATCATTTTACACTTATGTACGTATTTTAAAAATGATCAAATATATCTGTCAATTGCTACAGACTTTAAACATGTAAATAAACAGTCTAAAATGTCAAACAGAATTTGTTGAAAAATATCATGCCCTGCAATAGCGGCTCAGCGGAAAGAGAACATACCTCGTATTTTATTACGTGGTTACAGTACCTGGTAATTGAATTAGCGCCACTACATATTTTAGGAATAAGTATCCCGAAAAATTATTTGTTTAAAATGGACTTTACGAATTTCTTGTTATATGTTTATCTGTGAATCAACCTTCTGTTTAGATTTAATCGTGTATTACATGGAGGGGAATACGACCTTGTATTTTTGAAGGTTCAACAAATTAAGGTCAATATAGATATACAGGTGGCCCACCACCAGCGCCTCGGACTGTAGCTCCCAAACTAATAATTTTTTTTAAATCTTTTTGATAAGATGGTGTACGTTTATAATGGCCATAATTAGAAAATATTGTCGTTTATACAGGGTGCTCCAACAAAGCGCTAAGTATGAAAGTTATGTTTTTTTTTAATGGAACAATATACATTTTTTACTTTTTTCGAATTGTATAGGAAAATAAAGGTAAGTTACTTCGATGTTCCATATACCTATCGTTAGCCGTTTTCGAAGTATTTGAGGATTTTCGAAAAAGTAAGATGTTTGGAAAATGGACATAACAGACAAACTTATTGAAATTTTCAAATCAGGTTTTTAGCCTTGATTTGGTATATCTTGGGCTACTTATTTTCAGGTATGTAATTTTACAATAATGTACAGGATGATACCATAGATCGGCTTTATTTGTCTCAACTTTAATAGTGTATAACTTTGTTATTTCAAATGGATATGTATATTTTCAGACTCGGAGAAAGGTTTTTCAATTCCTACCCAAACTGTATTAGGTTTCCCTATACCTATCTATTGTGATTTCGGAGATATTTGAAGATATCTTAAATTTTACCTAGATTGAAATTAAATCGTAGCTGCTGAATTTGGAAATGCGATTGTTTTTATATTTCAACGATCTGAAAAAGTTGCTAATGAAACACATGTGTCTTTAAATGATAAGTATTATAATAAATATTGTACATGATCGCCATTTTCCTTTATGCATATTCTAATTCTCTCTTCAAACGGTCTTCTAACCCTTCTTAACATTTCCGGGGTAATGGTAGCAAATGCATTTGTTATTCTGATTTTCATATCATCCGGCGTAGTTGGTGTCGAATTGTACACAATACTTTTTACATATCCCCATAAGAAAAGATCTATGCAAGTTAAATCGGGTGACCTGGGTGGCCATTTACAGGGTCCTTGTCTTCCAATCCACTTATTTGGTAACATTAAATTTAAATAGTTTCTAACATCTACGTGGAAATGTGCAGGAGTCCCGTCTAACTGCAGCCACATTTTGCCTCTTGTAAATAAGGGAACATCTTCTAAAAGAGTACAGAAATCTCCTTGTAAAAATTGTAAAAACGGTGGCCATTCAATCGTTCTTCAAAAAAGTAAGGTCCAATACCATAGTCACCAATAATTCCCGCATAGACTTTTAAACTCCAGCGATTTTGGTGATCAACAGTTTTAAATATGTGTGGATTTTCTGTATCATAATAATGAAAATTATGTCTACATACTACTCCATTATTATGGAAGGTAGATTCATCAGTGAATAAAATATATTCAGAAAAATGCTCCTCTTCTCCAACACGATCCAGAGCCCACAAGCAAAATTCCAATCGATGGTCAAAGTCGATCCCATATAAATGTTGATGTATTTGGATATGATATGGGTGATACTTGTGTTCTTTTATGATCCTCTGTACACTAGATCTACTTATATCGGTTTCTTGGGTAATCTTCCGTAAACTGGTACTAGGATTTTCAGCAATTGAACCTAACACTAGAAATTCATTTTCCTCGTTGTCAACGACTGATTTCCTTCGTTTTCGTTTAGAGTAGGAAGTATTACCTGTCTCTCGAAACCTTGCGAAAAGTCTTTCAAAATCCCGCTTTTCAGGATGTCTTCGTTCAGGATACTTTTGCGCATAAACTCTGCCAGCCAAAAACAGTTTTCATGACATTCACCTATGGTCAAAATCATATCCACTCGTTCTAGGATAGACAAATCCATCATGGTAAAAATATCTCATATAAAAGAAAATAACACTCCAATTATTTCACAAGTTCTTTTTTAAATTTCTCTAATAGTAGTTATGTACCATTATTAAAGAATAAAGTATACTAAACTAAAATAAAATTGTGCTGACATTTAAAAGGTATGTCATTATGACAATTTAATTGCTGTATCTAGTAGTAGGCTGTTTTTTAACTATGAGGAACGCAAAAATTATTAAAATATGTACGAAGGGGTTACAATTAATGAAAGAATACAATACATAGCGTAAAATGGCGATCATGTAGAACATTTATTATAATACTTATCATTTAAAGGCATATGTGTTTCATTAGCAACTTTTTCAGATCGTTGAAATAAAAAACAATTGCATTTCCATATTTAGCAGATTCGCTTTAATTTCAATCTAGGTAAAATTTAAAATGTCTTCAAATATCTCCGAAATCACAAGAGATAGGTATAGGGAAACCTAATACAGTTTGGGTAGGAATTGAAAAACCTTTCTCGGAGTCTGAAAATATACAGCGTGTTCCATTTGAAATAACAAAGTTATACACTATTAAAATTGAGACAAATAAAGCTGGTCTATGGAATTAGCCTGTATATTATTGTAAAATTACATACCTGAAAATAAGTAGCCCAAGATATACCAAATTAAGGCTAAAAACATGATTTGAAAATTTCAATTAGTTTGTCTGTTATGTCCATTTTCAAAACATCTTACTTTTTCGAAAATCCTCAAATACTTCGAAAACGGCTAACGATAGGTATATGGAACATTGAAGTAACTCACCTTTATTTTTCTATACAATTCGAAAAAAGCAAAAATATATACTGTTCCATTTAAAGAAACATATCTTTGATACTTAGCGCTTTGTTGGGGCACCCTGTATCAATGAAAATATTTTCTAATTATGGCCATTATAAACGTACACCATGTTATCAAAAAAGATTTTAAAAAAATTATTAGTTTGGCAGCTACAGTCCGAGGCGCTGGTGGTGAGCCATCCTGTATAGTGCAAATTATTCGAGTACTATTTACTGATTCTCTAAATGAAAAAAGTGGTTCTTACACCTTCCGTACTACGAAATCGGTCAAATTGTGTTTAGGGAAGGCAATTTATTGGTACTCTGTCGACCGGACAACTCTTACGGTTGCGTAAAGTAATGCACAGTCTTTTGACAAAACACAATACAGTTGTTGTAACCTAGCAAACGACATGACGTAAGTTCATACATCATTTAAGGGGTTGCTTGCATTTAGTAACACTCTTACTGGCTTTGTTTTTTCCCGAATTCATCGTTGCCACTGACAAACTGTCACTTTCACGTTAGTGGTTATCTTGCGTTATTTCTGTGATATATTAATCATTTGCGATAAAACAACTGTTCGAAAGTGTTCCTTTTAGAATAAACATTACGTAATAGCATTTAGCCATAAAGCATTGTTCTTCTTCTTTTTCTTTGAAAAAGGATGTAATAATGCTGGTCAATTTATCCCTTTAAATGCTGTAAGGGAGGTGTATGTAAGATATATATATATATATATATATATATATATATATATATATATATATATATATATATTATCTTTTACCCGTTCTACCTTTCGATGTATTATTAGTAACTATCTTATTAACCGTTTTACAATTTTGGCGAGATGCAACAACAGTAAATTTGAGGATGAATGCTGTATCCTATGCTTGATAATAGGTTAAAAGCAACAAAACTTTATGTTCTTCCAAACGTAAACGTTCACAACGTGTTACTTGAGTGGATAATGCTTTACAGGTAGCTATCAGGAATACCATTTATCAGATGTGTCAATGTCGTAGGTGTAAAGAACTTTTGTTTCTTAAATGTTATCTAAGTGCAAATATTATTTCATAGTGATATATTATTTTAAATTTACTTAGGAAAAAGATTACTGAGGCATACATTTTTCATGCATGCCAGAAATATGGGTTTCAAATGAAAGAAGGATAATCCACAAAGAGATTTAACTCCGAGCAGTTCTTCACCGAAACTAGAAATTATGGGTTAGTTAGAACGAAAGCAATGTGGCGTAAGATCCAAATTTGCTCAAAAGGGAACTTTTGTTAAAAGTTAAATTATAATTTGTTGTTATTATGTCGTTCAAAATTTTAGAAAACAACCACCGAAAGAATATTTTGATTTTTGGTCGAAATGTTCGCCTTTTGCCCGAATGCAGCACTCACTTTTTCTATTGTTTTCATATGAGAATTTATTAATCCTGGAGATATTACTCCACAGGCTTCTTGCAGTTTCCGCTGACATGTCATTTCTATTCACTGGATTCATAAATTTTATCTAACGATGAAGTTCGTCTAAAATAAACTCTGGTGAGGGAGAAATCTGGTGACGGCGGACACCGTACCATTCTTTTTATCAATCCAATCTTATTGCCGTAAATAATTTCTACATATTCTGGCTGAATGTGTGCGATCGTTGTCTTCTTGAAATGTGAATCCGCTGTCACAGACGCAGTGCAGATGGATCTGACTTGTCACTCAATGTTTTCAAATATTTTTCGTTCATCAGTTTCCCGTCTATATTGAGTAGATCTCCCAGTTGGTTGTATCCAAAACACTCCCATACCATTATACTACTACTCCCGTGTTTCACTATGGGACTTAAGCATTCCTTTCTCATTTCTTTAATGCTGATGTCTTCAAAGAAGAAAATACAGTTCCCCTAATCCGAATAAAATTAGAAAATGTAAAATTTATATTATGTACCTTGTAATCTGGACCGACCACAGATTCGCTAATCTGAACCGCATTTTATACAATGTCGTTACATATTTCTTGCCGTGTATGAGTATGTAGCATAGGGAATCCCCGAAGAAGTGTGAAATGTAAAAAGGAAGATATTTAGTTAGTTGTTCATCAAATTGGCACCAAAAGGTTACACAAAACGCTAACTCTTGATCGAACACAAGATATATTACTAAAATTGAATAATGGTATCTCCAACTTTATCACCAACGGAAGTGGGTTATCCACACTGTAACGTCGAACCTCCGTATTGGTCACGTTTCCGACTTCTTAACCGACAATTTAACCAACAGTTTTAAAGCCAGTAACAACTAAGAGCCATTGGATAATGACGACAGATCCTCCGATAAAGAAGTTGAGATTGATAAGCTAAAAGTTAAACGTGAAGAGGCTGTTAAACATTTCAATTCCTGCATATAATGGGCGGAGGAGAACAAAGTTGAATTGCACAGCTTGACTATCCTTAGAATTATATGGCAGCGCGCAATGGAGGCTAAACAACGGTGTATTCGCCAAACAAAATTATCCGATTTTTCATACATATTTGTAATGTTTATCTTGAAAGAATTATTTGTTTAGTTTTTCCTCAAAATATTTATATGATTTGTTCTAATAAGTGTGTAAGTATTTACAAGGCTTTTCCTCAATTATTTTCATATTACTTCAGTAATCCGAATGTTTCAATAATCCTGATGATGAGCCCGTCGTAATTGATCCGAATTAGTGGACACTTGTATTGTATTCGGAAAGAATCAGAAGAAAATGTGAAACTAACGTCATCTGGGGTGATTTTCGACAGGCGAGGTGAATTCGGACATTGTTTATTTCCGGAGGATTTTCTTCAAGGTTTTTACACGAACTGGTCCCAGCGTGTTGATATTTACGTTAAACATTCAGACCTTCAGACCATAATTTAGACCAGACGGTGTCTGAAGAAGCTGGGGTGCAGTCGTGTACAGCAATAAATAAGGTGGGGTTTGAGAAAATAACAATTTTTAATAGGCCTGTATTTGAAAACCTTGCAGAGAAACCTTTATTCTACAAAAAGTACAAGCCTTATGAGGGAATATATATTTTTATATTAATATGCATTGGTTTGACAAGTTTTGTTCAAATAGCCTCTTAACCCTCTTTCTGTTTACATTTTCTTTGTAAAAATACGCTCAAAGGTGCTTTGAATTCTGACAACAATAGTTCGGAAGTATAACAAGAAAATTGGCACCAACTTCATGAACTATTCGGAAGATAATTTACAAAAAGCTATTTATGAAGTCAGAAAAAATCTTAAAGTCTACGAGAGGCAGCAGAGTGTTATGGAATAACGAAATCTACACTTTTTCACAAAATTAAAGTAACCCATCTAAAAAAACAAGGTGGTGCACCAGTGTTCACCCAGAAGAATGTGATAATGGAAGGAATCGTCAAATTTAGCGAATGGGGATTCCCAATAACACGAAATGATATAGGGGGCTAGTTAAAAATTATTTAGGCAGAAAAGGTCGCAAGATTAACATTTTAAAGGATAGTCTTCCGGGTGTAGAATGGTTTTACAAATATCTTTCAAGAAATAAGGGCTTAACTGAACGTTTTGTTCAAAATAGTAAAAGCTGTAGAGCAAATATCTGCCGAAAAATTGTTCAAGATTATTTTAAAAAATTTAGAGAAATCATTAGAAAATGTGCTCCCCCTCAAATATCTTGAAGTATGACGAAACAAATAGTACTGATGTATCTGAAAGGTTAAAAGCTATTTGTCGAAGAGGATCCAAAAGGGTCGATCGAATTATGGGCTCCAGGACAAGCCGTATTTCTGTCATGATGTCAATAACAGCCTTTGGGAAAAATGTTACCCCCATGTATTATTTAAAGCGACGCACCTTTATCCAACCTGGTTGAAAAGGGGTCCTGAGGGTACAGTCTATAGTTGCACATTCATTTTTTACACCCACGAAGAAAGCCTGGCGCAAGACTTTAGTTGAGTGAAAACTGAAAAATAAGGGACGTGTGCCGAAATCGGAGATTCCTGGTCTTTTTATATCGGCTTTAGATATCACCGAAAATACTATAGAGGCAAATATCAAGTCTGACTTCAGAGGATGGGGAATTGTACTTGCAAAAAAGGGGTAGAAAGCTGAAAGTTAGACCTAAAATAAGCTGTGTCCTTAAACAAGAAGAGGAAGAATCAGATAATTTTAGTAGTGACGAGTTTTCGTATCACGACTTTAGTGATGAAGACAGTGTTGACAAAAGCAGGGCAGTTGACGATGACGATAACTTCGAAAACGAAGCGGCTGGACCTTCTACCTCCAAAGACATTGAAACACAAGGAAAAACTGAAACTCACGAAAAGACTGTAACAATCGAAAACGAATCTCAAGAAAAAGATTGAATCGAAACATATTGAAGTTGGAACTTTTGTATTAGAAACGCTATTTAGTCACAAAAAAAATTACAACACTACATTGGCTGTACTACAGACATAATAGTCTGTCTGGTAAATTTTCTAAGAAAACAAAGTTGTTCTTAAATGGGAGATTGTTATTTGACTTATCCCTCAATAAAGGATGAAAGTGTAATTGAAAGAACTCAAATAGTACAAATTTTTAGTTCCTATAAAGATCTGAGGAGAAAAAGTAACAACTCTCATCTTTAAATCCTCGTGTAAAAGTTGAATAATGTACCTGACTATCTTTGTTATAATATTTAAGATAATATTTATTGTTATAATAATAGTTATTTTTTGTAAGAATACTTTTTATTTTATTTACTGATTTATTGTTAAATATAAACATTTTTATATATTCACATAAATATCGTACGGATTCGGACAGTATACAACCGACCTATTATACTTTTGAAAAAACTTTTTCAACACTTTACTGAAGAAGTATTAACGAACTTATATTTAAATTTTTACATTAAAATGAATATTCTGGTATGTTTTATGAGCAAAAATACTCAAAAAATTGTCCGAAGTCACCCCAGATAACGGTACAGGACGTCGTTAAATCAATACACGATAGTATGTCTGATTGAATTAAAACTGTCATCAAGAACAATAGAGAAATAACGAAATGTTAAATACAATGCATTGTAAATTGAGTAATATATTAATAATTCTACCAATTTTTGTGTTTTATTTAGTACATTATTTTTTTAAACTAATAGTCAAAACTACAAAATTATGAGGTAATGCTAATTCGATTACTAGTTAATGTATACTATTCCTTCTTTTTATCTTTACTGCATCTCAGCGCCCACGATGTCTCGTGGCCGTTGTGCACCACATGATTTTACCCTTATTATGGCGCGAGACTGCTGTTGTCTTACAAAGAAACGTATTTAAATGTTTTACATTTTCAGATGCTTCTTGGCGACTATAGTATGACGAACATCACCAGTCCGGGGGATAAATTTACCACCACCATCTATTCAGATATCAAGTTTTCACCACCAGCTATGACCTTCACCGATACACAAAAAGAACTCATGCAAAAATTTAACATCGCTTTTTACGAGGCACAATCTAAATCCCCTCCGCAAGTGGTAGATCACGAAAGCATTCTGGAAACTTTCGACGAACGTTATTTTACGAACATCGAAAAATATGAACAAAACGATTCAGTCGATACTAATTCGTTTATCGATCTCTTGCTTCCAAGATCGGACAGCATCTCGAACTTACCAACTCCCACCAGTAGTGATAATAATTTCGATTATAGTGATTTTTGCGAGAAATTCGAAGAACAAGTTAGCAAATACAAGGATGTCGATAATTCAGATACTTGTACGATTGATGAGATATTTCGCACCCGAAAACAATCGTTTTCGGCTGAAACAGAAGCGTCAACTGAAGCATCTACAGGTCACAGTAATTATGCGTATTCGTATACGGATACTTCAGTGTTTGAAGAGGATGCTTACTTAAAGAATGAACCTGACAATTATTACGATAGCTCTTCGCACAGTGATGTCAAGAATAATAATTCTCCTTTTTACGTTGCGCCTCCTCCTTTAGAGTCGAAGGTTCTTGATAATTTAGAACTACCGGATATAAAATTTGACGACAGCATATCTAACGCTTCCTTGGATTTAGATTTGACTTACGACTATGATTCGCCATATGTGGAAGAGAAAAATGAATGTATACGATTGCCACCTGTGAATACCATTAGTAAAGGAATAGATTTTACGAATATGTTAAGGAATATTGGAGCTGATAATTTGTATATTATGGAAGATCAGGTAAGTCAGTTCCAAATTTTGACTGTATGTTTACATATTGTACTGAGAATTTAGTTAATTTCTTAATTAAAGATGCACCGACCTAGCTCTTAATTAATGATATAAAGAGCATAAATTATAACAAATTATATTTATAAATTTTGAGAAATATTTAACATAAAATCAAGATAATTACCTAGGGTTGTGTGTGTGTGAGTGTAATTTCTTTTATTCGATGATGGTTTTTCATGTCTCCTTTCTTAACTTCTTTTCTCGATGCAGTTCTATCTTCTATGGATTCTCCTCTCTCTTAACTTCTTTTTCTGTGTGGCTCTATTTTCTACGTATTCTTCCCTTTTATTAAATTCTTCTTTCTCCGGTGTGGTGAGGTTCTTTTATTCACTGGTACTTCTTCTTAAAACCCTTTTACTCGAAATATATTTATAGACTTATTTATTGACTTATCCATTTTGTCAATTTTCTTTGTCGTTAACCAAACAAACTTTTTATTCATTTTTGGAAACCAGGACTACATTGCTTTATTTCTCCGTTATTCCCGAAACGAAAACTTTAATTCTCTTTGACTCCAGTTCATCCAGGCATATCGTTGTTATAGAAACGTGTATGGAATGTTGATGTATCCTAAGTTATTCATATCCAGTCTTTTTTGTGAACTCTTGTAATGTAAAAGTGTAGTATGTATGTGTCTCAATGTTTACAATGATTTTCTATCCACTAATATATGCGTTTTATAATAATTAGTAATTTTATGTGTAGTTACATTTGTTTCTTCCATTAAACGTCTCTGGTTGGAGTTAAAATAAGAAGCTAACACCCGTAGGGTAATAAAATGCTTGGAAGGTGGCGTGCGTGATATAGAAAAAGTATAAATACAACCCCGAAAATACACCAAATGTCAATTGCACAAGAACATCCAAATCCCCAACATTTACTGTGACTTTTAATATACCACAATATACTGGTACTTAGATTGTGTAATACATATTTTAAGAGACTGGAAGCTGGAACGTTGGCTATGCACGGGCGTACAAATTTATTTGCTTAAGACAAAAGCAGATGCGACTGCTACATGAGAGCATAAGAGATTGTATTAAAATTTTAAAGGCATATCGCCTATTCCCTCGTCGCCAGCGCCTCCGAACATGTCATTAATAGAGTTTGTTAAAAAGGTGGATGACGTGTTATCATTAAGTAGTACACTACTTAATCATGATTGCACCTACTTGATTGCACGTGCGAGTCTTGCTACAAGCCCCGATCAATTTCGACATATAGTGGTAGTTTTGGCAACATCGAATAAACCACGAAGTCCACTAATTCCTTTACTCCTGTATTTAGAGGAGATGTCGACGTTTTATTCTGATCTAGCTTTCGTTTATTGATAGTCCATTTCAATACAATTATTGCACATTGCGCCAAGAGATTCAAGTGCTTTTGTGCTCTCATGTACCAGCCGCTTGTTGACAAAAGTGATTTACTGCATTTTGTTACGTTGTCAGATAAGTTTGACCTTCTTTCGCATTTACTTGGTCATTCATACCAAACTGCAGCAGCCCTTATCCCTCATGTATTCGAGCTATTCCTTTTCTCTTTGTTTCGTTAATACCACGCTTTTGATGTTTGTTTTATCTCTGATCTACTAGATCTTCATCTTTACCACTTACAGTCCTCATATTCCATGTTCCCGTATTGAAATTTGCAAGTAGTTCGCTTTTATTAGATCTTCTATTGCTTCATTCTTGACATTTTCTTTACATGGATCGCAATCAGTTCCCCTTTACTTTCTGATTTTTGACATAAAAGTCGTACTGCTTCTTTTACGTTGCTTCAGCTTTTCGTTCCCCATATCCCATTTATATTTCCAGCTGTAATCTTTTGTCAACCTATCCTTATCCTTTCCTTTCTATCTACTGCTATTTGTTTTAAAATTTTCTGCATTTCTCGTTTTTCTCTTGTTGATCTAATATTTATATGAACTCTCTCTGGCAGGTTTCCAATTTGTGTTTATTTTTTACCACAACTTCCTTTTTCTTAGTTTCTAACTCAATTTTGGTAGTGTAGTAACCCTTTTACTACTAGGTAAGTCAGACATCTTGTCTTCCTTAGATATCTTTATTATCGAACTTAACAGAATGCATACATATGCCATGTTGTGTATATCTTATTCTTACTTACAATTAGTACGGCATCCTACCTTTATACCAATATATCATCTGTGTTAATCTATATTTAATCTAACTATACTACAACTCTGCTTTCTAAGCATAAATCATTTCAAAAGCAGTCTTATAATAGTAACTATTTTACTACTTAAACCATTAATTAGGTCAATTATATAATAAAATAGGTATAATTTATAAATTTAGTCGATCAACAGGTTTTATATTTCTTCGCGGTCTATTAATAGCTAAAGTAGGAGATCTTGGTGCTTCAAAAAACTTCGTATTCTCTGCCGCCGTTTGCTTCCCCTTCTATTATTATTACTTTCTTCTATCGTACCATTTTCCTCCACACCTTCTCTTAGTTCTTGTGTGGTGCCTCTATTTAAGCCGCTTTCCGGTTTGGTTGCCCCCTTTTCCGGTATCATATTCTTTACTTCCTTTTCTGAATCCTCTTCTGTTTCATCTTCTACCCTGACCATCTCCTCCATATCCACCCCTTTCAAAAGTTGATTCGTATGTCTTCGCCATGCTAATTTATCTTTACTACTTTCAATCATATAATTTATATTTCCTAATACCTCTTCAACCACTCCTTTTTCCCAATTATTGCTATTAGGATGTCTGTAGTCATGTACAAACACTACCTCTCCCTCTTTAAATTGTACCTCTCTATTTCCTTTGAACCCTGTCCTCTGTCTATTTCTTACCATTTTCCGTGTATTATTTTTCAAGAAATTAAGTCGGCCGCGTAGTTCTCTGTCAAACATCAATTTCGCAAGAGTTTCCTCAGTATTGCAACGTACTGTGATTCTGTACGGAAACGAAAATCTATCTATGATCACTTTTAATGGCATGTCCGAATTTTTCGGGTCCCGATATACTTTCTTTATATTTTTTGAGACTCCTCATAAAATTTTCTGTTTGCCCATTGGTCGATGGATTAAAGGCGGGCGACAGTTGATGTAAATTGGATCCCACCATCTTACATAAGAGTTTTTGGTGATCCATACCATACTAGCGTTTATCTAATTTTTTGAATTGTCTCTTGATCTGTCCCCATTTCAAATACCTCGAGGCATTTACTATGAGCATCTATTATTACTAAAACCGTTTTTCCCTTAAATATGTAGTCCGACAAAATCAATATGAATGTGTTCGTACACACGTGCACTTTTCTGTCATAAAATTATGCTTGCCTTTTCTGGTTCCGGTTTAAATGACATACATGTTCACATACTTTTACTATATTTTCAATATCCTTATCTAACCTTGGTCACCAAAAATAGTTACGCGCAATTGCTTTCATTTTGGCAACTCCCACACGGTTACAATGCAGCTCCTTTAATAGTAATCCCCTAATTTTTACAGGCACCACCATTTTGTATCTCCACAGTATAACACAATTCTGGGTTGTTATACCTTGGATCTCTCCAAGTTAAAATCTATAAATTTAAGCCTATAAGTATAAAATGCTGTATCATTTCATACTTAATTCCAATGTATGTTTCTCTTGCAGGAAATTAAACATTGTAATGTTTACGGCCATCTATTAAGTAATAAAAATATAAACAACAACATCTCAGCGGTAGAAGTAGCCGATGATGACATTATTAGAGATATTTGCACTGATAGTAACCATGCTGTGATGAACCAAAACGAAGCACTTATTTACGACGATCCTCTGCTAAGTTCCAGTAGTCTTATTTTGCCGAAACGAGAGAGAAGACACACTACCAACAGTCAAGATAGTGATATTAGCGTCGACTGCCAAGAAGTACAAACAATTAATCAACTCCAGTGTAAATGGGACAACTGCTTTCAAATTTATGAAAGTCAGACGGCGTTGGTTAAGCATATAGAAAAATCACATGTCGAACTGAAACGAGGTAAAACATATGATATATAGGTAAACGTACCAAGTATGAATAATCATTAACAATTTCAGGAGAAGAATTCACTTGTTTTTGGTTAAATTGCCCTAGGAAAAATAAGCCATTCAACGCGAGGTACAAGCTTCTTATTCACATGAGAGTCCACAGCGGAGAAAAACCAAATAAATGCCCTGTAAGTATTCTTCTACTATCTATTATAAAGCAAGATTGACAAAACTAGTGGGTTAGAGAGAAATCAACTGAAATTGTAAATCGTTTGAAAATCAACTTGTCATCTTCAGTGGAAAATATGAAGAGCACGTAATGTATCAATCTTGCCTAACATTTGCTTCACTGAGTGCGCTTCACTATTTCACTATTGGCGCTAGAATACTAATAGAAGTTGTTTCCATATGATGCTCTATACCAGAGATGCACAGACTTGGGGACTATAGATTCACTGCCATTTCGGGGAGGGTCGCCAAAGAAAAAAAGTATTGGTAGAATCTATAGATTTTGTGAATGCACCGACGCAAAAACAAATTTTCGTCGATCGAGCCTGTGAGAATAGACAGAAATGCGACAATTCGACACATAGAGCTACAAGCTGTCAAATGTGAATTGAGGTCCCCAAGTCAGATGTGCTATAGGCTCGCACTCTAGAATGAGTTGGGAGCTTATTTCTCCATCCCATTTATGCGGTTTATGCGGTCTTTTCTCTTTGTCTCCGCAAAAGATGACCTTGGAACCTCAACTTACATACAGTGGGGACGTATAGGTCGGGGCAAAATCAATAAAATCTGTAAATTTTGGAAAAATATCGGACCGTCAACCTTAATTGTTTAAATGCGCAAATTTGTACAGAAGACGTATTTTGTGACGCCATTATTGTTACAGATATGACGTCACCTCCTTTTCCTTTATATGGTAATCCCAATTTTTTCTAGCGTCGGTTCAAGGAGAATGTTTTTCTGTATAGAGAACCATGATTTCTGAGATAAGTTACATAACAAGATTTTTGAGAAAAAATATTTTTTAATATTACATTTCTATCTACGCCCAGTTGTAATTTCTTGTTTAAAATCTACTATTAAAAGAAATAAAAGTTTACTTCCAATAGGGTACAAGAAATGTTTCTTAAAAATTCAGTTTTTGCTCGTTTTCTTTTGGCACAATCCGATCGCATTGGATTTAATTCTTTTTAAACAAAAAGATGATAAAATTCAACGTAAAATGTATTGTTAATTCTGTACTTAAAATGGCACGTTTAAGTGAAACGCAAGGAATAGAAATTTTAATAATGATTGGTTTTGGAGACAATGAATACATGAAAAAGTTATGTGAATTATTTAATAATAAGTATTCTTATTGGCTTATTTCGCGATCAACAGTAACTTATGGTTCCAGCAGGATGGTGCACTGCCGCATTATTCTCTAACTGTTGGTAATTATCTTAGTACCATTTTCCCAAACAAATGGATTGGTTGGCAACGTAAAAGTGAATGGACAGCAAGATCTCCGGATCTAGCTCCACTCGATATCTTTTTCAAATCCAAAGTGTATCTAAACCCACCTAATAATATTGAAGATTTGAAGATTAGAATAATCAAAGAAATCAAATTCACAACTCCCCAAGTATTAAATAATTTCATAAACAAATTTGAATATCGCCTTGCTCACTATCAGCACGCATATGGTATGCAACTTAAACATTTAATTTCAACTTTTGACTTTTTAGTTAAAAAAATTTGTTAAATTGAATATTACACAAAATACTTTTTTCTCAAAAATCTTGTTATGTAACTTATCTCAGAAATCGTTCTGCGCCATCAAGAATTGGGATTACCATCTAAAAGAAAAGGAGGTGACGTCCGCGACAATAATGAGGTCACAAAATACGTTCAAAATACGTGAAAATCTGCGCATCTAAAAAGATTTTATTAATTTTGTTCCAACCATACGTCCACACTGTATAAAGAGTTGTACACACGTACAGTGCAAGTTGAAAAAATTAGACATTTTGTATGGTAATTGTGCGTCAGCTGTTTCTTGGTATTGCACCCCAATTAACGTTTTTAGGACGAACTTTAGTATTACTTTGCGCACGTTGGTTTCTTAACAATATTCATGGACTCATTTAACAATTTTAATAGTTAAAAAAAACGAATTACAGTCGATAGATGGTAATCAAATTTAACAATATCCCAATACGATTAACCTTCCTATACTCACGCATACGGTCTGTGAGACCGATTTATATAGTATGGTATACGTCTTTCATTTTAACGTGAGTATAGGAAGGTTAAGAATTGACGAGTGGAAGTGAGACGTTAAACAGAAGAAATAATTTGACGCGTAATACCAGGCGACCAGTCAATCTTTGAACCTAGGTCAACACCTAACGGTTCATCCAGTCATCCTTCTTTTTCTCGACCCTGACTAAACTTTTTTACAATGCAGTACAAATATTAATAAGACGAGGTAATCAACATTAATATATTATTGAGTTAAAGGGTAAAGAAGAAGCGGGCGTAGTTTGTACACAATGTACACCTTGTTCTCTACTCTAAGGTGTCAAGGTGTGTATTGTTCACTTTCATTGTGTACAAATTCGTCCACTTTTTCCTATCCCTTGCCAATGGTTTTGTGTCAGGTCTTCCTCGATCCTCCTCTTTGTCCCCTTGTCTTTATTTTTGTCTGCCATACTACTTCCCTCGCCGGTTTTTAGTTATTCATTCTTATCAGATGGTCAATCCATTTAAGTTGTTTTTCGATTTTCTGAATTAGTGGTTCCACATTCAGCTTTTTACTCCATCTCTTGTCGCAATTTGCTTAATTTTTCTTAAATATTTCATTTCCACCGCCTGACGACCGCTTTCCACTGGTTTTGGTCCAGTTCCCACCTTGTAGGTTAAAATTGGGCAGAAAATTGATTTGTATACATTCATTTTTGTTCTTGCGGGTATTTATCTCTTTCCAATAAGCGCGTTACTTGGTGCATAACACAATGTGATTCCTAAGGAAATTCTCTCATTTATTTTCTGATGCTGTTTCACACGATTTTGCAGTTGTACCCCTAAATATCTTAAAAAATTTACCTGTTCTAATTAAGTATCATCTATTTTCATTTTCATATCCTTTTCCAAAGACAAGATTTCTATAAGCGTAATTTTCATATTTCTTTCTGCCAGCGCTTCTTTCCAGAATTCAAGGCCTACTTCTAGTTCGTATTAGTTTCTTGCAGATTACCACTATGGTCAAAGGCACATTCCGTGATTTTCACCTGTCCTATGCTTTCATATCCTATATATCCCATGTACTTTAAAAAGTATGTCAATAACAGCATTTTTAGAACATTTATGTAGTGCTCTTGGGGCATTGTACGTTCTAGAAAATTTGTTCGTTTTCGCAAGTGACCAACATTTCACAGGCGAGCATTGGAAAAGGCTACATCACGTAATAGCACGATTTCCATTAAATTAATAGGTTTTCTTTAGTGACGAGAGATCGCTCTGTGTGTTAGAGCAGGTAATAGTTTGGGGTATGATTAGCGGAAATGGACTTGGTCCTTTGTATATCATTTTGTTTACCGTTAAATGCGATTTTTAACAGGTCTCCCGATTAGGGGCGATTTTCTCCTATGCCTTTTGCTCTTAAAGTTCTTAAAATTATTTTTACTATAGCAAATCCATTACTGCCGAGCAGCTTCACGATCAAATTTCGTTGAGGTTGAGGTGTGGAGAGATACTAGCCCCTTCATTTCGCTTAACTAGAAGCTATTTTCTGTAATTTTGCAATTTCCGATTGTAAATGTTTGCTAGGGCCACAAAGAACTTGTATAGCAGGTTTCTGTTCCTTTCATTTTCTATTGAGAAACCAAAATACTTCAAAATCAGAAAAAGAAAAGGGAATAATAATTTTAGCTTCAGAATGATGAAGTATGAGCAGAGAGCAATAAACAATGCTCCACAAGCTAGTATTTATAGGATTATAAGGAAATATTACAAAGGGTTCTAGGAAGGTTTTGCAATACAGTTTTATTTATTTAATTTTTTCAAAATAATTTCCATCACATTCAATATATCTCTCCATCCTCCGAAACCAATCCTTAAATCAGATCTGCCAAGTTTCACTCGTCATTCCAAGCCCTCAGGAGATCCTCATCGCTGGACAACCGCATCCCTTTCAGCGTCATTTTCATATGCAGGAACAGTGCAAAGTCGCAGGGAGCAAGGTTTGGAGTATAAAGAAGGTGTTCAAGAGGTTTCAATACTATAGTGGTCAAATATTTGGTGTATGCTTTCGCGCGGTGAGCTGTAGTGTTGTCAAAATGGAGGAACCAGATGTTTATTCTTTAATTTGATCGTAGGTTCTTCATAGGTTCGATAACCTTAGGTAGACACTGTTCAGTGTACCACTTAGCTGTGACTGTCGTCTGCGAATCCAAAAGCACACGCTCCATAATTCCAGTCGATTTGAAAAATACAGCTGCCATTCTTGTTTACTACTCGGGATTTTGTGACAGCTACGGGTTTATCCGCATCATCAACAATCCAAACTTTGTTTTGAGTCTTGGTCGGCACATCATAATAGTACAGTACAAGTTCACATACCGAGATTGTCCCGTATCAAACATTTTCAGCGTCTTCCGGCACCATATCGTGTCATCTGTTCTTCAGTCAGACTATGCGGCATCCACAGACAACAGAGTTTTTCCACGTCCAAATGATGATGTAGATAATCGAACGAATTGCTGGTGCATTTAGGCCTAAGGCATCCTCAATCTGCTGGTAAGTCACTTGCCTGTCTTCGTCAAGCATTTCCTTCACAGCAGTAATTGACGTTCGTGGCCTTCCCGCCCTCTCAACGTCCTCCAGAGTGAAATTTCCCTTCTGCATTCTCTGTATCACTTGAATATAGTCGTACGATGTGGACAAACATCACCTACTGCAAGAGTCATTTCTTCTAAGCACTGGTCTACGTTTAAGCTATGCGCGAAGTTATACCGCATAACTGCTTGTATCTGATTTCGTGACCACGATGCCATAGCAAGCAGTTTACACTGTCACTGTTAATGAATAACTAAGCCCACCGACTTGACTGGGCCAGTATGAACATGTGTCAGCATGCATCAATTAGGAGACTCCTGCCGCTCATGGTTGCGTCATATTGCAAAACTTTCCTAGTACCCCTCGTATATAATTTCTTGTCCTCTAAACTGCACTAAATGTTGCACAAACAAGAAAAATGAAGAATTTTAATCCTTCTAAAGATTATTTTCTTGGCATAATAGTATTATTCCTTAACAATTGGTTGTGCTCAAAAATTTAAATATCTGTACCATGATCTGGAATTTCCAGAGTTATTAATGAGATGTTCCAAATAATTTGGCCAGCAACCATATTTATTGTAATATTTTATATAGAAACGCCTTAATTGAATTAACTGTCGATATACAAATTATAACATCTGGAAAAGATCACTCCGCAATAAAGAACTAATACCAAAACAAAAGGCAACACCTGTTGTGCGCTGTTTTTAATAACCTGCACATCTACTACGAAAATGTAAATAAATAAATAAAAAAATAATTTCAGGAGACTTCTTTCATTGAATAATAATCACAAACTTGATCTTGACATAGAGCTTAACATAAACTAAACATCCCGTCCCTGGATTCAGTTTATTTTGATACAAACCGTAATGAATAATATTGTTAACCTAGTGTATGGCCGTAACATACATTTATTTTTTCTTTCGCTTCCATGCTAGACCGGGTGCATGTATTCATTTCATTTTTTCCATATCCTAACGTCTAGACGTTCGCTGACAACGTATAGTAATAAAAAGAACAAGATAAAACATAAAGTAGTGCGTACATAATTATACATGTATTGAAAGCATGCAGAGATTACCATATAATTTTTGTAGCTACTTTCATAAATTTAATCCATTCTTCGAACATGCATCATTCAATGGCAATAACTATTAAAATCAGTGTAAAGAAAGGGAAAAGTAGCGAATGGGAAAAGGAAGCGAAGATAAATACGCAATGCATAAAGGCTAACATCTTGTAAAATTCTTTGATTCATTAAATCGTTAAATCCTTCGGATTATAACTGATCAACTCCCTTTCCCTGGTATTTTCTTTCTTTTCCTTTTATAACTTTCTGTGGTGCTTTTTATCAGTTTCTCCAGTCTTTTCTATCCATAGAGCTTGTTTTCCAGTTGCTTATATACATCACTTTTATGCCTACGACATTCTATCACCTTCTTCTTGGTCTTCCTCTACTTCCTACCCCGCGTGATTCCCCATATCATCGAAGTAGGATATCTTCTCATAACGTTTTGCTTTAATGGGCGCCACCACTTCTTATTGTACTAACTCTTTTATTTCCTTATTTATTCCCCTCTTCTTTCTTCTTCAGCTGTCATATTCGCACCAAAGGTTATTCTCCCTATCTTCCTTTGCCAAATTCTTAAGTCTTATAACATTAGGACACACATACAGTGCCTGGTAATTAAATTAGCGCCATCTTCTGATGTTGGTACTTTTTTTCAAATTTATCAGAAACAAAATAAAAACAGACACATATTACTAATGCAAAATGTTTATTTATGCTTTATAGAAGAAATTACATCGACATTTTGTTAATCCTCCCTGGGCTTAATTCCCGCGCTAATTCTAGCTGGCATACTGGAAATATAAGTTTTCAAAACTTGTAGTTTTGCCTTCTCTTGCCAATGCTTGTGAATATTATCTTTCAGAACAGCTATTATTGGGTTTGGGGATTAGTACGTAAACTTTGTCAACATGATCCGTACATTCCCGATCGGATTCAGATCGGGTGAGTTTCTAGCCCAGGGCAAAAGGGGTTGAAACACAGTTTTTATCGATTTTGCGTACAGCGCTCCATCCTGCATGAAGGTGTATGGTACTTTTTTCATTTAGTAAGTTTAGGAAAGGCACAAATACAGTCCCTTTCACAAAATAGAGAGGTCTGGGACCATTCGCGGTTAAGCATGACCAGATCATCATCAACTGATAAGTAGAGGCCGGATTATATGCAAAAAGAAGTGGAAATATGTGCATAAATATGCAGATGTTTCAGCCTAAATATGCACTTTCTTATGAAAAATATGCAAATAAAGAAATAAGAGTAATGCTAGAAAATATAATACTATATAAAAAAAAAAATTCTAATATGTTTACTACAAGTTTATTTATAACATTTTACAACATAATTAACTACGAAAACCATTTACAATTACATATTTATCAAAGTTTTCAATAGAAAAATTGTGGCGCTTGTCTGATAACATGTATTTATATATTGAAAAGGTTCGTTCTACGTCCACGCTTGTTATAGGAGCATATTTCAAATTAAAAATATCCTCTATTGTCAACTCAATGTTTTCTACTGACTCACCACACAAGATTTTAGCAATATTCTTTAGCTTTTTGAAACCCTCATTTTTTTCTATTACACTTAAAAATTTTTCATACACGGATTTTCCCACCCTTCCTTTAACACAGGCATGGGGAACCTTTTCTTGTAGAAGTTTTATGCTGTGAGTAATCTTGAAAAATATACATTTTTGTAGTATCCGTATGATTCATTATGAATTAAGTTTAGACGGGCCGTGCTAATATGCAACGAAAGAATTCAGTAGCGGGCCGGACAAACCTTACTCGAGGGCCGCATGTCGCCCGCGGGCCGGAGGTTGCCCATACCTGCTTTAACATAACTTTTCAAATTTGTTTATTATTTCAACGCTGTCAATTAGCGACATAAATTGTTTTTCCAATTGCAATATAGAAGTGGAAATAAAACTGTAGTTGGCTTTAATAAACGCCAACTGTTGAGGTATTTCTTTACTCGAATACACCTTTTGGGCGTCTAGCACAGATTGTGTATCACTATCAAGATCCATAATAATTGTCTTTATTTCTTCATAATGATTCGCATGAAAAATAACAGCTTCCAACCACGTTCCCCATCGTGTGATTACTGGTTGAGGAGGAAGCGGAATACCGGGTAGATGTTGTTTGTAAAACTGAACTCTTAATGGAGCCTTTAAAAACATTTTGTTAACACTACTAATTAAAGTATTTACCAAGGGAAAATGGTTTCTTACTTCTTCTGCAACACGATTTAGTCCGTGCGCCAAGCAAGTTGTGTGAATTAAATTTGGGTAAAAGATTTTCAAGTTGCAAGCTGCCTTCACCATGTATGGTGCGGCATCCGTTGAAAACAATAGAATTTTTTCTGTTGGAATCGATTCCGGTAAGAAAAAGGTTGCCAGTTCTTCCCGTATAAACCTTGTTATTGTCAAATTATTTGACTTTTCTAACTGTTTGGATTAAATTAAATAAGATTTTGCTGGAACCGATACGTTAAGCATACCTATCATTAAATGAACTATGTATCGGCCCACACTATCAGTAGTTTCATCTGCGCATATGTAAAGGTAATTGTTTGATACAGCCTTCTTAATGCTACTCAATGTTTCTGCATAGATACGGTGAATATAATTTTTCTTAAGGTGCTCTCGTCGGGAATATTATATTTGCTGGTGTACTTTTGCAAAAATACCTTGACATTTAAATTGTTTATTTTATGTAGTGAAATATCTGCCGACAGAAACATTAGGCACAAATCTTCATTAAATTGTTCTTGTTCCGATTTTTGGAGATTGATGGCAAACATTGCGGTAATGTTTGCTGACCCCTCTTCGCCAATTTCATCTTAGATAGTTTTGCAGCATGAGATGGAGCTTTAATATGCTGGTCGACTTGAAACTTTCTCTCACTTGTAACCTGCATAAAAGATATCACATCATCAGTTGTTTTCTTATAAAACAAGTGTTAGTAAATGTTGTTAGGAATAAACGACATTTAATAAAATAACCAACACAACGCTTCGACAAATAATTTTATTTTAAAATGATTTTTATTTAAAAATCATCAGCAGAATACGGAATATCAGATATTCCGTATTGTGCTGATGATATGCGAAAAATACGCATGAAATATACATCTCATTTTACTCATTTTAAAATAAAATTATTTGTCGAAGAGTTGTATTAGTGATTTTGTTAAGCATCGTTTAAAAACTATAGATTAATAAGAGGAAATAAACTTAGTTACAATCTTGCTGCATGCTACGCAAAATACTTTTTCTCCATCCATACGCAATTCTGA
Organism: Chrysina gloriosa; assembly: GCA_038088585.1. NCBI lineage: Eukaryota > Metazoa > Arthropoda > Insecta > Coleoptera > Scarabaeidae > Chrysina > Chrysina gloriosa. The sequence goes on from CM076095.1 coordinate 11,788,975, forward strand.
ATAAGGTGCAATCCATCCAGGCACAGTCGCTATTTTTTTTGCTATTATAATTACTTATAATTAATAAAAACCCACAAGTTTACACTTCAAAAACCAACGTAAAATGACGTTTAAAATGAATAAGATTGCTTTCGAATATGGGAATAAATTTCTCCGAATAACAAAGAAACACCTGTGCTCCTAATTTTCTGGTAAAATGTATTTTTGTATTTATTTAGAAGTTTCAGGGAATTAGGTTTTCCTTGAATTCTGTCCCGGTCTAGATGTATGGGAACAGCATTAATAAATGTTTAGAAGCGCTTATCGGAAAAAGTATCGAGAAGAGGCTTCATAGAATGCTATTTTTAATTTAAAGAGGGCTGTTTAACTCTTTGTTTGTTACAACCACGACATATTTTTAGTAATGCCTATCCTATAATAAATTACATTCAATAAATAAATAAAACTCGGATACTTCAAATATGCTGAATTACTACAAAATATGCAAATAATATACAAAATGCATATATTATGCAAATATGCAAATTTATGCAAACTGCATGTTATCCGGCCTTTACTGATAAGTCTTTGTGATTTAGTCGTCTCTTCCATGATTGTAAAATCAGAGGTACGGAAATGATCAATGTGAAAAATGTGTCAAATGATCAGATATCTGCTCTCATACCTCTACTATATATCCGACCTTAATGTAATCCGCTGTATTACATACCAACGTCTTTAACTATGAGGTTGTCCTACATTGTGCGTAAATTCCTGTCGATTATAATAACTAATTTGCTCATTTGATAAGTCGACAATTCGATTACAGTATTCTATCCGTTTCTCTTCCTTCTCTTCGCGGTCGCCCATATTCTACTCGATCATTTCATCTCTCTATCTAGCAGCTTGTTGGACAACGAATAAGAACAAACTAGATTGAGGTTTTACTAAAACAATTTTTCCAAACTCTACCGATATTTTAAGGGTCATACTTTTTCTTATTTTCGTTCTTTTTCCTCTTGTATTACATTTCGGTTTCTAATAGAATGTTTTTTTTTGTGGAATTCCTACATATTGTGTTTTGTCTATCTTGCTTCAAGCCTTTTAGGCTTTTATCCATCAGTTCCATCGGTCTTTGTATTTTACTACCTCATTCATGCTGTGTTTTTCTCGATCCTAACCTCATCCGATTCCTTATGATACCAGTCTTTATGGTCAGATTTGTTTTTCCATCCAAGTACCATGCCCGTTGCACTAGTAACAATTTTCTTAACTTCCTCTGTGTGTTTCATCGATTTCCGTTTTTATGTCCGTTTGTAGTTTCAACTTTTTCATTTCTTGTTTATATTCATTGTTACGTCCTGTATTAGCGCCACCGTATCTAATTACTAAAGACTGTACTCAATCCCAAAAGTAAGAAGTCTTAATATTAAAACCCCAATAGAAAGCTTACCGATTTCGCCCCAGGAAGTAAGTTTGCTATGACTCAGGATGCCAGCCAGCTAGTCGGCGAGGGAGTGGGCTAAATAAATCCAAAGAGCTGTATATTAAAGGCGCTACCTATTTTACACTTACCTCGTCAAGCCCCGGATAAACAGGAATCCACGAAGTTATTCAAGTAACCCGGGTGGAAAATGGTTTGCAAACAAGCGAACCATGAGAGTTAATGAGTTTTTAATAATTAATATAATACTTATATATAATAATAATACTTCAACAAGGTTCGATCCAATAGTACAATAGCCCAAGACTACGACGATGTTAGGACGGGGCAAAACACAATATAGCTACGAATGTAACACGTGCTCCAACTGCTGCTGAATTAATCAGCTTCTCCGATCCTCAATCAACACTATACACCGCTTCCACGATCCAATCCCAAAAATGAGGCAACGGAAATGAGAAGTATTTTTCCATAAAATCTACAACCGTGCTGAGATTTCAAACAATAATCTCTCGACAAAAACACTTCGTGGAGCAAACGTCTCAACTGCACCAAGATCTTACACCGAAAGCTCACGAATAATACGTCAAGCGGAAAACTTATATTAATTTTTCTCCAAAACAGGCATGAAGGCTCCTTCTATCCGTGAGGATTGGAAATCGATAAGCTATCGATAACGTACGTTGGGATGTGCGGTCGCACAGTATGGGCCACTAACAAAGATTAATTAAAAGCAACAAGTGTAACGACCTAAATCGAGATACGCGCCAAGAAAAAGAAAAACGTAACATTATATCTGACTGTCCCATCCCGTTATATTTTCCCTTTTATATGTTTGAGTGTCCCTCAATTTTTTATTTTTGCTATCAACAAGTAGTGGTGTGTGGTTTTCATTTCGGCCAGATGGGTCTCCCCAAATCATTTTGTTGTCTGTGATATACAAATCGTTGTTAAGAAAGTCATGCTCATTAATCTTGCCAATTCACATATCTTAAGTCTATTGTCGTTTATGATGTGTGTACCTTTACTATTGCCTACTACTTCTCTTAAGTATTCCTCTTTCCGTAATTAGTATTTAATCTTTTTATGGTTATCATCTGTCACTTCCATCGGTATATTGCAATATGATTTAATAACTTTTTGTGTTGCTATCCTTACGGTCATTGGGCTAAAGTTTAATACGTTCGTTTGTAGTTTTCTTTTTCTAATGGACAAATCTACTCCGTTGTTTTTCCTTTGTTTTCTCCACTATATAAAGACAAGTATTGGGGATTGAAATCTTCTGGTCACTTGAGCCCCCGTAATATATATCTTCTTTTTCTTCTTCTGTGGCGTGTTCCCATTATGAGTTCGCCGTTTTCTGCTTTCACAGTCGTCTATTTTTCCTATATCTTGCCGCCAGGTTTCTTTCTGCCCTTACCTATTTCCCATTCCATAGAAGGGCTTCCTTTTTCCTATTTCCGCTCTATTGCCAAGCATTCGTTTCACATGTCCGTACAATTGTAAAGCTATTTTCCAAAGTTCTACTGACTGAACTTCCATTCCTTTCCAAATCTCTTCAGTTATCAGTTTTTCCCTTCTAGTTGTTTGTCGGTATCGTCGCATATAGTCCAACCCTTTTTGCAATCCTTTACTACTCATGGTAGAACACTGACTCCCTTATAGTTCGTAATTTACTTTTTATCGCCTTTCTTATGAATGTATTCCATTCTAAGGAGATCTCTGCTCCCATCTTCATTTTGTTGAAGATTTTCTCCAGGAACTTAGTGTTTTAGTTACTGATTCTCGCCATTTTTCAGTATTTCCAGTAAGTATCCTGGTTCCGGGATCTTGTTATTCTTTACTGTTTTTAGCGCTAATTTTATATATTATAATAGAATTTATTATATCATCGATTTGACTGTGCCTAAAATTTCAACTACTAAAAGACGATATCCTATATGGTTCACAAGTAACGTTAAACGACTAGTACGCATGAAAGAAGTTTACCACAGTAAATGGAGAAATACGTCAATACTAGAAGAATAACATCGAGGATACCCGGTCGTATGTTCCGTGGTGGTTACGAATATGCTGGGCCTCAGGAAATCGTGACGGTATTTTAGGGGAGTTCTCCACAGCCTATAAACCATGCAACACTGTTCCTTCACCAGTCTTTCGAAATTAGCAATGTTTCGATGTTGGACATGTAGCGGAAGAGGATGTGATGTTTGGTGCATTGAGACTTAAACCTGACATGACTGCTGGGGATGACTTAGTGCCAAGTTTTTGGTGCGGGATTGTGCTTCAGTGCCCGCGTACCCCTTATCTATGCTATTTAATTTAATTATACGTACTTCAACTTTTCCACGTATGTGGAAAACTAGTAAAATTATACCCGTTTTTCAAAAGGGGATTGGTCGGACATTAAAAATTATCGACCCATTAATGTTTTATGTAATTTTTCAAAGGTATTCGATCATATATTGTACACTAGAATTTACAAAAATATCAAACGTCACTTGTCTACACACCAGCACGGTTTTATATCTGGCAGGTCGACTACAACAAATTTGTTGGATGTGACACAATTTCTTGCTGCAGCTCTGGATCAGCGTAAACAAGTCGATGTTGTTTACATTGATTTGTCAAAGACATTTGACTCTATAGATCATGCCCTCTTGCTTGCAAAACTAGACTGCATGGGATTTTGCCCTTCATTGCTGGCATTGATGCGCTCCTATCTAACTGGCCGGAGTGGTTACGTGTTTTATAATGGCTTTTCTGCAGCTCCTTTTTCTATACTATCGGGTGTACCCTAGGGTTCGAATCTCGGCCCTTTGCTATTTAATATTTATATTAATGATCTGTTCATGAAATTAAATTGCAAATTTCTTGGATATGCCGATGACTTGAAAATCCATAATATAATTAACTCTACTGCTAATTGCATAAAATTACAAATTAATTGATCTTTGATAGGGGAGTGGTGCCTGCAGAATATAATCTTGTTAAATGTAAATAAGTACACGGTGGTTTCCTACACTAGATGCGCTAATTCCATTACTTACGGCTATACAGCTGGTGGCAACCTACTACACAGGGATAGCAAGGTTAGGAATTTGGGAGTACTTTTCGACTCCGCGCTCACATTTTCGGAACATGCTTATCTGCCTCTAGGGCATTAGGTTTTCTTATAAGATCTTGCCGTAATTTTAATAATCCCAAGACCCACATACCTCTATACGTTCCTTGGTCCGGAGTAAACTCGAGTACCCCTCCTTGATCTGGTCGCCATATTATGCATACCATCAAACCTCACTTGAGCGAGTGCAGAACAGGTTTTTGAAATATCTTTCTTTTAAACTTACAGGAACTTATCCCGATCGTAATATAGATTATACGTGCTTATTGACTTTACACCACTTCCAATCATTGTGCTACAGACGCGATAGATGTAGTGCGGGATTTCTGCTAAAATTGTTAACAGATGAAATTGATTCTTCGTTCTTGCTGTCCAGTGTTGTTCACGTACCGCCTCGTAATACTCGCTCTTCGGTAACTTTCAGCTTGTCAAATGCTAGAACCAATCTTTTGATAAATTCTCCAGTATCACAGATGATTAGGAACTTTCATACGTTTTATGCTGACAGTTTCCTGTGCTGATGCGGGGCCGAGCGGGGGAGGAGGGGGATTGTGTTGCTGTTTGCACTTACATAATACATCAAGTGTATGCATATACTTTTTTTCTCTCCCCTTTTTTAGTTTGTCTGTTTCACTCAAACTAATTCAAAATGAATATTGTTTATCAACCGATTGTGCATTTTAATGAAGTACTTGAAGAATGTTCCTGCATATACTTCATATATTTCGTTTGGTCATAATTTTTGATATGAGAAGAAGAATGGAAGAAACATATGGTGCGTTTTGAATGGAAGAAAAACAAATGTCCCGTGACGAGACCCGAACCAGCGATCTCGTGACTATCGCACCAAAACGCTAACGACATGGCCACGAGTTAAGTTGAGAACCGCATTATATCTCATGGATTTAACTGGTGGGTGAAACTTCAACATCGACTATCTCGGTAATTTATGAACGTTGCGTCGAACTACTCGAAAATAATCTTATTTAAGGTCCAAACTACACGTACCATAAATATCAAAAATTACAAAAATCCGATTACCTTGCCTTCTCCTTGTGAGCCAGGTATGGGCAACTCCCGGCCCACAGGTCACATGCGACCCTTGAGTAAGATTTTTTCGGCCCGCCATTGCATTTTTCCGTTACATATTAGCAGGGACCGTTAAACTTGCTTCATAAGGAAAATGTATGTATATTTTTCAAGATTACTCGCATGAAAGTTCTTTGGCTCCATACAAAAGAAGGTTGCCGCCCATGGCTGGTCTAAGCATTTCCTAATTTTTCCAATTTTGATGCAGCAAGCGTTATTTTATTGCATTTAAACCAATGGCGATTTTCCCTATCAAGTGAATGATCTATTTGCCTGCCTGAAACCCATAATACAGTATTGCTCAGAAATTAGTATTGTAGAGAATTTTACATTACCTACCTATTACGTACAGAAAACTCTAAACCAATTTTGTACAAGATTGTGTGCGATGTTCACTGAAATTAATTAAATATTAGATAAATTTTTGGATTTTTACTTTTATAAGTTTCTAATGCATATATTTTATTATATTATATTACTATGAGAAAACATTGAAAGACATATTATTATTAATTTACAGTTTCAAGGATGTAACAAGGCTTTTTCAAGACTAGAGAATTTGAAAATTCATCAAAGGAGTCATACTGGCGAGAGACCGTATTTATGCCAATTTACTAATTGTACGAAAAGCTTTTCCAATAGTTCAGACAGAGCGAAACATCAACGAACTCACTACGACACGGTAAAATTTCATTCTCATGGATGCCCAAGGAAGATAACTAATTCTGTTATTCATTTTAGAAACCTTACGCGTGTCAAGTAATAGGTTGTTCGAAAAAGTATACTGATCCAAGCAGTTTGCGAAAGCACGTAAAAATCACACATACGAAGAACAAATCCAATTGAAGAAGAAATCTGAAGATTATAAGCCACCTTGTCAAAATTATTCGATTACTCGAAGGAACGATGCTATGACAAAAAATCGGTACGTCAACGCTATAAACCTAAATAGAGATAAATCGTTGCTGAATTCTTTATATACCACATTAGATCATAGTTACTCCAATAATTTTGTTAGCGGAAATTGTGTGTTAAGTTCTAATGTTAAACAAGATTTGAAAAATAAGATTTCTGAAAAGTTGAGTAAAGAAAAGTTAATGCTGGTGTAGGGAAGATGTTTAGTTTAATGTATTTGTTGTGTTTTATATATTTTCTGTAAATAGGCCAAATATTTTTGTACTTTTTGTATATAACTAGTAATTAATAAAGAAGTCGAAAGTTATCTTACGTTTATTTTACTTTCAAATGTAGTTTGCGGTCAATTTACAAAGGCGATTCGTAAAGTAAGTTTCGTTTGGTTATTAAACAAAAAACCAGTACATAAAGTTTTTATTATATACAACTTAAAGCTACTACTTTCAACTATTTCGCTCTTAAATCGTTGTTTGTTCTGTGATTGTGAATCACCGATTTTCAGGAATTTTCTCATCGACATTATCGAAAAGTTGGTCCGTCACAACAGTTGGTCTTCCACCCCGTTCTATATTATGGACGTTAGTTGGTTCTGCTCGAAACATACAGCACCATCATCTGCCACTCATGATATTTGCACTATAAAGAGAACAAAATTCGTGCTGAATCTCAGCAGCCTTCTTGTTCTTGTTCTTTCCACACAGAATTCGGATAACAGCACGCAGTTCACAGTCGGCGGGATTTCCAATTGCAGCAGCCATTTTAAACGGTCAAAATAGCACGAAAGAATGTTCGAACGATTCTCTCACTAGCACTGCCAGACTCACATTGAACCAGACTACACCGCAGCGTTGTAATCGCGTCGATACCCCCACTCCTCTGCTCATCAGGCGGAAACGGAACTTACTAATTACTTTCTTTTTAAACAATCACTGCAAACAAACTAGTCGGCCAATTTTTCAACTCCCACTATTCACACGGTAACAAATGTCAAATTTTACAAAAATAATAATGGTTAATGGCCAGAGACCGGATTATATATTCGCCATTTGACTGTCTTAAATATGCGCAAAATATTCCTAAAATGTCTAGAATATGTAAAACATGTTTCAAAAATATTTTCAGAATGTCTCAGGTTTTATTAAACAGATACCTAGCACTTACATTTCTATATTAAACATTACAATCCTTACTGCAAAAACAATTCACAGTCAACTGTTTTTCAATATTTCCAATAGTTAAATTATGTCTCCTATCCGTTAGTGGCGATTTGTACGTTGAAAAACTTCGAAGTCAACTGATGTGATTGGTGCATATTGTAAAACATTAACAACTTCCGGATTTAAATCGGTTTCAATATCAAAATCGCCACGGAGAATTAGGCTTGCTTATTGCAACAAATTTAAATAGCTATTTCTTTTTAAAATAACATTAAATTTTTTATTTATTAATTGTCCTATTTTTCCACTGACTTTCTGAAGTATTTCCTTAAATTCGTCAATCAAATGAAGAGGCTCTTGTCACGGTATTGATTCAGTTTCAAGAATAACAATCGTTTTATGAACAAAATTATAATTTGACTAGCTGCTCCGGCGAACTTCGTACCACCGAATTAATAAATGTTGTCTTAAGTTATTACCTGAGTTTTATTAACTTGTTAATGTTAAAATGATAAAATTAATTAAGTTGAATAAAAGTTTGAAAAGTAGTAAATTCACGTGGGAGCAAAGCATTTGCTTTATTGAATGTAAACCAAATGATTCGCATGTCGTTGTAGCACAACTTTCTGTTAAACTATTTGCTGAATGTGTTGCACTCGTGTCGATTATCTTCATTAAAACACGTTGTGATATACTATATTTTGCGACTCGACGTTGTTGATCTGCGTTCTGCTCGACGATTTCTCATTGCCAACCGAGCCGTTTCACGTATGGCCTCTCTTTGTTCTTGTGTTTGTGAAGCACGAAGTTGGGCCGTACTAACACGGCGCCCTTCTCTCGTGCGATTTCTTCTTCATCTGCAGTGGATTGATTCGCAATATTCCGCAGTTTAATTGCATTACGGCTTCGTTGTGAAAGATTCGATCTTCTCGCTCGCGGCATTGTAAATAAGACTGTGATGGATATTGCTGACTTTGCTTCTATTATGACATAACAATTATTCATGCGCGCACAATCACAAATGTCATAACCTTAACTGTCTTTGCGCGCATCATGACAACTGTCATAACCTAACCCACCAAACGTCGTCAATTTGTTTAATCTCTAATTTTTTTTCTTAATTTTTAAATGTGCCGAGCTGATTTGTGAATCTAAACCATCCAGGGCGCCACCCAAACGCATGCAAAAAAAAATCATTCAAATCGGTCAAGCCGTTTAGGAGGAGTTCAGTGACAAACACACGTACAGTAGAATTATATATGTATATAAAGATTTAATGAAGCAAAGTTCATGGTACAGTGAATTATTTTCTAAAATTGATTTGCACTTTGAAATTGCACCAATATCCTCTTCTAAACTTAAAATAAGTTTTTTAATAGGGACAACATTTTCTGCATAAAAACTGGCAGCTTTCAACCATGTTCTCCATCTTGTGATTATTGCTTCCGGTAGCAAAAGAGTATTAGGTAATTTTTCTCTGTAACATCAGAGGAAATTTAAAAAATATTTTATTATTTAATATTTATATTTACGTTACTAATTAAATTATAGGAAATGAATTTCTAATATTTGCCGCCACTCTGCTTAAACCGTGTGCTTAACACGTCACGTGAATTAAATTGGAATACAAAACTTTAAGTTGTTGACCAGCTTTGACCATGTATGACGCAGCATTGGAAAGCATGAGCACAATTTTAATGTCGGGAAGGAAAAAATCATAAAAGTTTCATTAATAAACCTAACCATTGTTACATGGTTAGTTTTTTCAATTTGTTTACACGAAATCAAATAGGATTTACCAGGAGTGTTGTTATTTAAACAACCTATTAATAAATTTGCCATATAGCGTCCACAAGTATCTATGGTTTCATCTACTATATAAAATATATAAAACTGTTATTTACAGTTTGCTTGATTTCATTTATTATGTTCTTATATGCATTTGTAACATAATTTTTCCTTAAAGTACTGTTATCAGATATAGTATTTCTGCAATGCTTTTGCAAAAACATTTTAAAATTTACATTTTGCAACTGGGGTAGGAAGTCAATATTTTCTGTACTATTCAGGAGTAAGGCCGGATCAAAGGAAAAAAGAGGAAGTAGGGATATTGCTAACAAAGGAACTGGATAGAAGAACTATACATCAATCACTCTTATCAAGGTTGATGCGCTTGAGAATAGAATTGGAGAAGGAATCGGTTGACATCTTACAGATGTATGGACCAGTAGAAGGAACAGATGGAAGTACAATGGAGGAGTTCTATGAAAAACTGCAGGAACTGCTGAATGAAATAAGAGAGACAAACTCAAAAGTAATATTAATGGGGGACTGGAATGGTAGAGTGGGTAATGATACAAATAAGGAACTGTGCTGCTTGGGAGCATATGGAGAAGAAACGTTACACGGAAATGGTTGGAAAATGATTGATTTTTGTATACGTAATGATCTCCTAATAGGGAACGGTTTCTGGGACCAACCACTGGAAGAGAGATATACCTTTGTCGCGGAAGAGAGAAAAGCGTAGAGTATAATAGACTACATAGTCTATACCCAAAGTATGAAAACTAATATACGAAATATAAAAACACAAAAAGAAGCTGAAATGGGAACTCAACACAGATTGCTAACGGCAGAACTCCAAGAACAAATTAACACAAAACAACAAATAGCTGAGTATCATAAAATAGCAATCAGCAAATTAAGAAACGAGACGAAAAGAGCAGAATACCAACAGAAAACGAATGATTTACTAAAGAGACATGACCAGGAAGAAATGACACTAGAAGAGACGTGGAGAATTTTCAAGGAAATTATTTATAATTCTGTACTAGAAGTATGTGGTCAAATCAGATACAGGAAAAAACAGAAAAGAACAAAATGGTGGACTAAAGAAACACAAAAGGAAATCAAAAAGAAAAAAGATGCGTCGAGAAAATACGTTTTAACAAAGGAACAGCAATACAAAGAACAATATGTTAAAATAAGAAACGAAGTTAAGAAGAGAATTAAAGAAGCGAAAAATAAAGCTGGGAAGATTTTGGAAATGATATTAATGAGGAATATAAAACAAATAATAGGAAATTTTGGAACCTAATAAGATCAATGAATGGAAAGAAAAAGAAAGAAATAAAACCAATTAGGAATACCGCGAATGAACTAAAAACAAGAACAGAAGATATACATGAAATATGGGAAGAATTCTTCAAGAAAAAATTCACAGATGCAGATCATACAGATTTATTGTCAGAATCAGGAACAGGAAATGAATATAATGAAGAACTTGAAGAAATAGATATGGAAGAGGTAGAGAAAGCCATGAAAAGAATAAAAACAGAAAAAGCCTGCGGTGCGGATAATATAGAACCGGAAATGGTAAAATGGCTCGGACAGGTGGGAAAGGAGTGGATCCTTGAGATCTTTTGTAAGGCATGGCGAACGAACCTCATCACTCCCATATATAAGAAAGGCGATCAAAGTCAGTGCGAAAACTATAGGGCAATATGCCTATCGACAGTATGTTTTAAGGTCTATACCAAAACAATAGCGGAACGATTTACACATTTAATAGGAGACAAACTGGGAGAAGAACAAGCAGCCTATAGAAAAGGGAAACAAACGAACGATAATATCCACATAATTAAAAACATCATAGAACATAAAATTGAGACAGGGGAGGAAATCTACTTCAATTTCATAGACTTGCGAGCAGCCTTCGATACAGTAGATAGAGGGAGTATAGATATCTGTCTAGAGAAACTAGAGGTTCCAAGAAAAATGCGCCAAATAATCAATACAGCAATCCAACGCAAGTTTTTGAACCAATTGTATGGTAAAATCATCAACTTACCATTTTATAGCACGATTTGTAGAATACTTTTTCTTCGTTCAAAAGTAATTCTGCAACGGTCTTGATTTTTATTCGGTGTTTGTAAATGATGAAAAATTTTTAATGATAAATACTACCCCTACCTAATTATTTTTAACCAATCAGAACCCATCTTTATTCGTTTAATTTCCGATTTTTATTCTTAGACACCGTAGCAAAATAATTGTTGCTCTTCGGTATTGAACATGATATTTCGTTTGGAAGTTTAAAACCAATTAACAATTTCGTAGAAAAATGTAGAAACATAAATTTCTTGGAAAAAGCATTAATCCCTATTTAATATTTATTACATTAGACATGATGGCCATACTTGTACCGAGTCGCGTGGTTTCAATGCCACTAATCGTTGCTGGTGTAGTGGTGAGGGGCCGCCTGACGACCACGCTACCGCTGGTTCGCATCTTTTTGTCGACATATTTTTTCATTTTCGCATTGTAAACCTATCAAATAATCATTTTTTGATGTTTCTCCGACGAAAAAGTTTTTTCTCAAAGTTAGTCAAATATTCGGAAATAAATATCATGCAGACACTTTTCGATTCATTTATTTGTCAAATGGTGATTTATTGCTCTTTGCATGTTTGTGGATGTCATAAAAGCATTTGAAGTATAACGCTTCCCAACAACAAGCGCCTTTTATGAACGCAACACCGTTGCAATCGCAGCTTTCGCGAGTTAGGTTCAGAGAGAAGCAAGCTTGTTTCATGTTCATGAATGAAATTCTGTCTGGTAATAATTTTGATCTATACCAAGCGTATTTGATCATGTCGTTAAATATCGGAGAATTTAATTGGTGGTGGAAGATAGAATACATTTTGATGGCATCCCCTCTGTTTATTTTCCGTTCCTCTTTTGAAATCTTTTAATTATGTTTTTCACTTTTCACTTTTGATGGAATCTTCGCCCCCTTAAGAGCAAGTTTTAGCAGTACAATGTTAGTTATTAAATCTGTTTTTACTTATTAACTTTAGCTATACCTATTAATCCCTTTACTTAAATATACGTTAGCGATAATATTAAGATATTTTCAATTATTGAATCAAAATTTTAAATGACAAGTAAACTACACACTTGACGCAACAACTCTAGGAGGTGACCTTTACGTAATTTTATTGTACATTTTTTCAAAGTAAATTGCACTAACATGGTTTTAATCTTTGTAAATTTAAGCATGTATTTTTGTTCAAGTACTTTTAGAAATGTATTCAGCACTTTACGTCAGAAATTCTTATCACAGTCAAAAACTAAAATCAAGAGTAGAAAATTTGGAAATTTTTTTTAAAACAAATTTAAATTGATGTGTGCCTGTATTATGACAATAGATGAAACCATCCACACGCCAAAATAAAATTCTTAGGCACCTTAGAATAACGTTCTGTACTTCAATTTCCTAGGAATCACAATACATTTGTGCCATACGTGCCTAGGCTTGGTGTTAGTAGCAATTTAAACGGTTACATTTTAAAATTTCAAAACAAAGATTTTAGAAGCTTGCAAACCGTTAATTTGTGTGTGCCCAGGCATTTAAATATTTCAATACAGTTTCAGCACACAAATAATAATAATTGCTACATGTTTTCGGTACTACTTAATTGAGTTATAAAATAAATAAAAGCATTAATAACCAGTAGTTTATACTCTTCCTCTTGTGTAAACACAAATTGATTTTCAATTAGACCTTCTTTAGTTCCATTTTTACGACTGTAACAACAGAAAATTATTACTTATACAGCTGACGCTCGATTACGTGAACTAATTCAGACCAAAGGTGTTTCATATTACCCTTTAATGCACCAAAATAAAATACAAAAAATATTCAAACAATCTTTTGTAAACACGAAAAATAACAATAAATCAAAATAGCGTTTTATAATCGTGTATTAAAGAACGAAGCACAGCCAACAAAGTTGCTATCAAGATTACTTTTGCAAAATCAAAACTACATATGCGTTTGCTATAGCAATGAGTTATCTCGAGAATGTACACAATTAAGTTCAAATGTAGATATGTGCTACATAAATTAGGGACTCCCCTACATAATTGGATAACTCGGGGATTGGTCAAACTGGGCTTATCATAGGTAACTTGTAATGCATTTGTAACGCTCAAAGTTATTCGTAGACGATCGGAAATTGCGTGCTGTTTACGTTATCGAGGTATTGAATTTACAATATTTTTACGTTATCGAGCGTTCTGTATAATCCTATATTACGAATTGTGTGTTCACATTTGCGCAATGTTTTTCAATATCGGGTATTTACGTTATCGAGCTTTAGCTGTTTGATTGCCTTTTGCTAAATGTAATTATACTTTGCTTATGTAAAGAATACAGTGTAAACGTCGATATACCTATAAAATCCTTGAATGTAATTGACTAATAGCGATGACCAATTCACAGAATATCCATCCTATCTTACATGTTTTTTGACAGTTCTTTTTTTGTGTAAGTCAGGGTCGTTATATTCTGCATTCTTTTCCGATTAGAATTATTTCTATATGCAGTAGAGAAAAACTTAACTAACGCCCAAGACAAACACTGCACAATGAACATTACTGTTAACTGTGCGCCCACCTACTGAAATCAATGCCATGAAGAGTGAGGGAATGTTAAACTAATAGGAGACGCTCAACATATGTATTATTAACAAAGGAAAAAATTTAAATGTCTTAATCTTTAGTCGTCTTTCTAAGATATTTTAATCAATTATTACATTTGAATAGGTAATTGTTTGTGACCCCTTCTTCGTGTTGCAATTTCCATGTCATGTAGATTTTATTGTTGCAAGAGAAAAAACTATTGGAAACGGGCTCTTTGTGGTGGGTCTGAATCCACGCAGGTAGTACTCCCCTCGTAGCGTAGAGATCAGCTGAAACATAAGGTAACTGGTACCAGGCTTGTATGTAGAACGCTTCGGAATTTCTACGCGTTTAAATTATGTGGTATCGAGATACATCCTCTACCATACTAGGCGTGGTCAGTCCACACAGTGCCTCTATCCAGCACCACGGCAAATGGTCCGGACAGTACTAATCAGTATTGTACAAGGGAAGGTTAAAAATATCTATTTTAGACAAAGTACAAATACTTACGTAAAGTCAATTTTCAAACTTCCATTACAAGCAACATCTCTAACGTCCAGTTCCAGCTCGTGTCTTCTTTTCAGATGGCGTATTACATTTTTCTTAAACCAAAACTTGGCACCACAAATGGAACAAGAAAGAGGGCATTCTCTAGTATGTTGCCACATATGTCGTTGCATAAGATATTTTTCTTTTGACGTTTTACCACATGTAAAGCACTTGAAAGCCTTGATTTCCCCATCTATTATTTTCTTAAAATGTAACTTCTGGCTAAAATAATAATGAAATATTATTAATCAGTAGTAGAACCAATTTATGTGCTTAAATATCGTTCGCGCTTCGAATCTATTTAACGATGACTTTTTGTCTAGGTAAGACGTATGTACATGTATATGTATCTATATATATATATATAATTTCCTTATTTATGTGTCCCTCTTTTTTTGTCTATCCGGAGCCTTTTGAAGCCCACTGATCGGCTAGAAAGCTGAAAATTGGCACGCATATAGTAAAACGCCTAGGCCAAATCCTAACGTACCCGGATTTTTGATTTTTGGCCTATGGGCGGAGAATTAAGACGAAAAAGGGGCGTGGCAAAATTCATTTTTTTAACATTTTAGCTTATATTTTCTTTTTCTTCCTACCTGGCAGGGACAGGCTTAACAGCTAGTCTAATATAAATTCTGGTAAAAATATAATGGTTTGATTCTTGCCAACATATAACATTATTTTAACCGAATGGAAACTTCCGCTATTATCCTTTAACTCTCTTTGGCTCTGCTATCTCATTCACATACAAATAAATCTAGTGTTTAATACTTCAAAACTTGTACGATAGCCAGAAGTTTTAAGTCTACACATATTTTCCACATGTTGGGCTCTTATTTGATTTTCATGACTACCCCATGTGTTATGGAAACACATGGCAATTTATTTCCAGTATGCAGTAATACTGCGTTTAGACTTGTTTCTGACATTCGTAAAGTAGCAATCAGTATTATGATTTGAGGGTTCTCTTCATATAACAGGAAGAGAATAAATTGCTGTTGACATGTGTTTTCTACCAGTCCAGGAAGACAAGCTAGTAGAACAATTTACACAAAAATTGTGTGGCACCAAGGTTCGCCTAGATTTCAAACAGATAGTTTAAAACACAATTCATAAGCACCTTCGACGTGACGAGTTATCTTCCTCTGTTGTGATTTGCAGACCCACTGTCCATAAACGTAACAAAATACGCCTGGACTATTACAGCAACTTGAAGACATAATGCACACTGGTAAAACGAAACACAATGTAGTTTCAAGCTTAACTACAAACATTATTATTGTCAAAAATAAATACATACAAGTACACACCAAAGATTTAGTTGACATTTCTGTCAATCAGTTATCATATTAGTAAACTTGTTCATATTAAGCGTCTAGTGAAATTGTATACTGGATGGCCAACGATTTCGTAGACGGCAGATTACGGAGTTATTATTAAAGACAGACAAGAAACTTATTAATAAAACTTATAGATATATGATAGGAGCATCTACTAAAATTGGTTTCGAATATATAGGATGATCTATATGACAGACCAAAGTTGTGCTTAACTGCAAAAACTCAGGTTGTCTGCTTCACATGAACTTACTCTTTAAGTAAATTCTCTTTAGTAACGCCAATACTCTCCTTTCCTTGAGTTGAATTAAGTGCAACATATAGTGGTTTTACTTCACTATCTCCTATGTTACAATCAACATTAACAAACTCTCTCAAAAGAAATATTTCAATACTTTCCAATATTTAACAGAAAGTCAACAACTTACCCTATATTCATGTCCTTTTCATCCGGGAAAGGTATTTTGTGGGACCATATCCATATTATCTTCTAAAACTTCAAATTGTTCGGTCTTCCTGTGAAAACACATGAACAAAAGTTGAAAAAACTGCTGTGTAGAATGTACTCAAATGGATAGGTTTTCTTTATGATTTGTCCACTGTGAATAATAACTTATTTGCGAACATACAGATTGCAAATTGGTGTGGTAAAGGTGTTAGTCCTTTAAATAACTTTCCCATTTGAATTACAAAACTATATGCTGTGTTAGTCTAACTAAAAGTATTTGGATACAGTACATAATACGATCAAATACAAAATAAAGGGGACTTACATATCAACAAATTCCATTTTCCAGATTTGGTGCTTACCATTTGATGTATCACTTTGGTTATCCATTTCCCTATTTATTCTTGTTATCTCTAGAATACTACATTAATTTACAAATCCTATCGTAGGTAGATCAACTAGTAGTAATTGATTTCTTACATGAAAGAAATATTTTTAAAATAATAATTATGCTTATATTACAGTCCGTAAATTCATATTTATGACATATGCATGTCGTATTTGTTACTGTGATTATGTCACTTGTCACGAAATCACAAACCTATTATTTTATTATTAGCAAAGTTTAATTGCTTATTAATTAATTATGTAGACATACAAGGAGCAAACTATCATGTTCTAATAGTAAATAATTGCAGGAGAACACTTTTAACATAAACATGAAAATGGAACTGATTAAAACGAAAAAAGGTAAAACCAGGTAAAGGTGTTAGAAAGGTGATTTCTTCGTTTCTATTTAATGTCAAATAATCACAGTCATATCATAGTAACAGATGGTAATAAATAGGCATTTGTAGGCATTTGTGTCATAATAGAATGATAATAAATATGAATTTGCAGGCAAGTAGCGGATATTTGATGAATATTTCCTTCACGCAAGAAATGAATTTCTGGCAGTGGATCTAACTACTAGTAATTATGCGATATGCTTTGTAAATTGGTATAATACCACAGAAGTAAATAATAGAGATGGATAACCAAAGTGATGCATCAAATAGTGAACACCAAATCTGCAAAATTGAATTGATTGATGTGTAAGTCCTTATATTGTATTTGAAAGTACAGTCAAAATATGTACCTAATCCAAGCTCATTTATTTGGCTGAATAGCATATGTTTTTGTAACTTAAATTAAAGGGTTATGATCTTCGCCATACTGATTTGTAAACTACTGAATACGTAACTTTTATAAAGTTGCCTTTCACAGTAAACAACACAAAGAATATTTTTGCATTTGAAGTCATGCTAAATTTCCGCTTTTTTAATGTTAATGTGTTTCTACAGGAAAAGTGAACAAACTGAACCTTTAGAAGATGATATAGATATGACTTCACAAAATACCTTTGCTGATAGAAATCACATGAATATAGAGTAAGTTGTTGACCTTCTTGTAATACTTATTGGAATAGTAGTTAACACTGTCATTCCAATTCATTTTTATTTTTGAGGAAATTTATTAATGTTAATGTTGATTATAGCATAGAAGAAACTGAAGTAAAACCACTATATGTAACATTTAATTCAACTCAAGATGAGGAGAGTGTTGCAGTTACTACGGAAAATTTTCCCAAAGTGTAAGTTTATGTCAAACTTTAGAAAGATAATAGTCCAGTAAGCAAGAGACTTGACGTTCAGCTCTTCTGTTGCCCTCTCAGGGAGTCAACATTTTGTGTTTTATTCCTCCACCCATTCTCTTCATTTCTTTCTGTTGCTGGCCGCCGCTCTCACCTCCTTAATTGTTTCCCTCTTTCTTTTTCCCACTCTGCAATTTGCTGCATCCAGGTCTTCCTTGGCCTACCTCTCCTCCTCCTCCTTCCGATCTTTACTGTCACCGGCAATCAGTTATTGTCCATCCTTGTATGGCCAAACCATTTCAGCATTCTCTTCTCCTCCATACTGTTATACAAACACAAATTTAGCGATGTGATTACATAGTGTCTTTCTAATTGTGGCCGAATATTTTCTTCACTTTAAAGTATGTATTGGTAAATTGATGACAATGAGAGTTACGCAGTCGCTGTTTTCTGCCTTCCACCATACTGCACCATAGCACTCTCGCCTACTAACACTACAGCAACCTGCAGTCGAATACGTCGCGTCACTTTAGATTGCTTTGGATTTGATCCTACATTATTACAATCGCGTTCCTCAGGGTTTTAATCTAGAATCTAGACTCATTAGAGCTAACGCGTGCGGGCGGTGGTTTAACAGTTTAGCCAATCGAGGTTGTTTACTCGCTTGAATAGAATGTTTTTAAAAAGTATGTGTGGACGCACGTGCGGTTGATTCGTCGCGACACCGGTTTTAAACGGGTGACGTTGTTGCCGTTTTGTGATATAGAACACGTGTGAATAAATTGAATCAGGCGCACGAGCGGATAAATAATCGCAGTCGATACATATCTTTGTATTGTATTTGTTTTACTCATATGCACAGAGTAAGCAGCAAACAAGGTAGAGAATACTGCGACAGCGAAAAACTAATTATTGAAGTCGGAAAAAGACCTGGATTGTACAATAAGAAACTATCAGAATATAGTGATAAAATTGTAAGAGAAAAGCTGTGGAATGAAGTGTGCGAAGCCATTGTGCCAAGCTGGAATCGACTAGAAAAATCAGAAAGAATAGTTAAAGGTAAGAACTCTTTCATACAAACTTTATTAATCAATATCAAAGATACGGGTAGATTGAAATGCTTTTGGAATGACAATGAAAACAAAATAATACGGGTTCAAGTTATAGTATATTTTTCAATATAATTCCATCGAAGCTCAACATGCTTAGTCCAACGTTTCTCTAGCTTCTCGATTCCTCCCGGTAAGTGATTTTCTTCGAGGTTCCCAAAATAATTGTTTACAGCCTGTATCAGTTTTTCATTCAATCAAAATCTCTTTCTACTCAGAAATGTTTTAAGTTTCGGGAACAGGTGGAAGTCTGACGGAGCCAAATCAGGAGAATACGGTACATGCGGAAGAATTTCGAACTTCAATTCTGTTGATTTTTGCTGAATTATTGCGCTCAAATGTGCGGGCGCATTGTTGTGGTGAAACAATATATTTTTAACCATTCCCGAGCATTTTTTTAAATTGCTGTTTTCAATTTGTCCAAACTGTTGTGTAATCTTGGCCTGTAACAGTTTTGCCTTTTTCAATATAACCGATTAGCAAAATTCCTTTTACGTCCCGAAAAACCATTGTCATTACCTTTCCAGACGAGTGAAATGTCTTTGCCTTCCTCGGAACCGATTCATCGCGTGCAATCCACTGTTTTGTTGCATTTTTGTTTCTGGTGTGTAGTGATGAATCCGGGGCTTATCTATGGTCACGAACGGTCTCTTGACATTCGTTGGATTCCTTGTCAACAGTTCCAAACAATCGCCTTAGGTTCGAGCGCGAATGCTTTTTGCTCCGAATTGAGCAAATACGGCACCCATCTTGCAGGAAGCTTTTTTAAACCCAATTCATTATGTAAAGTACGAACTACTCGTTCATAAGATATGCTCACGGCTTCCCCAATTTCAAGCAGGTTTATTCGGCGATCTGGCAAAACCATGTCATGGATTTTTTCACAATTTCTGGGGTGGAATCCGTGGTTCATCAGTTGTATGCGTGCGGCCACGCTTGAATTCCGAAACCCAAAAACTCACAGTGGAAAGTAAACCTGTTGAATCTTCAAGAACGGCATCTAACCTTGATTTGATTTCTGTTGAGATTTTTCCTCCCAAATAGAAAAATTAGATGACCGTTCGAACGATTTTATCCATAATTGAAAACACAAAAAGTTACTTGACTTAAATGCTTGTCAAAACCAGTCTAATCGACAGATCGATTTAACATTTAAGAATTAACACAATGACGAAAAGTATTTGGAAAAAGCACATTGCACATTTTAATATGTTGGCCATCTACAGCGTCAGTGCAGTTCATTAAATTAGATCTTTTGTAAAATTCGTTTGCGATTCTTAACCAGCCTATTTCGGTACTTTTACCTATAAATTTTAAATGCAGGTAGCTCATATTTAATCACATATGGTCCCGACTATCTCACTAATGGTACTAGTACCAAAAAATATTCGTAATGCAAAAATTAAATATTACCTACAATAGAAAATAATGGTTAATTTTTTTACTAGCTTGTTTTATTATGTGTTTCCAGGTAATGATTTTCAACGAAAATGGAGGAACATGCGAGACAGTTTTCGAAAGGAAGTTAATTGTCAAAAGCAAAGGAAATCTAACGATCGTAGGCAGAAGAGAAGAAAATATATATACTTTGACGAACTGCAGTTTCTTCTGCCTACAATTCAAACACGAAAGACAACGGGAAGCTATAGTTCACCACCAAATAGTGACGCGGAGAAACAAAACAATGAGGAGACTAAACGTTTAGAAAGCGATAGGCAAGTTGCAGTAGATCTGAACGTAAATTCTAACCGATCGGTTCCAACACATCGTAAGCGTACAGGAAACCGTAAAAGTTCTAAGTATGAACAATCGCGAGTACAAATTTTAAAAGAAAGTAAAACCGAATACATTGATGAGGACAAATCGTTTCTCTTATCATTACTACCATCTTTTAAGCAACTTACAACTCAGCAGAAATTAATGACAAAAATGGAATTTTTGCAAGTTTTACAGAGGGTTATGTTTTCTCAAAACGCAGAAAATCAGAAAAATCATACCAATACACCTCATTTACCTACGTGTTCTTCACAAGCTACTAATTCCTATGTTCAACCACAAGCAGAAGCTAGTATTACACACTGCTCGACCGAAATGACGCAGTATTCATCGCAAGCAACAAATCACCTTCAACACCCTCAGCGTGATCAAATTGATAAATACGTCTCATCAATTTCGCCCAACTCGGATGTACCATCTTGCAGTACTCCAATTTCTACGACATTGTCACCTGACAATAGTACACAACCGTTAACATCAGATTCCGAATTGTTTGAACTTTAATGGCATTTATGAGAAAATAATTATTATAATATATTTATGCAGAATTAAGACTAGACCTGACTTATTATTTCTTACCTTATCGTTACCGTTAATCTTTCTACAATCGATGCAAGCATTCTAATGGCAGTGTTTGTATATGCGATATAGGGAAAGAGTTCTTGTTGAATGGTAAAACTAGCCTGTCAGCAGCCTTTGACTTATGTAGGATCCACTCAGAGCTTTTTTCGTTGTTTTCCCATTAATATGTAGCAGTAAGGTATATATCGCGACTTTTTCACGAAGTTTAATTTCAAAAATTATGAGACGAATGTTGGTGTTATATATAGAGTTGCTCAATTTGCGCCAATAAGACTGCAACTACATGAAGCGACTACTAGAATAGTAACGTAGCACAATGTTACTATTCAAACATAGTCGTTTCAGATAGTTTAAGTACTATTGGTGCAAATCGAGCAATTCTAGTTATATACATATGAATGTATAAACTTGATAAGGCCACTGACAGTTGTTGCAGTAGCGTAGGTAGTGTTTTATCGTTTGAGGGGTGTTACGGTCTCCTGGTTTGGAGAGAGCACCAAACAATTACCCGTTTGCCTGGGGATATAAAATGAGAAAACAGGCTTTTCTGTTTTCATGCCGGTTTATTTGATAGATGTGATTAGTAATACATTTAATACACAATAAAAGAACATTTCATCAGATAACTATAATTGACACAGTTACTATATAACATTTCTACAAACAGATATGATCGACACTCACAATAACAAACGATTGTAAATCATCATTTCAAGGTCATATTTTTTAGATAAAAAATGTATCGCAACTTATGCTTATAATGTGTATCACGTCTAGCGTGTACTGTGTTTTGGCCCATTTGACTTAACGCTTATATCTTGCATTTAAGTCGGGCGGTGAACGACGGTCTGTTACTTGAATCCGAAGAATCGGATGGTTCTCGCTTCGGAGAAAATTTAAAATGTAGTTGTGGCTAAACGTTTCAGAATACGTTTCGTTCAAAACAGTTCAAGTATTTCGTCTTTGCGTTTGTCCTAAACGTTCTAAAGACGCCAGCCACAAACGTTTGCGCCTAAGCGCGGTAAAAACGGCGAAGCCGTACCATATATGTCTCTTAGGACGGAGACGTTAACGTATGTTTGTCTTAAACGTTTAAATTTACTGAAGACCGAAGTCTACACAAAATTTTATGCGGCCAGGCGGTCGCCGAGGTCTGTTAGACGCTAAAATGAAGGAACGTAAGTTCGTATAGTTTCAAAATATGTTTGCCCCTAAACGTGTATGCAGTCGCAAGTCGGATGGCGGTCGCCGATGCGCATACTTTCGATCATCGTACGACGGAAGACGGACGGATCTTCTACGGTCTCGCTAGGAGATTGTACGTATCTGGTCTTAACGTACTTAAAGCACTATGAGATGTAGATCGAACGTCTGGGAAGGCGGTTCAGTTCTAAGACGTTCGGGTGGTCTTATACCCAGCTTGCATGTCCCTGCTTTGCTATATCTACATCCATATCTGTGTGCTTCGCCTTCCCTATAGTACCGACGAAGCCACAGAATGTTTATGTGGATGATTCGTCGATTCCTTTGAAAAGAGGCCTAATGCAATGGGTTAATATGATTCACTCGGCGCTCGATCTTTTCAGACGGGGACTGCAGACGATTGACTTGTATTCACCGATGGTGACATTCGATACTTTCCATCTTCGCGCGGTTAACAGACCGACGTATGTTTGTACGTCTGAACGTACGTTAAAATACACGCACGCACTGTCGCTAGCGTTTGATACAATATAAGCACTTACAAGAGTCAAAACATGAGATAAATTTAAATGTGGTACATATACGATACCTATAACACATATAACACAAAAATTGAATATAGTTTTTTAAAATATAATAGTAAAAAATAAAAGGAACAGTTAATGAAGTTACAAAAAATTACAAATCTTGAAACAATATTACATATAAGAAAAAAATATATATATATACCTTAATTCTAAAACAAATGTCTAAGTCTTTAACAAGGGGTTTATTTTCAATTTGTGCTATTGTATGAGAGTGTTTTTGCAGAAATAAATGGCGGGCACGACACAATATTTGTTAGTCACGTTCTGTTACTCTTCTCAATATATTATACAGTGTATAAGTGACGTATAGGTTGCAACAAAATAAAATCTGTAAACAGAAAAGAAAAAACATCGGTTAAGTCAACCTTAATTTTTAATGCGAAAATTTTACGTATTTTATGAGGTCATTATTGTCACAGATATGACTTCACCTTCTTTTGTGTTAAATGCTAACTCCAATTTTTGATAGCGCCATTTGGAAGGGAATGTTTTTCTTCATATAGAACGATGATTTACGAGATAGGTTACATAACAAGATTTTTAACCTTCCTATACTCACGTCAAAATGAAAGACGTATACTATACTATCGGTCTCACAGACCGTATCCGTGAAGTATAGGACGGTTAAGAAAAAAAACTTGTGTATTACTCAATTTAATAATCAAAGTTTAACTAAAATGTAAAAAATGCACAAACAAATTTAAAATTCAAATTAAGTGTTCACACTGCATACCATTTACAAATTGAAGAAAACCCTCAAAATCAAGGCGTGAAATCTCATTGCAGCAGTCGATTGGTCACCATTTTAAAATGTCTACAAAACAACAAATGGCATCCGTACAAAATAAAAACTGCTTCAAGTACATCACGACGATGACGTTGATAGAAGAGTTGAATTTTGTGACACTGATGAACCGATGTAATTACAATCTGGAATTCTCAAGACGCATAATTTTTTCCAACGAAGCTACCTTCTGCCTAAGCTGGTCTGTCAATAGGCAAAATGGCGCATACTGGCGCCTGTGTTTTATTGAAGGTGCATTAAATGGTGAAAATTATTTGCAATTACTGCAGTGAAAAATAATACTCGCAGTTGTTGCTCTCCATCCAAATGCAGAACATTTCATTTTGCCATAGCGCCTTATGGTTCCAGCAAGATGGTGCACCGCCACATCCTCTAACTGTTTTGACATGTTTTGAAACAAATGGATTGGTAGGCGAGGAGCAATTGAATAGGCAGCAAGATCTTCCGATCTAACTCCATTTGATTTCTTCTTGTGGAGTTATCTTAAATATCTAAATCAACCTAATAATATTGAAGATTTGAAGATTAGAATAACCGAGAAAATCTGGCTAACATTTCGCCAAGTATTAAATAATGTCATAAATAAATTTGAACATCGCCTTGTTCATTGTTTGCCGTACGCTGCACATTTCTTGTCTTTCCCGGAGCGATCTTGTTTATTTTTATGTTGTCTGTTACCGCCAAATAAGCAATGTATATTGGCGTCTAATGTCATTGTTTCTTTATGGGACTTTCCTTTATTAAGCTGGTTTATTTTGTTTGGGTCTGTATATACTAATCTTGCTAATCTTTGTGTACGAATGGTGTTAACATCTGTTAATGCGCATTATTTGTCGGAAATGCTTGTATTAATTCCTCTTGTCAGCTTGAATGGTTAATACTAATACCAGTTATTAATTGATTCCTCGATATTCCCCAAAATCGCAAAACTCGCTAAGTTTTTCAATTCGGTTACTTATTGTGTGATTGACTAATTTTTTATTCTGAATCGCGAAGCCAAAGTTAGTCTCTTAACATACATACATACGATTTTCTACCGTAATATTTGTTTAATAGGGCTATTATGTTGTTATATGATTTCGCTGTTATGGTATATCTTATTTCGGGTATCCCCAAACGATGTAGAGCTAATTCTACCTCGAATCGTTGAATGTAATACTCCCATTCTTCGGTATCTGAAGTGAAACGCTCAAAATGTACATTTCGTACCGCTTCGTTCGTGTGTGCCGTTTTGTTGTTCCCTTCCTTGATATTCTATTCTTCGCTAACAAGGGAACACCGGCAACCCGCATTTCTAGATTTCGATGAAACTACACTCCATACTCCCCATTTTAAAAACTTTTTATATCTATTTTTGGCAAATAAAGTATGTATATTACATGCTCTCAAGGATAATGCGAATTATTTTCGGCAAAATAAACAATAGGGAACCGGTAACCCATACCCCATTTTTTAAGGTTTTTTATTATTATTATTTTATCACAAATAAAAGTCGGTTTTACCTAGAAAACGGTGCGCATAGGAAATTGAGACAGTTACTAACAAAGATATAAGGAAACGATAATAAAACTTTACTTGTCATTGATTGTTGTTATAAATATATACATATTTTATTATATAGAAATTATTTATTATTTCGATAACTGTTTAAAGAAATACTATAATATGTGATTGAAATGGATTAATCATAAGTGCTTACTGTAAGTACCGATATGCTAAAAGTGCATTTGGCGGTCACGTATACTGTAAATATATATTTATCTTGAACCCTTGAAATTATGAACTATTTCGATAACGTTTCCAAGAAATACTGTAATATAATCTAATGGGTAACTTTCTGTTACAACTTTTTGGAATACAGTGATTCTTATGAACTACGACATAGATTTGTATCAGAGAAATAGTATTATTAAGCTACAATCGTTGACTCACAATTAGTCACCAATATTTTTCGATGTCTTCAAATACTCGTGGTATAAGAGTGGGTACGTGGTTGAAAGACCGGGATCTTTTAAAAATCCTGTAGAGTTTTGTTTTGCAAAAGACGCGGTGTCCACGCCCTTGTGTAGTGTGTGTTGCTACCAATACTTGTGTTTTGAATACTTTTATACTGACTACCATTACTGCAATAATTACATAGCATAATTACTATATAATATAATATAGTACCATTCAATTATAATATCAATAGTCACATTACACTGTGTAGTGTATTGAATTTTGTTTCTTTTTAATTCTGCTCCACTGTTTTCCGAAAATCTGTTATTGTTACAAACATGCTAGTTATATTAATATTGCTCTATACAATATCATGCTAAACTATAAATTTACACTGCACAAAATAATGGTTCTCATACATTGTTTGAAACGGCCGCCTATAGTCATTTCAATTACGTTATGTTGTAGTGTTTCTTTAAACCATTATCGAAATAATAAATAATTTCTAGATAAATATATATTTACAACGATAATCAATGTCCAGTAGAGTTTCATTATCGTTTTCTACATAAAACCTTTTTGTGATAAATAAAAATTAAGAAATGTGGGTTTGGGATCCCCTGCTTTTAATTTTTACCGAAAATAATTCGCGTTATCCCTGAGATTATGTAACACTTATAAATAATTACAAAAAAATAAAAATAAATTTTTAGAAATTTAATGTAATATACTTCAATCTGTTATAGTTTCCAACATATTTGCAAAAATTTATATTTCATTAAAATCTTTGGAGGGGGTGTACTCCAAAATCAGAGGATTGCGCAGAAAAAGAAAATGGTGTTATTCCTATACCAAGGTATTCTTTTAGTCTGTGTAGTTTCAAATGAATGATAGCTACGTTTGTGGCACATTTTATTACTCTTCTCAATATTGTATAACTTAAATGTATATATATTTCGTGACCTTTAATTATACTTATCTTATATGATTGAGATGATGAGTGATTGAAATAATAGTTATATTCTCAAAACGTTTGTGGATGCTGATGTAATTTTTTCCCTCGAATTTTAGTATGGTATCAGTTTCTACTAAAACAGAATCTAATGTATTTACGGTATAGAAAGTCAAGCTTGGTTTGAAAACACATATGTTTTCGACTAGATAATAAGTTTCAAAATTTTTCTTGCAAATTGTATTAATGTCGAGATTGCGCTCATTTTTTCCATTCTCTCGTTTTCCTTGCTAACACTTTTATCTCTGACAAAATATTCGCTTTGTTTCTTCCAATTTATCTGGTCAATCAACTGTTTGTTTGGTCAGTTTTTGCCTAGTTTCATCGACTTCCCTGTCTGCGTTATCATCTTTGCTATTCTTTCTAGATCGTGCTGATACCTGAAAGGGAAAAGGAGTCGGGAGGAAGAAGGAGCATATAGTTTTTAAGTTCGTTGTTGACCATGCTTATTATCTGTGTTATATTTGTCGAATATTAATTTTGACAGGACAGTTCTCTTTGCGGTTCCATTTTATATTTCCTTTGTATTTCGTAACCTTTTGCTTGGAGTGTATTTGGTCTTTATATTGGCACTTTGTGATTACTTACACTTTATGATACGAATTCCTTTTTTTTGTGGGTGGTTGTTAGGAACCTCTGAAGACTGATATAAATTTACTCGATTTTCTTCTTGATTCTGAAGTTCGTTTGAGGTGAGTTTCCTGGCGCAATAATAGTGGTCACATTCTATTGGCCTTCAAATTTAATCTACCAGAAGTGATAAATAGAAAGTATCGAATCTTATGGAATATAAAGTTATTTCGTTTCACGTCTTTTAAATTTTTAGAGTACTTAGCTGCCGAACTAATATATTGTAATTAAATCTTATTGAATGGTAGATACACATTCCGATTCTTGCATCTTCATTTTCTGGTTATGTATGTACATATGTATTTAACGAAATAGGTTCTACTATGAAATTATATGAGAAATAACTGTTTCTAACGACCTATGAAATTAGGTTTAGTAGCTTTTTAAGGAAAATTGCGCAACAGTCTACCACGCAGAAATTTAATGCATCGCTACGCTATACTAACACGTCATGATGAGGACAATACTATAGTTCCAATCGCAGAATGTGAATATGTGATTAATAAAATATAATTTCCTCTTCATAATTGGCACACACAATTTATATTTACTTGATAAGCTGTTGCACAGTTTCAATAGAAAGTTACCTGATAATGAATCTAATTTAACAGGTGATTAGAAAGAGAGTCATCTACATATCGTTACTAATGTTCTTTCAGAGTTTAATTAGAATTGACCTGATTTGTGACTCTATCTACTATAGCTTTGGGTTTTGGTAATTTGTTTCGTATTTGAGCAAAATTTTTGTTAAATCAGTATTCCATGTTTTAGATAACACAGCCAGTTTCAATTCAGTTAAAATTTCGTTATATGTTGGCATGAATCAAACCATTATATTTTCACCAAAATTTATATTAGATACATACATATACTACATGACATGGAAATCGCAACACCAAGAAGGAGTGCGAAAATTGTAACCAAACTTAACAGAAACATTTACCCATTCAAATGTAATTTTAAAATTTCAAAGGAAAAGGACATAAGATTAACTCATTTCATTTTTTCTTTATTAATATGTTCGGCCTCCTGTATTAGTTTCATGCTTCCTCACTCTTCGTGAGAATGGCAACCAACGATTCGACCTCTGTGGAATTCGCTTAACTGGCGGTTATTTTGATGTTGCCGCACTCTAGATATAATCAAACTACTAAATCAAGTTAAACAAGAACTAAACTAGAAAGCAGTGAAACTTGTATAAAAAATCGCAAGAAATATAACAATAATGCTGGAAAACACTGTACGAAGTGTCAGATTAATTAATCCGTTATTACCTTTCAATAGGTAAATGTTTCTGTTAATTAAGTTCGATCGACGATGTGTTGGTGTTGCAATTTCATGTTATGCAGTATATACAGGGTTAGTTAAAAGTATGGAGATGACGATTTACTGGCCATCTCCAATATTGATTTTAGGAAACTATATTCAATACAAAAGTTTTTATGAAATTTCTATCTACATTTTAGAACGCTTCAATTTTTTTCTTCAATTATTTTTGAGTTACGCCTGTCCGCGCAATTTTTAAAATGGGAACTTGTTAATTTTACGCTACCATTCGATAGAGAATCTTTTTCTTTACAATAGTATTTTTGTTTTTTTCCCCTTAATTTATTTAATATCATTTTTACAAGAAAACATTGGCCTAATCGGTAGCGTTCTAGTCCGGTACTCACGAGATTGCTGTTTCGAGTCTCGTCGCGCGACATTTTTCTCCCATCAAACTCGTTAGTTATTAATTTGTTTTTAATGATAAGATTGTAACCGATAACTTTATTGCAAATAATTTTGTCTATCTTAGATGTACCTAAAATTTATTAAATACTTGAACCGTTATTTTCTTGTAAAAATGTTATTAAATGAATGAAAAAAAAATACTATTGTAAAGAGAAAAGAAAAAAAAAGCTATTGTAAAGAGAAGAAAAATTTCTATCGAAGTGGTAGAGTAAAATTAACAAGTTCTCATTAAAAAAAAATTTTGTATTGAACATAATTTCCGAAAATGAATATAAACGACAATAAATCGCCGTATGTATACTTTTAACTAACCCTGTATACGTCTTCTATAAACATTTAAACTAATACATTTTACATTTAAAAGTCACCGCTAAATAGATATATAAGCTCAAACTCTATTTTAAGTACATAAATTAGTTGTGGTACTGATTAATAATATTTCATTATTATTTCAGCCGGAAGATGCATTTCAAAAGGATAAAGAATGGAGAAAGTAGGGCTTTCGAGTGCCTTATATGTGGCAAAATATCAAAAGAAAAATACATTATGCAACGACACATATGGCAACATACAGGAGAATTTCCTCTGTCTTGCTCCATTTGTGGTGCCAAGTTTCGGTTTAAAAAAGTGTGATATCCCATATGAAAAGAGAACATGATCTAAAAGTGATTATTAGGGATATTGCCAAAGATGGAAGTTTGAAAACGTAAGCATTTGTAGTTTGTTTAAAATAGTTATGTTTTCGTTTTCGATAAATATATAGTTACGTAATGCTGATTAGTAGTGTAGAACGAAGCTTTGCAAACGCTCGATAACGTAAATACTCGACATTGCAAACATTGCACTAATGTGAACACAAAGTTCGTACTATAGGATTATACGGAACGTTCCATAACGTGAAAGCATTGTAAGTTCGAATACTCGATAATGTAAACAGATCAAACACAGATGCTTTGATTTAACAAAAGTAGTCTTAGTAACAACTTTGTTGGCTGAGGTTCGTTCTTTAATACACGATTATAAAACGCTATTTTGATTTATTGTTATCGTTAGTGTTTACAAGTACATAGTTTACAATTGCGTGATTTTACATGTTTGCATGCATCGTTAGAAGTATGGCATCCACGTCCAATAAGCGGAAGTGTTTAAAATTAAATGACAAAGCAAAAATCTTAGAGGAAGTTGCCCATGGTGCAGGAGTGACACAGTTATCAACAAAATATGGCGTGTCGAAGGCAACAATCTGTAAAATTAAGCGTTTGAAAACGCAAATCTTACGAAGAACTTGCGATACATTTGGAAGCTTGGGAAATCAGAAAACTTTAAAAAATGCGAAAGCGCCTAGAATGGAAAATTGTCTGCATAAATGGTATCTAAAACAACGTGAAAACCATGTCCCAATTAGCGGCAAAATAATTAAAGAGAGGGCTAAACTGTTAAATGAAAAACTGAAGGAGACAGAAAATTTCGTAGCCAGTGATGGTTGGTTACAACGGTTCAAAAGAAGATATGGAATTCGACTGCTGTCTATACCTGGTGAAAAAGTTTCAGCGCAACCACAATTAGTACAACCATTCAAACAAAAATTGATGGAAAAAATTAAGGAGCTAAATTTAAATATGGACCAAATTTACAATGCCGATGAAAACGGACTTTTTTGGAAAATGTTACCTCAGAAAATCTATGCTGCATCATTTGAAAAATCTGCGCCGGATGGAAATCCCGGAAAACATCGATTAACGTTTCTAGCATGCACCAATGCTAGTGGTTCACACAAACTAAAGCCGCTGATAATAGGAAAAGCAAAAGATCCACGTTCATTTAAAAATTTTAATGTCTCTGTTGATTATGACTTTTCAAAAACCGCTTGGATGACTAAGAATATATTCCTGAAATGGTTCCACAAGCGCTTTGTTCCTCAGGTAAGACAATGAATCTCTATTCACAGATGTTCCATACGTGCATAGTTTAACGATAATCAATTTGTAGGTGAAAGACTTCCTGAAAAAACAGATGTTACCAATAAAAGCATTGTTACTATTAGATAACGCACCAAGTTATCCTCCCGAGCAACAACTGAGAAGCAACGATGGCACCATTTTTGTTATGTTTATGCCGCCCAACACAGCTCCATTAATTCAACCAATGGACCAGAATTTAATAAAACTCACCAAACTATACTACCGAAAATTTCTACTTTCATCTGTTTTATCAAAGAATACTGAAAACATTGTCGAGGCTTTGAAACAGGTAACATTACGAGAGGCGGTTTTGAATTTGCACATGGCCTGGAATGCACTTAATCAGCAAACGATTCAAAAATGTTGGAACAATCTCTTTTGCACTAGCGATGAAAATGAAGACGATGTTCCCTTAGGCGTAATTAGGGAACAATTGAGATTCGATGCTGATGCCCTTGTTTACGCATCATTGGATGTTGTTAATTTATTGAAAATTGTGAATCCTAACGTCCTTTGTACACCAGCTGATATTAATGTATGGAACGAAGATAAGCATCTGAATGGTGTAAATAAGGAAGAAGATACGGACAGTGATGGTGAGGATCTTCCTGTTGAAGTTCCAAGTATAGTGACTGACGCGCAAGCTATAGAAGTTTTTAACCAAGCTTTGGATTGGGCTGAACGAAAAGAAGTGTCAGACACGGATATTTTAGTTCTCCATAAATTACGGGCGCAGGCATTGGAAGACAATGCGGGAATGTACGCAGACTAATATAGCAGATTATTTTTGTTCTAAATGAATGGTTGTTTGAGTATTTTTGTATTTTTATTTTGACGTATTAAAGGTTTCTTTTAATAATTTGCTTGTTAATAACCACCTTCGCTAATGTAAACATTTCAATAATGAGAAACACCGACTTAGTTCACGTTATCGAGCGTTTGCTGTATTTATATTCAAAATCTCGGTTAAAAACCGCAACTAATTGGAAGTTATTGTTCAGAATAAACAATTCAATTACATTTACAAGAAGGTATTCAAAAGATGAAAGTTACAAGTACCTTTTGTTGCAGTCGCAAAAATGAGACGAAAGAGGGTGTAAGCGAAAACGAATTTGTGATTAAACAAGACAAAGAGTAAGTACTGGTTATTAATAACTTTATAACTTCGTAATGCAAGTAAGTATCTAAGAGATTTAGCAGTCTGTTATGATTATATGTTCGTGTACTGAAGCTTTAGTGTTAGGTTTAAATAATCAATATGCACATACGATATTAACAGTTTCAAACCATCAACATTTAAAACGTTGGTCTTTAACACGTTGCACTCCAACCACGAGTCCCATTTTCCCATTTTTATCCCATTTTTACAGAATCATTTCTCGAAACCCACCAGTGCCATTGGTTAAATGTTCATTAATAATAAGATTTTGAAAATATAATTTCCAAGTGACACAACGCCCACTACGGTGCTTCAGATCGTTATCCTCTTGTAATATTTAAGTTGTCATATCTTGTCCAAACCACTATTCCGTCAAAGGTATAAGATACTTCCGATAAATTTGAACCATTTTTTCTGTATTTAAATTTTCGGAAAACACGTGCAGTTTCACGAAACCGTATCGCCCCAAACATGAATTTTTAAAGGCTGTTTAACTGACCTTTGGACGATTGAATTTCGTCTCATTGACCACGCTTTGTGTCGAAGAACAAATCCCCAAAACGATGCTTTTTCCGTAAAAATGACGTTACAAACGCAAGCCAAATTTTCAGTCAAGAGCGGTTTCAGTTTAACTCCTAGCTAGTCTGGACAAATAGCGTTAATAGTCAGTGTAGTAGATAAGGGGATGGGAAGTCGCCGACTATTTATTTCACGCGTTCATAGCGTCAGTACTAAATCGATGCTGTATGCGAGTAGTTCTGTGTATATGTAGGCTGTTGTAACTTATTTCGTAATTGTGCGCTTATGTTTGCTTTAAAAATGTCGCAGTTAGGTACGTCGCGAAAAGGACCAATGGCAGAAAACTTTATAACAAACATGCCAGATTTAATGTATGATGGTGCTAAAATTCAATATCTAGTTTGTAATAAGCCTTTAATGTGTTGGTCCAGAGGCCATTATCAACGTCCCATCGAAAGCAAACAGCATTCTTTTGCACAAAGTGGCATACGAGATCAAGAAAAATTTAAATTTGATTTATGCATTACTCTTATTTTATGTAATCTATCGTTTCGTTTACAGGACAAAGAAGCATTTGTCTCCTTCTGCAATAAATATACGGTCTGTAAATTACCTAGTCGGACATGTGTGATTTGTATGAAAAATCCGGACAAAAATATTTTAATGTTTCTTTTCAATTAAATTGACGTAACTTAATATATTGTAGTATTTATTACATTGATGTTTGTACATATGAGAGGGATTCGATATGAATTCTCCCATCATGCACGTATTACGCATTTTTTGCAGTTATTTTTTCTACTCATATGTACAAACATCAATGTTCAGACTATATATACATAAAATTTGTATACGATCTTATAGCTCTTGCAAAGCCGCACTGACGAGCGGTATAACCGCGAAACGTACGTCTACGGATGGCAAGAGAAGATTAAAATTTTGTAATTAGTATTTATTACAGAAGAAAATAATATTCACTCCAGAATATTTATACAAACTGTTGCGGGTCTACTACCACTTTGGTGGAGTTTGTAAATTAAACGAATTTATGACTACACTTTTATTATTTAAGTTCCTAAAACCAATTATAAACTATAGATAATTTGACCGTACCCGATAAATTAATGGAGTTAACTAACTTACTATTCTGACTTCCCTTCGTGTTTTACATATGTATAACTTTTCTTATGGCTAACCTTTCAAATTCGAAGGGCAGAAGGTTTAAGAAAAACAGATTAATAAATTCTGTCGTAGGCGATAGTTATGGGAAATTAGCCTAAACTTATTGTAAAAAATTATTGAATGCGTTGAAAGGGTAAGTGTTGAGATAATTTTAACAATATTAAATTACATTGAAGCAGCTCTAAACCTATCTTCAGGAAATACAAAACTATCACATTACACCAATATGCGTGGAAAAGAACAAGTAACCACTTAAATCTTATGTATTTTATATATGCTTAAAGTCTCTACGGATTTCTGAAATACATACACTATTTTCGAATATCGGTTCTCCAACAAAAGAAATAAACATTAATCAACATCGCTATCTTCGTCTTCTCCACTTCTATTGTCCTCCTCAATACTTTGATTTAAAGGTACGATGGCCGTGGCAAGTCTGTGACCATTAAATCTAATGCCTCTTAGAAAATGGCATCCTTTTCTTATAAAACTTTCTAATGGAACCTATGTAAATAAGAATCCGAACTCAAGAGTAATCTGTTCAAAAAGTCCCTGTTGCAATCCACCCTTGAAAATTTTCTTGAAAAATTTTGTCGATATCAGCCTCAGCTGCCTCCTCCGATAATTGGCCAATAGGTAATATTGCATAACTTATTACTTTGGCTCCATGCATTAAAATTTTGTGAATTGTAGATGACATTGGGTACCATCCATACAATTCCACGTATCTTTTGCCGTTTCGTGAGCATAGGCAGCGAATTTGTCGGTATCTATGTTGTATCTACTTGAAATAACTTGAAGGATAACTCCCAGTCTTTTAATGAGATCAATATTGATGCCAGTGATTCCTGAAGATGTATCTGGTTCTGCAAAAATCTTCGTGATGTGTTTCCGTCGTTGGTGTTTTCAAACCCAGCTTTAGAAATGTCCACCAGTAGCACCACTTCTTCTTTGAAACGTGTCTGTATAGTTTCTTTCGTTTCTTTAACAACATTCTTTTCTCTGTTTTTTCGTGCCTGCCATTTTTTTAATGGGAGGTTATATGACAAATGGAGTAGTGATTAAAAAAAAACGAATTCTGGCATGGAGAACAGATAGTCCGAACATCAGCGATTCTGGATTTGCCTCTTGCACTTCATTTAATTTACTAATTTCTTTAGAAGTCCCCAAATATAGCAGCGCATAGTTGATGCGGTGTCAGTGGCAGCATTACACACCTTGCCATCATCCATTATAAACATTGTGTGTTTTATTTTCAGAATTCCCTCCGGGATTTGTAATTGTGTTTCCGTCAGGTTTTGAACTTGGTTTTCAACGTATATTTTTTTCCTTAATAACATCTTTTGTTTCAGAAGTAAATCTTATGCGAATTGGTCGACAGAACCTCATTGAGGATGGAATTCTGCCATATAACTTTGACTGGTTCTCCGTTCATTCTGACAACCGGTCGTAAAGGAACGAGGGAACTTTGAAATATATTGGCGTCAATATCACTGTTATGATTAGATTTTTGTTTGAATTGCGGCTGCTATGAACTCCAAATGTTCCCTTTTCTCCACTGAACACCTTTCAATTAGCTCGGCAAGGTATTTATAGGTTTGTTCGTAGAATAAATTAGAAACCGTTGTCAACTAATATTTAATGCGCATGCCCGACTGGAAACAGTTGCAAATTTGTCTTAAATTTAATGTTCTACGAACATAAAACAGAAGAAGGAATGCATAATTTGTCCTGAAGATGGCGCAAAACTCAGTTTTTGTAGGTCTTTTGAAGCATTGTTTATCTAAATGTAGCAAGAATGTGGAGAAAACAACAAAAACGACACATATTCACAAATGAATATCGTCAACGTAGAGATGTGGGACAAATCATGGAATGGATCACCACAGATTAACAAGTAATCTGGGAGTCAACATTACTAAAGTTGGCGCTTGCCATTGCGCATGTCTCAAACCAAAAATTTTCAATTCTGTAAGAAATTATTCTGACGGTTGCCAATCGGTTGGAAATTGAATAAAATTTACTCTGCAAACGCCGGATTTCTAGTCATCAGTTTGAAATTTTACTCTACGAACACAAATATATAAATACGCATGCGTCTGACGGTTGTTGATAGTTGCTGATTGCTCTACGAATAAACCTTATATAAACGAGATACCTACTATATGGTCGAGTTATAACTGCAGTTAGATCTCAATGCATGTTTCGGTGACACAGATCGTTTCCTCGTTGGGGTAACATTCCTTTTTTGCTTTTAGAATCAATGAGTAGCAGGGATAAATACTTTTATTAGCACCGTGAATGATTTCCCACTGTCTTCTTGTAAAGTCGCCTTCAATGAAAATTGCCAATCCTTCTTGTGGCGTGTGTTTTTCACATCTACTTGTTTCCGTTTAGAAATAAGGAACTTACGGATTTTAGTGGCTCTCGTTGGTGTAGATGTAATTTCCTTTATCATTACTGACGCATCAGTATTTCCACTTGTCCGCTGACTAACGCCAGCTGCATAGACTCACTGTTCAGCAGGTACTTGCTTCCGCAACTCCATAGTTTTTCGACGCTTACTGCGATCACATAATTCTTGAAAACATTTAGTTGGATGTCCGGATTTTTATCTCTGCACTGAAGTTCGGCAACTGTATAAAAGATGTGAGCCATTCTGCATTATTACTTAAGAAACGCTCTTCTTTTCGACTCGCAGCAACCCATTTCTGCTTAAATTGGGACTTAAAAAACCTCAAAGCGCGACCTAGAACATGTTTTTATAATCAGGGCATTGGGTTATTTCAACAAGCTTTTCTTGCAAAAACGAAAATTTTGGTCGATTTTGTCTCCCTTACATTATTGTTATATCGCACAATTCTCTTCTGGGTCATTCCATGTCAACTGGACCAGGGGTCCCCACTCGAGCATCTCCAATTTGGCTGAAAATTTATACGGATGTACATATATGTTTGAAACGAGGTTCTGCAAAGTTTTAGCTCTAGATATCATATACCTGAAGTTGCACAGCCCTTTCTGTGGAGGTCTCACCAACTCCGCGATGTCAACCACGAAGATTTTGCAAAGTTTGACATGTGGTCATTGCAGAACTATGGTTGCTGCGATGCTGAAATCCAACATACTATCTCAACTTGTGCCCGTGAACATGAAATATTTAGTATCAACATCCACAAAACAATACATAGATCGCAATTTAAGCTCAAAGTGGCTTAAAAATTACGTGGCGTAATGCACAAGTCAAATTTTGACAATGTACAACTCAAAAACAAAAACAGTTGGTAGGTTCTGCTTTTAGCAGTACACTACCCACACCGGCAAGATAATATACTGCTGCAATATTAGAACAAAGGCTCGCATACTTGTGGAGATATTAACACACAAACATGGTACAAAACACTTAAAAGCCAAATGTAACCTATTTCCAAAGTCAAATATCTCAATGTGGGACCACTCCAAATTCATTTATTTTTATACCACTAGAAAGACCAGAATTTTTCTATCAGAAATATATTTTTCTATTTTAGTGTTTTTTGGTTTAAGGAAGAAAAATCTCTTTGAACATGGTGCTATTTCTTTCGCGAAATCAACATTGATTACAGCATTTTTAGATATGGAGATTTTGCATAGTTTGTTATGTCGCTATTAAGGTACCACAGTAACTGTGATGCTGAAATTTAACATACTAGCTCAATTTATGCCAGTGAACAAGAAAAGTTTACTGTCAACACTCGCAGAACAATATGTGAATTAAAATTTGAGCTCAAAATGGCTTCAAAATTACATCGCGTAATGCGCCAACTAATATTCAATCACAGGCACGTAGCTGGATCTGCCAATTTGGGGGAACCAAGCCAAAATTTTTTGTTTTGGGGGGACTAAGCCAGTTCCATGCCTATATGCCATGTACTGTGAATTTTGATAAATTCTAATAACAATGTTGCACCGCCTAGCTCTTTCAAGTGGCACCAAAATAAATCAAATTAAATGGCACAAGCCATACTTTGACAGTGTGAAACTAAAAAGGAAAACAGTTGGTAGATTGTGCTTTCACCAGTCTAGTAACCAGCTGCACGACATTGTACTACTGTAATGTCAGAACAAAGGCTCACATACTTGTGGAGATATATATTTACACGCAAACGTGGTGTATTCATATACACGCACAGAGTTAGTCTTTGTACAGAATGGCTCCCTGAGAGCTCACAGGTACATTGCAGTTTCATGTTCATGTACAAGATAGCGCAAGGCTTCATGTAGTGAGAGTTGTTACAGCATTTCTGAATCAGGTGGGCATTAGAAGATTTCATTGGCCATCACTCAAACCAGATATTAATCCCATTGAACATATCTGGGATGAGATGGGATGACGTATTCGAAGCCATATACCAGCTCCAAGAACTGCCCAGGAGCTAAGGGAGCTTTTATTGCAGAAGTGGAATAGCATAGACCAGAATGTGATCTGTCGTTGAACTGAGAATATGCCTCGTCGACTTCAAGCAGTTAGTACCGCAAGAGGAGGAAGTACACGTTATTAAGAACTAAATTTTCTCATTAATGTTAGTGCTTTTTTACATTTGTAAACGTCAATTTGTTGCTGCTTCAGAATAGAACATTAAAAAGTTAAGAGTGGTTTCCGATTCAATATAGACTATTAAATTTAGCTTTCAAAAGACGGTACAACGAATTACAATTTTTAAATATAAACATACAACAGACAATAACAAAAAAACATCACAATTTCAAAGTGACCTAATTTTTTGCTCGCCAGTGTATGTTGCCAGCACTGATTTTTTAATGTGGTAAATCCAAAATTAAGGGCGATGTCTGACTGTGGAATATCTTCCTCTAGAAGAGAGCAGATGAACACGTAAATTCCATACTATGCTGCGCAATAAGTACATTGAATTGTATTTGAATTTTTAAAGTATCACCAAACACAAATCCGGAAGTGTTAACAGACTTTATTATAATCTCCCCAAACTGTCCGTGATCTCTGGTAGGATGGGTAGGATTCCCCCGTACGATCAAGTTGACCCGAGGGAGTCGCTCGTGATGGGGATATGCAACATTCTTTTAAAATTTCAATACAATTATTATTCAACGGATCTTTAAAACAGTGGGCGTTTAAAATATTGTTACCGGATATGTAACTTGAATTTATAATTACGATCCCAGTACTAAGCAGCAGTCACAGGGTGGATGATTGAAAATGAAGGTAAACCAATAAAAGTTGTGCCTGGTCGGGTAATAGTCCGGTCAATTTAGATATTCACCCTTGCATCAATTCCCAACAAGCTGAAAAATTGCGTGAACGTTAGGGACACCCTTATAATGAAATTGTAAAAAATCTCCGTCGATCCCATGTGTGCAAAAAAATTTATTCAAGGTCAAAGTTTCAGCGAAACGGTTACTTTGATGATAAAAAATATCTCAGA
This sequence comes from Chrysina gloriosa, assembly GCA_038088585.1. Classification (NCBI taxonomy): domain Eukaryota; kingdom Metazoa; phylum Arthropoda; class Insecta; order Coleoptera; family Scarabaeidae; genus Chrysina; species Chrysina gloriosa. The sequence continues at coordinate 11,828,753 of CM076095.1, forward strand.
CAAAGCAATTATCTACAAAAATTGGTCATACAGTTTTTTCATAACATTAACCGTTTCTGAGAAAAAGCGATTCTAAAATTTACTTTAGTTGTATTCTCCATAATATGCACACGTTTCCACGCCACCTATGAGGTAGTGTACTTAGCGCTTTTCCCCGATAGGCCTACTCCACGGTCTATCTCAGTAAAATTTAATGGAATGTCAGGTCATCTTATTCATCATCATCGTCATCATCTTTCTCTTCTTCATCTTCTTCTCCTCCTTCTATTTCTTCTTCTTCTTCCTCATCTTCCTGAGTTGACGTAAATTGTTCTAACAGCGATATATAAGTTGTTTCGTCGTTGATGTAAGGATCTTCTTCTCTTGAAGATTCAACATTTGAACACGACTGCCCTTGACAAGTGGTGCGTGCTGGTGAATAAGATAAGCCTACTTTTTCGCAGCCGCATTTCGAATTGTACTCCTTTTTACAGTTGCAAAAAATAGTATCAAGGAGGTCTTCTGGTGCAGGTGGAGGTATAGTATGGATTAGTTCCAATACATTATTAATTAGCTTCCAACCCCATTCTTCTGGGTCCAGTTGATTACCAAGCCACACTTGAACCTGGTAATATACACGATAAAAATGTTGGTGTGCAGAATCCGCGGTTGGAGGAAGACAAGTTAATTGCACACGTTTCTTTATTACATTTATGTTTTGCAAAATATAAGTAACGTAACTTGTTTATGCAAGTAATTTTTTTGGAGCTCCATATACAGAAGGAAGAAAGCGAATTCCGTTGGTGATTGGCTCAAGGCCACATGGTCACATAAAATGAGGTATTTGGTTTCTTTTCAGTTCATATTCTCAGAATTATCGTTCAATATTAATGAATTAGTCACGCAGACTAATAGTTTTACTTATATTATACGACCATGATCTACAAAGGCAGCGTAGTCATGCTTATTATGGAAAATCCAACTAAAGTAAATTTTAGAATTGCTTTCTATCAAAAATAGTTAATGTTATGCACAAAAAACTGTAAGGACGATTTTTGTAGATAATTGTATGATCTACAATTTTTGTCTGATTGTGAGATATTTTTATCATAAAACTAACCGTTTCGCTGAAAAATCCAAAAAACCCATTTTTGCTAACTTTGACCTTGAATACATTTTTTTGCACACATGCGACCGATGGGTACTTTTCACACTTTCATTGTAATGGTGTCCCTAACGTTCATGCAAATTTTCAGGTTGTTGAGAATTTATGCAAGAATACCACTATTTTTTCGGCTAAATTGACCGGACTATAACATTGTGGAACAAATTCGGGTTAGCAAAAGTTAGGTCGATTCTGAGAGTGAGGGGTGAAAATAGAGGCTAAATTAGAAGACCCGTATCGCGGCGTTTGTTTATGTTAGTTCGAATTGTTTTTTTGATCGACCTTCGAACTTTGCAGTCAAATGCCGATTTTCAGCATATTGTTTATATGGTTTTTTGGCTATAACTCGTCGACTATTTGATATTTTTTAAATCTGTAAAACCCAAATTATTGCTAGAGACCTGTGCAACAATTAAATTTTTTTAAAATTGATTTAGAAAATTTTTGTGGTGCTTATGAAGCAAAATGTTGGAAAAATTATTTGTTTTTCATGCTTTTTGAAAATATTTTCCACACAACTAAGTCTTTTTTGCTTTCTGTTTGATCTATAATATGGTTCTCAGTTTCTTCAATAAATTTCATTTATGTTTGTACATGTGAGAGGGATTCGATATGAATTCTCTCACAATGCACGTATTACGCATTTTTACAGTTATTTTTTCTACAGAAGTGGACAACTTGCGTTGCCACAGCCTCCTGCAGTAACTGCAGTCGCAAATTTTGTAATTTGCATTTCTCCCACGGCGGGTAGCCGAAGAGCGCGACTGCAGTTACTGCAGGAGGCTGTGGCAACGCAAGTTGTCCACTTCTGTAGAAAAAATAACTGTAAAAATGCGTAATACGTGCATTGTGAGAGAATTCATATCGAATCCTCTCACATGTACAAACATCAATGTTCAGACCATATATACATAAAATTTGTATACGAAATTACAGCTCTTGCAAAGCCGTACTGACGAGCGGTATAACCGCGAAACGTACGTCTACGGATGGCAAGAGAAGATCAAAATTTTGTAATTTATAAATTTCATTTGAAAAGAAAACAATCATAATACAAAACTTGCGTTTTCCAGCTTAATATTAATTTACTTCTCATTTTTTATGTACCAATTTTGTTCAGTGTTGGTTTTGAAGAAACATTGAAAAAAAAATTAAAAAAATATGGAAAAAAATATAATTTTGAAATGTTAGTTAGGAAAAGTTTTAAGTCTTCTTCTTCTTCTTAATCTTTTACCCTTTCTACCTTTCGGTGTAGGGGTTCGGAGCCACCGAGCCGTATATGTAGACGCATATACCGTACCGCTTCCTGGCCCACCCAGTGGCATTTCCTTCATTTTCGCAGCTTATTAGAGGTCCAGATACATTTTTCAGGATTTTAAACTGCTACGCTCTGCCGCTACCGGGTCTCGAACGCCGGCCCTTCGCACTGTGAAGCGCGAGTTTTACCACTCAGCCACTGAGGGGTAGGGGAAAAGTTTTAAGTAAAGAAATTAAATAAATTAAATTAATGATTTGGCGAGTTGCCGTTTAGCAGGCGGCTGTGGATCAACATCACTGCTCTCTCTAATATCTTGGTCATCGTCATTATCATCAGAAAGGTCGATAATTGCGTCCAACAGATATTCTGGAATTTCATCTTTGTCTTCCCCATTCTTCCTCTTTTTCCTCGTCTTCCTCTTCTTCAAAGGTGTTTTTATACCACCAACAAATTTCAGCGAGTATTGCATGTGGAGATTTCTTTCCTCTGTACCTCAAACGAAAACAGTTTTCAATCGTTAACATGTTTAAATTCTGCACTCTGACAAAGATATTAGAAAAATCTAGGAATTCAAAATATGCGCACTCTATAGTTACCTTATTTCAAATGGAAGCGCAGTTTGGTGATAACGTTCGCCTTGCTCATCAGATTCAGTTGGCAACTGTTGAGCGAGTTGATCAAGATGCTGATGCAAGAGATGAATTTTGTGCGACATATTAACCCCAATTTCATCGAAAGCTGCCAACATGTTTACAACAGATTGCCTGTAGTTGTCTTTGCGTTCTTTACCCAAAAGTCCTTTAATGACTGCTTTCAATGCGAGCCATGCATTTAATTCTCGGTCTGTCAGAACTTGGTCAAAATCTTGACGACTCATTAGTTTCCGTATGTCGGGACCATTAACAACCCCTTCTTGAATTTTGGCGTTACTTAGTCTTGAGAAAATGTCTTTTAAGCGGTTGAATACTGCTGGTCTTTTTACGATACATTTCAAAAAATTTTTAGCAATGCTAAGTTTAATGTGGAGCAACGGTAACAAAATTTTCATTTCAGGAACAAGACTTTCGTATAGCCTATTGTCTTTAGGCCATTTCCGTCCAATGCGACTATTCCAGTTATGCTGTTTGTACTGGTTTCTTCCTTTAATAACTTCTCCGTATCGTGAATCCCAATCGCACAAAAAACACGGCTATTTTGGACGCCCAGATGCTGTTAAGCCTATAATCAATGAAACTATTTTGAGGTCGCAGCAAATGCGCCACTGGTGTTGGTTATATTTGACTACTTCCAGAATGTGTTTCAAATTATCGAAATTTTCACTAGTGTCAGTGCTATACGCAATCGGAACAGAAGGCATTCTATTTGTCTTGCGCAAAAGCACAGCTTTTAAGCTGATTAGTGAACTATCGATGAATAAACGCCAATCATCTTCTTTATAGGTTAACCCTATCGTCTCCATTAACTTTTCAATATCGTTGCAATAAGCGAAATTTTTGCATCATTCACATTGAAGAACTTTTCTAACTCTTTTTGGCGTTTTCGATATGCTGTTACTTTGGTACCTCTCGCCAGCAAATTATTTCCTTTCAAAAATGAAGCCAGTAGTTCTGATTTTTTCTGAGTCAAACACAAATTTGCAAACTCCATCCAATTGGTTTTGTGTCACTAGGATTGGGTCCTTTGATGTTTCATAGGATCTACCTTCACCAGGGTCGTATTCTGAGACGAAATTCATGGATGTAGCAGCGGCGATTGTAGTACTGATATCTGTTTGAAAATCAATACTTCGGTATGTTGGTACTGGAACGAATTCTGAGTGCGGTAATGGTAATTGGACACTTGGCACTGCTACATAAGTTTTATTCTTTGCTTTCCTTCTATTCAAAGTTTTATGGTAGTTGATACATCCATAGCAATTTTCTTCTTGATGCGGGCTGTTGTCTAACCACATCATTGGTATACCAAAAGGCATAGCCTTCTTCTTTCCACTTTTCCATTGCATAAGAGTTGAATAGCAATTAAAGCAAACTTTTTAGGGGCATAGTTTACGTCAGTGATAAACTCTTGCGAGAAATATTGCTTATAGGCTTCCAAAAAATCACTCACATTGCCACATTTTTCATCGCTTGCTACGAAACGTCCCCAAATATTACAAAAATGGTCCATTTTACATTTTGGTTCCGACATTTTTATACAATATATATTATACAATGTTTTTTGTAATTTTTATGAAACCGATGCACGTAACTGAAATCAATCACAAAATGAAATAAGTTCCAAAAATTAATAGCGAATTTTATCACGACCGAGCGAAAATTAAAAGACATCAGCTTTGGCTGAGTTCCGAGTCTTAACTGAATCTTTATTTTTGAAATTAGTTCGCTTGTACGAAAAAAAAACAATCGCTGCCTATGCGGTGGTTGAAAACAAAAAAGTTGTTTTGTTGGTATAAAAACACCTTTGAAGAAGAGGAAGACGAGGAAAAAGAGGAAGAAGGGGAAGACAAAAAAGAAACTGAGAAGCATATTATAGAATAAACAGAAAGCAAAAAAGACTTAGTTTTGTGGAAAATATTTTCAAAAAGCATGAGAAACAAATAATTTTTCCAACATTTTGCTTCATAAGCACCACAAAAATTTTCTAAATCCATTTTTAAAAAATTTTAATTGTTGCACAGGTCTCTAGCAATAATTTGGCTTTTACAGATTTAAAAAATATCAATTAGTCGACGAGTTATAGCCAAAAAACCATATAAACAATATGCTGAAAATCGGCATTTGACTGCAAAGTTCGAAGGTCGATTAAAAACAATTCGAACTAACATAAACAAACGCCGCGATACGGGTCTTCTAATTTAGCCTCTATTTTCACCCCTCACTCTCAGAATCGACCTAACTTTTGCTAACCTGAATTTGTTCCACAGTGTAACCGTAATCCCCCTCTCGCAGATCGAAACTGTTACTACAGATTGGTACGCAGAAGCTTCAAGTATTGCAAAAATTGCTGAATGAATAGTCGTATTAAAACCTATAGGGAATACCTTGAAAGGTGGTACATTTTATTTTCTCAAGGATATCGTGCTTTTCTTTGTACTAATAGTGTTCAGGATAGTACTCGATTTTTAATATATTAAACCCCAATTTATCTGACCAAAATTATTTTTTATTCACTTTTTAAGTCTAATGCTGTTAAATTACAGTTTTATTTAATGTTTACAGGAACGGCGAACGTTATAGAATAGTAGAAAGAGGAAATAAGAAATTATTTGAATGTATGGTTTGTAATCAAATACTTTGTAAAAGGCAAATTTTTGAAAGGCACTATATGCGACACGCTGGTGTATATCCCTATTCCTGCCGCTTGTGTAATTATAAGACTAATCGAAAAGATGTAATGTGGACACATCTATCTAAACGGCACAAAGCAACGATGGAAGAGACCGATGCACTAATCATAACTGATGTGAAAATTGAGTAAGTATGGTTAATTATGTATATGTTGCAAGTACGAGGGCGATTCGTAAAGTAAGTTCTGTGCGGTGATTATAAAAACCACCAATACATGAAGAGGTTTTTATTACATACAACTTAAAGCTTCTACTTTCAGCTATGTTTTTACATAGTTGTCATTAAAATCGAGACATTTGTCATAGCGATGTCAGTTCTTTAATGCCCCCTTCATAGAGCTTTTCCGTCTGTGAATTAAGCTGTACTGTAACACTGCCCTGTAGCTCCTAATCGAAAACTGGAGGGAACAGACACTCAGTTCTGTGCTTGTGAATCGCCGATTTTCACGATTTTTCTCATCGACATTACTCAAATGTTCGTCCGTCACACCAGTTGGTCTTCTATTCCGTTCTTCATCATGGGCATTAGTTCGTCCTTCTCGAAGCATGCGGCACCATTTCCTAACCACACTGTCGTTCATGACATTTTCATCATAAACTGTTACTACCCTTTAAAACGTTTGTTAAAATTGTAAATAAAAAAGGCAAAGATACAGTGCGGATAACCCATCTCGCTGGTAATGACGAAGGCGACCCATGACGTGCTAGCCCAGTGAAAACGGCGTAGGTTAAAGTCGTGAAAAAGGAAGGCGCCACTCTCCAATTGTGATACTGGATCACCTCTACAAGACTGGAGTCGGAGGGACTCTCCGTAGCAGATGGTACGCTCTTATCCGAACTGTCGATATTTAAAGTAATTATTATTTAAAAATTAATCTAGGAGAAATAAAAATGGAACTGAGGCGAGTAATCGACGGTTAACAGCACTTTATTGTCACTTGCTGTTTATGACCAAAGAAAAGAAAGAAAATCAATCAAGCAAATTCACAAGTCTCGGTAGCCGATGGAATTCCAACGGCCTTACAGTCACCTTACAGTTTAGCTGATTGTGAGCGTAATTATAAATAAGAGTCTAATATATTCGCGTGACAGGACTGAAAATCCACCCCCCTAAAAATACTAATAAAATTAAATATAATACTAACGAATAACCATAACAAAAAAAGAAATCCTCTTTACTCGAAAACAATCTGAATTTCCCCCTTAAAATACTAAAATAATTGAATGTTAACGAATGAAAAAGAATTTTTCTAACTTAATTGCAGGTTTCTAGGGAATTGTTTCCCAAGAACTCAACGATACAAAATAAAAGTAAATGTAAATAAAAGTTAGCGTGATGCAGTTTTCCGTGGTGGGCTTTGCACGGCGTGGTTTTCGGTATACGAACGGAAGTGGCGCAAGATGGCTGGTATTCTCGCCCGCGCGGAAAGAATGTCGTGAAAACTAGTTTCTAGCTCCTAGGATAGTTATATCAGCCTGTACTTATTATATCAGTCTTTACTAGATCACGCTAGTTCTCTACTAGTTTACAACAGCTCACGCTAGTTCCCTCTAATTCAAAGATACTCTTAACGGGACTAATCCCTGCGTCGTTTTTGCCGTATAATCCTCGAAAACGAGATCCAAAACGAGACGGATCTGTTCGATCGCAACGTTACAAACGGAATCAAAACCATGAGCGCATACAACACAGCGCAAGCCATATCATTGAATCTAAATTACGAACGCGGCACGTTGCAGTGAGAGATCGTAGAATATTAAAACAGAAAACTGCAACAATACAGAAAACCTAACAATTGGCCGTAACAAAACAGAAGAAAGTTTAATCTCAGTAGGCGTCATCTTCTTTGCACAGAAAAATCGGATATCAGCACGCAGTTCACAGTCGAGTCGGCGGGATTTTCAATTGCAGCAACTATTTTAAACGACCAAAATAGCACGAAAGAATGTTCGAACGATTTTTTCACTAACGCTGCCAGACTCACATTGAACCAGACTACATCGCAGCGCTGCGATCGCGGCAATATCCCCACTCCTCTCGTCACTAGGCGAAAACGAATCTTACTTTACGAATCGCCCTCGTATATACATTTAATTATATTATTAATGAATAACATGTAAGTATCGTTCGTTATAGCAGTAGAAAATTTCTTAACTTTAGCAGCTTTAAATTCATATGATATAACATACGTATATATTTTATTTGCAGGAATAACCATCGCACTCTCAAAGTGGACCTTAATTTGTAAGTATTAACAGACTTTGTAAAATGTAGTAATTATTATGATGTGTGGGTGTGTGATGTGTTTAATTGACAAATCAAATTTATGATGTACATCTTGTTGAACATTTGCTTATTTACTTAAGCGAAATCTCATTCCCCAACAGTGATTTCCTTATAGTATTTTCTACAATATTGCGTCATCTTCTTTTTAATTATTTGTCTTGAAATACATCATTTTGCGTTAATAATTTAAGAAGACCGTCTTCAATTGATATGAAGGATATACTGCCTAATCGATTTTGATTCATAGTGTTGTGGCTGTAATGTTTAATTCTTTTTAGTGTTGGAAAACTCCTCTCTACTGGAGCAGAAGTTACCGGTATAGTGACGATAATGCTTATAGGTATATTCAGTTCCGACATACATTTATATAAATCGTTTTTATTGATAAAATTTAACATCTTAGTTGGCGTTTTACATTCTCCGAACATTTGAGGATCATGATACAATACAGATAATTAATTTTTTATTTGAATTGCATAAAAACAAGGATATTGTTGTAAAAGGTTTTCTAACAAATTTTGGGAAAAGCTTTTTGAATATATTACGAATTTGTCAAAAGTCAATAAATCGAAGAAACATAACTTGTGTACATATATCTTGAAATCTAACTTCTATCTGAACGATTACCGTATCTAAAATTTCGTTAAAAATTTGTTTATACTCTTGTATTTCCGGTTTATAGGACAAACTATGCCTTTTTGTATATCTTTTTAGTATATATATCATTAAAATAACGATCATTATTTCTATATTCTTGTAATGTTTGAATAAGGGCTAACAAACGATTACGCACAAAATTGATGTCAGTTCATTTATTCTGCAGTATTGAAAATGTAATCTCGGTTTGTTCAAAACCAATCTAAAAGTCTCTAATAAAAAAACAAAATTTTGTGTTGGTTAAGTATTGTTTTAATCCCACCGCCTTTCTTATAGTATTGGTATTATTTCTGAAATCATCACTGTCGATTATAAAGTCAAAAATTTTAATTAATTTGGTTTTCTGTAATTGTACCGTAAATACTGCAGCATATTGTATTAGAGCTAGTTGGTAAGCTACTGTGGCATATTGTGTCTAAAATGTTTGTTCGGTTAGTTGATTTTGACAAAAATGCAGCAAATTCGGTTAAATTAGAAAAGAAAACTAGATTCTTTGTTTGTATTACAAGCTTTACTCAAAACTAAATTGAAAGCATGAACGTGATAATAATAATAATAATAATAATAATAATAATAATAATATTCTTTATTGTCCAACAGAAGAAATTCCAATTACAGGACAATATATACATTAGAGTGCAGTATTTAAATATTTATATATCAAAACTATAACTAATATAACACAAAACAAAAAAAAATTAAAATTTCAATCCCAAAACTCAAATTTGTTTAAGACATATTTGGAAGACGACAAATTTAAAGAGACACACGGAGCTGCTAACGATAAACGAGAAACAAAAGGTTATAATAGGAACGGGTCAGCGAAATATGAATTTGCATTAAACATCATGTGGGATAACGGGGCCTTTACTAACACATTAGTTCTCGCTCTTGGACCAGCAAAGGTATTAGCCAAACGTGTAGGGCGTGCTGGAACATGAATATTTACCTGCGACAGTAGAGAAGGAGAATCTATTCTAGATTTAACTAAGTTTAAAAGGAACTTGGCACTACACTGTTTTCTTCTACTGCCTAGGGTGTCAAAGCCGTGTCTGCTGAGGAGAATAGTGTAGTCAGTGTTTCTATCTGGATAGAAACCATCTTCCTTAAAGGAAAGGTACTTTAAAAATCGCTTTTGAACTCTTTCAAGAGATAATTGCAGATAAACATAGTGCGGATACCATATTAAGGAACCATACTCTAACTTACTTCTTACGAAAGCATAGTAAAGTGATTGAATTGCCAGAGGATTATTGAATTGTCTGCATGATCTCATGATAAAACCCAAGGATTTGGTAGCAGTAGAACACGTGTCTAAAATGTGATCGGAAAAACTCAATGTTGAGTCAAATAGGATGCCCAAGTCTTTAATTTTATCCAATCTTGGAATAATCTCGCTATTCACAGAATACTGGAATTGGAATGGATTTGAATTTCTCGTATAAGTAACTACCGCGCACTTATTAACATTCAAGTCTATTCCATTAACCACGCACCATTCACCAATCAGTTGAAGACTAACATGCAGGTGTCTACAATCATTCAATGATGTAACTTTAGTATAAATTTTAAGGTCATCTGCATAGGCAAGTACTCTACAATCTAGTGTTTTGATAATGTCATTAATAAAAATAATAAATAGTAATGGTCCCAGGTTCGATCCCTGAGGGACGCCCGATGCAGGAATATATTATATATTGGACAATGCTTGAGGAGCAATTGTTTTTATTTTACTTTGTAAACCATTTAAATGACCTGCCGTAACAGATGCACCATGATATGTTTGAGGGAACTGCTAACGTTTTACGAACGATAACGTACGACAACTTGCCGATCTTATCCGATCTGATTGAGCACAAGCCTACGCTCACACGTTTTCGTCGTATAAAGCAAAGTCCCAAAGTCGTTTTTAACGCGCATGGGTGTGGCTTGACTCAAGTGTCGTCACGATAGCAACATCTGATCACGTTTGACTCATCTGTTTGTATGGGTCTTATGTTGTTGTTAAAGATTTCAATAAAAATTAAATCATAAGGAAACAACTTTAAAAAACACTAGGATCTAAAGTTCGTCTAATGATTCTTTTTACACACGTCATCTATTTTTATCCGTACGAATCAAATCGGTACTCCTAGTTCAAGTTAAGCACTATATACATAATGTAGTGAAATAATCTGCACTTCTCTGACAGTCAATTGATTAACGCAGTAGTTTACATATAACTTCTGTGTCAGACATACGTACTTGAATATTCGATACCGATAAATAAGGATAGTTAGATTAACCGGCGATCTTTGCTTGTGTCATTCAACAGTAGCGTGTGTAAAAGAATCATTAGACGAACTGTATAAATAAAAATAATGGACGAAATGACAATTTGACAGGTTTATAGCTATTTTATTTTATATATTCCTCTTGCCAAAACATTATTTTATTGAAAAATATATATAAAACATTAATTTTCGTAATTTTTGTTGTACTCTGTATTATGTGCGTAAAGCAGGTAATACACGTTCAAATTTTTACATGCAAAATACATGAAATATTACCTGCAAAAATTCAAGACAGTGACCTTAAAAAATATAACATCATCTAAATCTGAAATATTGCGTGTAAAAGTTGATGTAAAAATACACGATGACAATGCACGGTCAAATTCAAACTTTGTCATGAAAAATAAATGTAATTTGTGATCGTCTATTACGGGTTTAAGAAATAGACAATCAGCAATATTGCCAATATGTAATATATACCTAATAAATTTATGAGTAATATGGGCATTTTCTAATAATTTGCTCATTAAAATTTATACTTACAATTAGTATTAGAAAACGTATTTTCTCAATTTTTCTATTTTTCGTACGGCTTTATTGAAATGCTCCAACTAGGTTTACTTACACGATGTTTTGATTGAAGTGGTTGTGCTTGGCCCAAGTGACGTCACAAATAAATGCGCAAGAGCATACCTGTTCTTCTTATATCATGGTATAAAGTATATATGCACTTACGAGGACAACATGGGATATAGCACTAATAGTATGAATATCGACATGGAACCAGATTTATGGCTAGCCTCCTCGCTTGCGTGCACTAAAATTTCATGGATTATTGGAAATTTGTTTGCATTTTTAAATTAAGTAATGGATAGATATGCTATTTATTATAAATTCGTTGTAAAATTGCTTTAGTTTAGTATATAGCCAATGTTTAAACATTGTTTGAATACATACTAACACAATTTATTTTACTAAAAATAATAGGGGAGGCTTAGACACTATATCGCTGGTGATACTGAATTGAGGTGACGTCGTTCACTTAACCAATGACCAGAAGGATGTGTCCGACATTTCTGTTTGATGTTGTAAATCTGCAATCGTTATAATAAGTTAGTTGGTTTCAATTTTCCATGTTCCTGTATCCATCGGCTCTCCCCTTTCTCAGTTATCTCTCCCCATTGCGCTGTCAACTCCATTTCGCTATATGTTTTAAGGGAGTTCTCTCTTGTTTTCGTTCCATGATTTCAGGGAACCATTTATCTTCCATTCGGTTTACGTGTCCAAACCATATTAATTGTTTTTTGTGTTATTACTTCTATTACTGTTTATGTTCTCCCCAGCATCGTTCTCACAGTTCTACTCCGATAGTTCATTTCCTTGACAATTAGTTTGCTGAATCATGCAGGTTTGAATTTTTTTGTGCACGTTTTACTACAAAGTAAATCTTGATAATTTGAATTCATTGCAAATTTTATTTGTAAATACGAAAACGAATGTTGAATAAATCATTTTTTAGGAGGAAGAAGTCCCTAGTGATCTTGAAGCGTGGAGCTAAACAATTCTACAAATGCAAATTGTGTGAGAAAATGTCGAATACACTTCAAAGTTTCTTCAAACACTTCCGCATACATTCTGGAAGTAGACCATATGTATGCTCCATTTGCGGCTATAGATGTTCCCAAATGCAGTACCTCAAATTACATTTAAACGTTAGACATAATATTGAAGAGAAGAAGAAAAACCCTAGTAATTGGTTACAGACTGAAAGGTAAGTTATATATCCTCTTCCTGGGTATCGATTAATTTAAAAGTACAAAAAAGAAGCTTCCAATTCGAGGAAATTTGTGGACAAGGCAAAATGTATAAGTGTTTTCGCATTGATTGAATGATTGGAGGGAACTATGGTTTAGATAAAATAATCGAAAATATAATTCAATCACGCCATCTTGAAGAAAGTGCGAGTGCAGATATGTATTTCGGCATCTTGGTGGTCATCATCGTCTGATATAGTGATAGGATTACACCATCTTTGCTGGTACATTGCGCATCAAACAGCCCACAATGACCAGTATTCACTGTGTAACTGATACTACTTAGCCCATAGATCCATACCAAACCGGATTAGACCTAAGTGCACCTAATCATACCAATGTTAGGTGTAATGTAATGTAACTTTCATAACTGTAGTTGAACAACTTATCATTACTCCAGTCATACGTATACGAGGTGTAGCCATAAAATAACGAGACTGATGCTGTAAAACGTTTTTATGGTATTTATACATCTATATATACCCTTCAATATACATCCCTCTTCTATCCCTACAACGCTCCATGTGAATTTTCCACTGGTTAAAACAGTGCTGAAAGTCTTTTTCTGACTTCCTTTTAATGCAGACTTGATCTTGGAGAAGAGATAAAAGTCACATCGTGCCAGATCAGCAGATGGTATAATACTTGGCTACAAACGTTTTGACAGATAATGCTATAACTCATGACTTTGTTTTCCACAATTCCGGTGTCTTTTTCTGATTTTTCACGGACTTCAGCAAGAACGTTAAGGTAGCAATGTTGATTAACAGTTTGACCTTCACGAACCTAGTGAAGGTAAACAATTCCATGGATATGAAGAAAAAAGATCATCATTGCTTTGAATTTTGATTTGCTCATTCGAGCTTTTTAGGTGTCGGTGAAGATGGCCTTTTTCAATGCATGCATTAACGTTTAGTTTCTGGATCGTAAGTGAAAACTCAAGATTCATCACTTGTTATGATTCTTCCCACGAAGTTTGAGTCATTTTCAATGGCATTGAAATTGTCAGTACAAATGTTTTTATGACCTTCTTTTTCTTCGTTTGTGAGAATTTTCGGCATCACTATCGTACACACTTTTTGCATGTTAAAATTCTTATGTAAAATTTGCCTTACGCATTCCTTATCAATTCCTCCAGTTTCAGCAATCGCACGAATAATTAACCCACGGTCAGATCGGATCAGATTACCGATTTTCTTCAATATTTTATCCGTTTTTGACATGGAAGGGCATCCGTCATCTTCAACGTCTTCTCGGCCATTTTGGAAACGTTGAAACAACTTGAAAACCTGTACACTTCTTTTAATAAAAGATGAGTTTCAGTAGCGGTTTTACCAAGTTTCACATGAAATTTTACAACAGTTCGTTGCTCTACTAAAACACTTATCATCTTCCTGGCCAGATTAATATGTCTATAAACACAGGAGGGCCGGCAAACGAAAGAGAAGGCTTGACGTCACACAGCTGTTGATCACACGACTTTGGCGCATGCGTAGTTCGTCTGTAGTATCATCAGCCTCTTGATTTTATAGCCATACCTCGTACAAGCGAATCTTTGTAACTTAGTGAAGCTGTTAATTGCCCGAAATTTTGCTACTTTGCTCCTGCACATCATGACTGCCTACAGTTACCGTATAATTATTATTATTAGAATTATTTAGCTGGTGTGGTTCTTAAATATTTTACCCTTGTCCATTCAATTTTTATTCTAGCTAGTTACAAAGTCTGGTGAACACGATGACAGTGGTTTTTATTGGATCAACGTCCGTATTTGCCATACTCCTTGTCTATGAGTTGCCTTTTTATATGTTCGTTCCACATAAAAATCCTCTTTTACGCATAAATTTCGTTTTAGGAAGGAGAGAAAATTTATCGGAAAGACAGTTTTATGCAAGATTTGCAAACAAGAAATCCTTAAACGTAGTTTTCGAAAACATATGTTTAAACACTCAGCGCCGTGCAAATTCCGCTTTTGTACTATCTGTGGATATAAAAATCGAGCTGAACAGTTGATGATCGATCACGTTATGATAGAGCATAAGGAAATATATTCTGCAAATAACAGGTAAGTAATATTTTCAGAATAATTACATACATAAATGCGTGCCCATTGATGTAAGTTCTGGTTCAACTCGCCATTGTCAAAGACTAGACATAAATTGGGTTTAAATAATAAAGATATCTGTCAGTTCTTGCTTTAATACTAAGTAGATTAAATTACGCTATTTATTCGATTTAGGGAATAATTCTAGTTATAGTTTGAGAAGTTCTATTGTATTATACGAGATCACAAAGAATAGTTAAAGGTAAGAACTCTTTCACACAAAATTTATCAACCAATATCAAACATAAGTACGTTTATTAAATTTGATCATACGAGGGTAGATTGAAAAGCTTCCGGAATGACAATGAAAATAAAATAATACGGATTGAAGTTGTATTTTATTTTTCAATATAATCCCCTCGAAGGTCCAATGTTCCTCCAGCTTCTCCATTTCCTCCCGGAAGAGACTTTCTTCGAGGCTTTCAAAATAATCGTTTACAGCTTTTATCAGTTCTTCATTCGACCAAAATCTCGTTCCACCCAGAAATGTTTTGAATTTCGGGAACAAGTGGAAGTCTGACGGAGTGAAATCAGGCGAATACGGCCGATGCGGAAGGATTTCGAACATCAATTCTGTCAATTTTTGCTGAATGATTGCATTTGAATGAGCGGACGCATTGTCGTGGTGGAACAACACTTTCTTCGGGCGTTTTTCCTGAACTACTTCTTTCAGCTTATCCAAAAGTGTCGTGTCATATTGGCCAGTAATAGTTTTGCCTGTTTCAACATAACCAATTAGCAAAATTCCTTTTGCGTCCAAAAAAGAACGATGGGAACACCTCTTTAGGCGAGTGAATGGTCTTTGCCTTCTTCGGAACCGATTCCCGGCGTGAAATCTACTGTTTTCATTGCATTTTTGTTTCTGGTGTGGAGGTACTGTCCAGGTCTTATCCATGGTCACGAATCACTTCCTGAAATGCATTGGATTCCTCGTAAAAGCTTCCAAACAATTGGCTGAGGTTCGAGCTCGAATGCGTTTTTGCTTCGAATTGAGCAAATTCGGCACCCATCCAACAGAAAGTTTATTTGATCTCAATTCATTATGTAGACTACGAACTACTCGTTCATACGAGATGCCCACGACTTCCTCAATTGCACGCTTTTTTATTCGGCGATGTACCAAAATCGTGTCCTAAACGTGGTTGATTATTTGAATGCGCTTGAAATGAATCTTAAAGCGTTCAATTGTACCGTTGATACTTATTGATATACAGAAAACATATAATCCGGTCTCTGGTTATTACGTAAAATTCTCTAACGAACTATCACGCAATTGACATCGGTCAAATCCCAGAATAGTTATGTAGAGTCTTACATTCAGAAAATACAGAACGGGCAGCTGCAATAATTTCGGTAGGGTAAAAATCCGTTAATAAAACGATTATTAATAAACGAAAATTACTTCTGCCCGCCGATGAATATTGTCAAACGTTAAACATCCCAGAACGTACCGCTAAAAACGGATGCGGATGTCAAATGCCAGAAACGAGCTGTCAGGGAAGAGGTATAACAACTCCTCAAAGTCGTGGTCCCTAAACATCAGCCAATACGAATCTCCGATCGAATGTTATATGATGGTAATTTCAGAGTAAAAGAGGGCTAGTATTGTCTAGTTAAGGCACCAATCCAGAAATCCTCTTCCTTCCCGTTTAGCTCTCTGATATACCATGTTTTCATCATGCGTACTTTTTCTTGATTTGTTCGCGTTTCACAGTCCCTTGTAATTCCCATTATTAGTTTTAGATTTAGACCAATTAATTTATTATTAGCACCATTTCTGAAATATGTTCTAATTTTTTTTTTTTCACTTTATTGCAGAAAGAAGATCATGAAGGAGGTACATCCGTATATTTGTAGATTCTGTAATTATCCATATTCACATAGGAGTTTGTTCGAACAACATATGCGTATTCACACTGGTATTAAAAAAATCAGATGCCCACGATGCGCATACATAACTTATAGAAAAGATTTGATGACGCAGCATTTCAATGAAAAGCACCGATTGAAAGTTGAAAATGACCTATTCGAAGAGAATAGCATTAAATTAGAAACAGGGTAAGTTTCATCAAGTTTTCCAAATGCTATTTACGAATTACGCAAATTATAGAGTGCACATTATCCATGAAGACTCCTATCCAAATATTCCAGAAAAGCGTTACCAATGCAAGCACTGTTCCTATGTATGTAATACTCGCGCTCCGTATAGACTACATGTAAAACAACATAAAACGTAAGTGCATAATGATAAGCAAGTTTATACGTTTCTAGGTATATTTATAATTATTATTTGTTGTGTGTTTCATGACCTCAAATTTACTGGAAACAGAAATAAGCGTTATGAATGCAAACACTGCTCCTACATATCTGATACTCGTGCACCATATAGACTACATTTAAAGCATCATAGAACGTAAGTACATAACGATAAGAAATCTTATACTTTATAAGTACACAATCCTTGACCAAATTACTTGGAACATCTCACCTCTCTTAGTCACCCTTTTACTTGGAAATCCCAGCCTATTGTAAAGATATTCAACGGTTTGAGTGCAACAACAAGGGATTATATTACTACACCAAGAAAATAATTTAGGAGGATATAAATGCGTTTTCCTTGTTTGTACACCATTTAGTACGTTCTTAGTTTAGAGAAAGATAATTTGAAGTTTTCTGTTATCTTAATAGAAAATCGGAACAAAGGAAAATTGCAAAATTTCGTAACGTAGGTCCTAGCTCTGTATGCCGTTTAGCGAAAGAATAGAATGAAGGAGCTAGCACCTCTATACAGGGTGGCTCATGACTAACGCATCGGACTGTAGCTCCCAAACTAATAATTTTTTAAAATCTCTAATATGCTGCGAAAAGTAAGATATAGCCACTGGGCGGACCAGGAGCGGTACGGTATACGTATGTATACGGTTCGGTGGCTCCGAACCCTTACACCGAAAGGTAGAAAAAGGAAAAGATTATATATATATATATATATATATATATATATATATATATATATATATATATATGTATAAGAAATATATATATAAGAAATACAATTAACAATAATCCTAGAAAGAACTGCGGGAAGTGCCACATATGGCATGATCACTTAATTCATAGTAACAACATTTTAATCAATTATCACTGGGCGTGAATAATGTTTCTGTCAAGTTCGGTCAATAAATTCGCACCCCTTCTTGGTGCAGCTATTTCCATGTTATTCAGTATACTTATCGGTGAATTAGTATTTTGATTTTATTTATGGAGCGCCAATGAAAATGAAAAAATCTATTGCAAGAAGTTAGTAGAAGTTGGAAGTACATTTTGTAATTAAGAGCACCTTCTGTTGGAGATCTTACATTGGAAACCTAAGTTGACTCACAAGGGGATCATCAAACCTGTAAATCACGGATTTTAATGCGCTTCAAGTATGTTGTAGGGGTACCTACCCTGAGTATCTGGATATCCGCTTTTCATGCGACGGGCCTTGGTTTTCGAGAAAATCGATTTTGAAGTTTTGAAAGCACTTTATATACTTGTAACTTTAGATATGTTCCAAGTAAGCGAAGTAGCGCAGCGGTTAGGGTTCACGGCTA
The DNA here is from genome assembly GCA_038088585.1 of Chrysina gloriosa. Lineage (NCBI taxonomy): Eukaryota > Metazoa > Arthropoda > Insecta > Coleoptera > Scarabaeidae > Chrysina > Chrysina gloriosa. Next base: position 11,847,229 of record CM076095.1, read on the forward strand.
CCACGCTGAAGGTATCGTGTTCGATTCCTGCCCGTGACTTTCGTTTTCAATTTTATTTTACAGGATATCAAGGAATAGTTAAGGTAATGGAAAATTATTGAGGAATATTCAATTCTGTCGAAGTAATTTCATTTTCAAAACTTCAAAATCGATTTTCTCGTAAACCAAGGCCCGTCGCATGAAAAGCGGATATCCAGGTACTCAGGGTAGTTAGCCCTCCAACATATTTGAAGCGCATTAAAATCCGCGATTTACAAGTTTGATGGTCCCCTTGTCAGCTGTAACAAAGCTAAATCCCACTTTTTAGTTTTCTTTGAAAAGTTAAATAAAACTTTTTTACGCATTCTATGTGTTAATGCTTTCTATATATCATTTTAGTGACGTTATCAAAATAAACTTGGACACAGATGTTCAAAACAGCACTTCGTCTGATGTGATATGCAATAATTCTGATTCGAATCCAAGGTAAGCGCTTTTGCATTTCATTAGGATTTTTGACGTTTTTTTTAATTATCAAATTTAAAAGAAATACCAATTAAAAATTGCATTGTTTTACTAAAAGATTATCACTTGAAACTCATCTGATTGCATCAACTGGTTATTATATACCGGTGAGGATTTCGGTGAGGTTTCATAAACCACCGACTTTAAATGCACTTAACTTTCCTATACTCACGTCAAAATGAAAGACGTATACTATACTATATAAATCGGTCTCATAGACCGTATGCGTGAGTATAGGAAGGTTAAAGCAGAGACACCAAATCTGGGAACTTTGCTGATTATTCTATGGGAATTGTATTTGTCTTCTGCCAATCCACATCATTGATGAGATGGAACTATGAAACGGGAACTACTAGTACATACTACCAGCGAGGTGACTCCCCGTCCTATTTAAAATCAATTAAGTATTCACGTAAATTCATTCACATCTTGCTGGTTCTCCACCTCCCTTACTATAAGGGGTCTGATCTTATTATTCTCAATAAATTCTGGTTTTGATCATATGAAATTAATTGAATAAGATGCACCATATTTGTATCATGTATTGTGAAACTTAGGATGGATTTATTCTCCCTTGATTATCCTGTTCTTCTTCATTCAATTTATCCATCTATCGAATCTAGCATTAAAAGCAGCAGCTGTTTATTGCACAGCAGTTCTTAGCCTCGTAGATAAAAATCATTTCAACCTTCTCCGGCAATGTTTCCACGATTATACCACCTGTCTTCACAGATTTCGTATGATGACATCGTAAGAATATTAGGCAATGAAATGTAATGAAACCACCACGTGTTACTTATTTGGACTTGGAAACTATTTATGTCATATCATTAACAAATCATTTAATCTAAATTCGCAGTTTATTCCTATAATTGTCTGGTTCAAATTCCATTTCTTTTCAACAATACTTGAAAAATTGAAATAATCACGTTTATTGAAAACTATTGTTTTGTTTTCTGAAATCCCATTTCAAAGTAGTCTTTATGTGCACAAAAGGCAAACAAATTCTGATCTTAACTAAATAGCCTATAATATTGGCATGACGTTATTATTAGTAAATCAGTTAATAATTCCTTACCCAAACTTATCTTTGTATGGTATCAATAATAAATACTTTTCAAGAACTTTGCAGGAAGTTTAGCACATACTAGGGGTTGCTATGTAAGATTTTGAATTTGGGGGAACTACGAAGCGGGGTAAGTTATACTTTTTTAATCTGCGCGATATGCGGAAAAAGTCCGCTAGTCGCAGAGAACTTTTGTCTGGGTGTAATGACAGCACTGTAAAATTCCTATGCGTCTACCTTTACCGCTCGGAGAGTCAAGCGCCAGTAACCACGGAGACTCCACTTGCTCCTACCACCGATTACGAAGTTCGTACTATTATTGCTTGTTTTACCAGAAAAACATAAAAGTGCGACTGAAATTCATCGCGAGTTGTGCAGTATGTACCGTGAAGACGTTATGTCAAGGCCAATGGTTCCTCGCTTACGTCAATTATTCATTGAACGGAGAAAAATGTTATACATGATGAACAACGAAGTGACTACCCTCCATTTCCCGCGCTTCGAATGTTGTCGATGAGATCCGAAAGGCTATGGGCACCGATCGGGGTCTTACGCTTGATGAATTTTGTTTCAACTCCGAAAATTGAAATAAGCCGTGCAACACTTTACAGGATCATTATAGAGGATTTGCGTCTATCAAAGGCGTGCGCAAGATGGGTTTTACGCCTGTTTTGAGAACAAGACAAAGACCAGAGGGCACACGCTGCATTGCAATTTTTGCAGTGTTTTGAGAATGAAGGAGACGGTTTATTCGAGCGAATAGTAACTGGGGATGAAACATGGATCCATCACTGGACGCCTGAATCCAAAATACAAATTATGTTGTAGAAAGGAAAAACGAGGCAACGCCAAAAGGAGAAAGTTGTGGAAACCGCTGGCAAGGTCATGGCAACGGTCTTTTGTGATTCCAAGGGAGTAGTGCTGATCGATTACCTGCTCCGTGGGATCATAGCAGCCTACTATTGTAGGGTGGTGAGAAACACTAAAAGGGCGATTCTAAACAAAAGCAGCAAAGTTTTTTTATTCCACTATAACCCTCGCCCACACACTGCTCGTGAGATTCAAGTCCTGCTTGCGCAATTTTAATGGGACATCTTCGGTCATCTACCTTACACTCCTGACCTTGCACCGATCGACTTCCATCTTTTTCCGCAGCTGAAACAACATCTCGGGAAGACGTGGAAAGATGGCTAGCCAGTTTGGTCGGAGAGTGGTTTGACACTGGATTAAAGAAATCTGTTGTCATGGTACCAAAAATGTATTGAGATTAAAGGAAATTATGAAGAAAATTACTATTAAATGTATTTTTCAAAATATAATTTTGATTTAATAGTGTAACTTTTGAGGCGATCCTCATATTTGTAATATATACAGTGGTGGCCTTATAATTAGAAACGACTTCGCAGCATATACAGCGTTGGCCATATGTATTAGACACCTTAGTCCTACGTACGAAAAACTTTAAATTATTGTTACCCGTAGTACAAAATCAAGAAATGAAATCAAAATCACAAACAGGAATGTATTCATCAGTAATTTATTAAAGAATGTTAGTTTATTTTAATATTTAGTAGCACCTCCACCTGCTTTTATAACAGCACGCACTCTTCTCGGCATACTTGCTACCAGGTTATGGCACATTTCACTGGATATTTTTGACCATTCCTCGATTATTCTTTGTTTAAGAATGTTTTTATTGTTGCATTTATGTTTTACCACCTTAGTTTTTAAAATATTCCATAAATGTTCAATTGGGGAGAGGTCCGGAGACTGAGCTGGCCAGTCTAGAATCTCTACGTTATTTTCGTTGAACCACCCCATTGTTTGCCGTGATTTATGGCAAGGCGCATTGTCCTGTTGAAAATAATATTCAGGTACATCTGCATCAAACAATTTTCATATCGATGGCTCCAATACCTCCCCCAGCATATCAATATAAGCCCCACTGTTCATACGACCTTTGCACAAGAAGAGTTCACCGACGCCGGATGCAGACATGCACCCCCAAATCATAATACTGCCTCCACCGTGTTTTACTGTAGGTACTATACAATCCGGGTGATATACCTCTCCTCGTCGTCGTCGAATGTACTGCGCCCCAGGTTGGCCGAAAAGCTGGAAAATAAAGTAATAAAATATACTTTAAATTGGCTGTCTTTTTTGAAAAACTTTAAGCGGTAATTTAACTTATCTACGTTTACTAACATTATAAATATCTATTCGTACATACCTCTATATTAGATTCATCGGACCATAATACTTTGGCCCAGTCTTCGACGGACCAATTTTTATATTTTCTAGCCCACTGAAGTCGCTTTTTCTTGTGTTCTGCAGTTAAGTATGGTTTTCGTCGAGCTCTACATCCACGTAAACCAACTGCCATAAGCCTTCTCCTAACTGTCCATGCAGAAATATCAATTGCATGATGCAGGACTAATTCGCTGGCGAGATCTTTCGACATTTTTGTCCGATTCCGTATGGCTGTTCTCTCTAAAATTCGATCTTCTCTTGCAGTTGTTAGGCGTTTTCTTCCATTTTTAGGCCGATTAGTGAATGATCTCGTCTCCTCGTACCTTTTTAGCGTGGTACGAACCGCACATCGCGAACACTTCATTTGTCTTGCGATCGCTGACAGTGTCATCCCTTGCGAACTGAGCAGAAGGATCTAGCCGCGCTGCACTTCCGTTAATTCACGAACTTTTGGCATTATTTTATACTTTACTGTATACACACTAATAATAAAAAATACACACTTGAATGAATGAATATAATTTCGCAACAAACTCCTTTTCGTTAGCGTGTCGGAAATAAAGTGATATTCAAAAGTGTAAAATGACCCCTTACTTCAAAACTACCTGCTTAAGTACACGCGACCCTCGTTAAAATTACATTAAGGAGTTTTATCGAAAGTATTTCCGAGTACTATTTATCTGTAAATATAAATGTATTCATAATACGGCATTTTCACAGAGGTGTCTAATACATATGGCCAACGCTGTATATTTGTTAATATATTTTAAAAATTTGTTCAACTAAGTTCAAACTAATAACTAGAAGTAGTAAAGTAACAATTCATCATTGAGTTAAAATTAAAAAGATTTCACTTCGTGAGTAATATTTTTAAGAAAATTGACTAAACACAAAAAAACAGCAATTAGATTGGTCATATAATTAGAAACAACAAAAAATATTTACATAAAACTTAAAAATATCCTTGGAAGTTAAACAAAATCGACATATCCTTTAATATTTTGTTGGATAGCCCTTATTTTTGACAACATTCGCCAGTCTATTCGGTAAACTTTGTATTAAACGTCGGTATGTTTGGAGCGATATCTTTTCCCAGCTTTGCTGTACCAACTGAAACAATTCATCATTATTTCGTGGATTTTTGTCCTTCAGATCTCTTTTCACAATTGCCCACAAGTTTTCGATTGGATTGAGATCAGGACTTTGCGGCGGCCAGTCCAGAACATCAATATTTTGATCCAAAATCCAACACTTCACTAGCCTTGAAGTGTGCTTTGGATCATTGTCATGTTAGAAAACGTAATGAACAGGCATATTCTCAAAGGAATACGGTCCCATTACATATTCCAAAATGCTTTTATATTGATGATGATCCATTATGCCCTGTATTCTCGCAATCGGACCTACACCACGCCAAGAAAAAGCACCCCAGACCATAATCGATCCGCCACCGTGTTTCACCGTTTTCACCGTGTATCTGGGGTCCAAGGCTTTATTTGGAGGACGTCTTACATACGTTTGTCCATCAGATTGGAACATGTTGAACTTCGATTCGTCACTCCATAGAACTCTATTCCAGTAACGTGGATCTTTCTTCAGCATTTCCCTTGCAAACTGCAACCGCTTCTTAATATTTTTTTGACACATGCGGTTTTTTTTGTGCAATGCATCCACGAAGTCCTGACGCTTGCAAGCGCCTTCTTATTGTCCGTGTGGATATTTCTGTATCTATTTGCTGTCCAACTTCAGCCTTTATTTCGCGCAAAGACAAGAATGGCTTTTTCTTACTGGCCCTACATATGATTCTATCTTCTGCTGGAGTAGTTTTTCGCGCCCTGGGCTTCCTGGCTAGGGTTTCAAACTGCTTTGTTTTCTTGTACAATTGAATTGTACCAAATACCATTTTTTGGAACAAGAAAACTTTTGTGCAATAGTCGACATTGTGGGTTTTTAATTTTGATAACATTGCACAATTAACTCCCTCATTCTTGGAGTACATGACTTATTTTTGCCCATTTGAGAACCTAAAATATATCAAAATTATTACACATAAATATATTGCTTTTCAAATTACACTCACTTTGTCACTAATAAAAAGATAAGTTCAAAAATTAAAGCGAAATTTATACGTTTCTAATTACGTGTCCAGTCAAAAGTAACTACTTGGGAAATAATCTTAAATTTTTTAAATAAATAAAGTTTAAACTCCACGTGTTTTGCATCGACAACGATATTGATTGTCAACTTGTTGAATACTAATGCTAATTACAAGTTTTGAAATAGACACCTGGTATATTACCATAGTATATCAGTTTCCAAATTTAATCTATTAGCAAAAACTAATAGAAAATATAATTAAATAAAGTTATTCCGTTCCATACCTTTCATTTTCTCAGGGAAATCCACATTTATTTAGTTACTAAACTAATACATTGTCATGAAATTTTATGGAATATTGCACCTTCATTTTTCATTCATGTACGTATGTATATAAAAATATATCATGTTCAATGAAATTACACAGCAAATTGAAGACAAAGAATGATATGAACATGTTTTCCAGAAAATTATGTAGATGATTTATTAATGTAGGTTCATCAGAAGCTTCCTAGAGAAACTGTCCAATGTCCTAAACAGGATTTTAGTGTGCTATTACTGTACTCAATAAGGACAAATCTATAGTGTACGATTGGAATCTGTTATTAAAAAACAGTTTCCTTCCTCTCAGGAATTGTCACACGTAATTTGTGCTTACGTAGTAAGCTGTTGCACCGTTTTATTAGAGGGTTGCTCAATAACAAACCTAATTTATAGGTCATTAGAAGTAGAAGTCATCTTTATATACTCTTTTAGAGTAAAGGTTGAATTACAATTGTTATTCCTTATATTGCGCCATCCTTTCTGAACCCATTCGTAACCCCTTCACAAGCTTTTGGTTTTGGCAGCTTGTTTCCTTTTCGTGTAAAATTTTTGTAAAATCAGTAATCGATGTTGTAGAAAATAACGTTAGTATCAATTGGAAAAAAATATGTTATGCGTTTTGGCCTTAATCAAACTATCGTACTTTGATCAGAATGTGTGTATACATATGTATGAGGGATGTTTCCAAAGTTCTAGGAATTTGGCTATAATATTTTTATGTTGTCAATTTTCATCAAAATTATAATGCAGTTCTTCAATATAATCTTCATTTGATTGAATATACTTATTCTAACGTCAAACTAATTTTTTAAACCGTCGTCAAAGAACTTCTTCAGAATCTCTACGATTTACTCATTAATAGCAAGTTTAATCTCAGTTAAGGTCTCAACTGAAGGAGCCAGATCTGGGGAATGGGGTGGACACGAAAGCAATTTCCAGCTCAATTCGTTTAAAACATCCTTTATTTACTTTTCGTGTGCGGGCTGACATTTTGTGCCCGCCTAAATGTTCATGTAAAATCGGATGAACCAGTCCTGTGCCTATTTCTACACTATCACTAATTTTACGAATACTTATTCGCCTATCATCTTTCAATAGATTCTTCACCACGGCAATGTTTCTTTCATTTGCAGAGGTGCTTGGTAGTCCACTACGCGAATCGTCTTCTAGTGACGTTCTGCCAGCTTTAAAACGGCCGATCCATCGATAGACTGTACTTTTAGATTCTGCAGATTCTCCAAGAACACTTTGCATACGATGAACGATTTCCGTCTCCGTCAAATTCCTCGAATGCAATTGCTCGAATTCAATTGCTCGAAAGTGAAAATGCTCGAATATGTCTTTCCTCGAAATACAAGTTCCTCGAACGGCAATTTCTCGAAATTGTTTTGCTCGAATTTGGAATGTAGAAAGTATTTATCATTGGAATGCAGTTACGAACTAGCCGTAACACTATTCCTCAGTTCTGTAGTTTGTACCAGGAATAATAGAAAACACAAATTACAAATTATTTTCTTTATTAACAAAAAATAGGTACTTGTAGCTACCTACATATATGATTAAGTTAAAAATTATGAAAAACAACGTGTTTTTAATATGATATGTTATGTGGTATTCCACCTTTTACAATAAAGGCAATCTGATGTTACTTCCAATTACTGGTTTAGATTAATGGCAAATGATATGGATACGGCGTTTGCAATGACAATCATCGCATTATTCTGAGTAATTACTTTCGAGCAAAACATTTTCGAGAAATCGCCGTTCGAGTACTCGCACACAATCTTTAAATAAAAAGAAAATGATACCTATTTGTGATTTAGTGACATCTTCCATGATTGTAAAATCAGTGGCTCGGAAATACGTCTGTGTCAGTCAAGTAGCTGAAGTATACTGAACAGTATTGCCCGGGATGGGTCCGTTGGCGCGTCAATACTTGTCTGTCATCAATAGGTGACCTATAAGATTTACTCAATTGAACTAGAATTAAATTCCTATAACATTCGAAACATCCCTCGTATTTACTTATACATTGAAAGGAAAACATTTTACGTTTAAAAATGAAAATAATTTATATGTGCGGATTCTGCTTAAAGCACATACATTAATTGCACTACAGTTTAAGAATATTTTATTATTATTTCAGCCAAAAGACGTATTATACAAAAATAATGGATGGAGAAGTCACGGCTTTCAAGTGCCTTATATGTGGTAAAACATCAAAAGAAAAATACATTATACAACGACACATATGGCAACATACAGATGAATCACCCCTTTCTTGTTCAATCTGTGGTGACAAGTTTCGGTTTAAGAAAAGTATGTTGTCACATTTGAAAAGGAAACATGATCTGGAAGTGTATTATAGAGATATTGCTAATGACGGGAGTCTAAAAGTGACTTCTCGTAAGTATATGCAATTTATGTGAAATGCTTATTTGTTAATTTTCAAAGGACGAATGTTATTATACACTTGTGATTAGTAGAGTTCGTTAAAAGGTGGATGACTTGTTATCATTATGTAGTGTAAATCGGACTGACGCTGTCACTCCTACGAATTTGATTATTCAATGTTAACTTATCAATGACAACTTATCATTGAATAATTAAACTTGGAGGAGCGACAACGTCAGTCCGATTTATCTTACTTAATCATAACGTCATCCACCTTTTAACAAACTCTAATGATTACCAATGTACAAGCAAACCCTATTTAAAAAACAATGTTTCTGCAATAATAAAATATTCGCATTTAAAATGTCGGTTTCAAACTGACTACCAATAAGCTATTATCCAGAATAAACAATGTAATGGCATTTAACCTTCCTATACTCACGTCAAAATGAAAGACGTATACTATACTATATAAGTCGGTCTCACAGACCGTATGGGTGAGTATAGGAAGGTTAAAAGAAGACATTCAATAAATATAAGTTATAACTTCCCTTTGTTGCAGCCGTAAATATGGGACTAAAGAAGGTGTAAGCGGGAACCGATTTCTGATTAAAAAAGAAAAAGAGTAAGTACGAGTTATTGATACTTTTATTTATTTTGTAACGTAATTAAGTAGCTACCAGATTTAGCTGTGAATTATAATTATTTATGAGCTGAAACTTGAATGGCATATTTAAATAAATTTTCAAATCTTAAACTGTAGCCAATTGCTATCAGGATCAAATCTAGATTAATATTGTTCTAGTTTCACAAATGTGCCCTCATCATTAGTGGAAGAGGAAAATTGATGCATAACGGCAGACGTTTTCTTTATTCTATTTTATTTTATTGCTCATTGCATTTATTTTGGCGCTTCTAATATCCATTGTCATAATTAGAGTTGGCCAAAATCGATTCGATCCCATCATTGACTCGTCTATACGAGTATCGGATGGCGGCGCGAAACATATGTGCTGTCGGTATTTCCCTTTCTATTCTAGTTGCAACAGGGTATTGGTGCTGTGTATTTGGCATTTCTTAAAGTCGCGAGATAAACGCGTGTACTATATTTTTCGTAATGCGGAATTGTATAGAAATCACATAGGTAAATAGCGTGTCCTTATAAACGGTGCAAAACATAGACAAAAGAAAGAAGGCAGTTTACTGTATTCGAAGATTTTATATGATTTCATTTGTTTGTTAAGTGTGTGTAATAGTTCGCAACATATAGTTGACAAGAAGGCGTATACAACGTGTCCCAGATAACATTTCCAACATGGGGACCTCGCTTATTGTAAAAGATACAAGTTTGGTTAAATTGGTTAAATTAGACAAATTGTTCCTAAGGACTAATGAAATTATACAATATTCTTCAATTTTCAAATTTCCATGTATTTTAGGATTTATGGTGAAAAAACGAAAAATGTCAAATTTCTTTTTCTTGTAATAATTTTTTTGTTCTAGTAGATACATAATTTCTTTTCACATTTTCTTAAGATACTTTTTATGTAGAATGTAAATATCGACTTGGATTTTTTTTGCACTTTTGGTTTTTTGGTTTTGATCCCTAATTTAAATTTTTCTTATGGAACGGTAAGTCGGCTTTGAAATAATTGAACGTGTTTTTCATCTTCTTTACAATGATATATCACATGTACTATCTATTTTTAAAAATATTAAAGAAAATTGAAAACAAAATGTATTTTGTTAATTTTATTTTTATTAGTCTAACGAAAAGCAGGCCGTGAAACATTAAAACATTGTAGTCTAATGTCACTTAGAAATTATTCTTTCCAGAATAGTTGTGTATCAGCAATGGCTTCATCTACTAATACTGAAAAATTTGATATATTGAGTTGTTACATCCTTTGTCATAAGAACAGTGTAGAAACTGAATGGATATACTCGAGGCTGTATCCTGAAAGAAGGCAGTCTTCGTACGTATACAAATTTGGTAGTTAATTTAAAAGAATATGGTTCGTTTTCCAAACCTAACAGAAATCCGCAATTAGTGAATGACAATGTAGCATTAAATGTATTACAGTCTGTTATTGAAAATCCTTCAACATCTGTTAGGGAAATTGAGCACAATACTGGTATTTCGAAAAGTACAACACAAAGAATTTTAAAGTGTCACAAATATCACCCGTATAAGTACACTATTCTACAGGGACTTCGAGATGGAGATCAAGAGAGAAGAGTACAATTTTGCCAATGGTATGTTAACCAATGTGAGAATAATGATAATTTTTCTGCTACGATTTTATGGTCTGAGGAAAGCAGATTCACAAACAACGGTCTTTTTAATAGACATAATGTTCACTTTTGGAACAGAGAGAATCCCCACGTTGTAAAGGAAAGTCTACATCAAGTGCGATTTGGTTTTAATGTCTGATTATTCTATTGGGCCTATATTTTTTAACGAAACACTAAATAGTGCAAGGTATTTGAATTTACTACAAACTGATTTGCAAAATACACTTGATGATTTACCATTGATTGAAAATACTAACATCAGCTTCCAACAAGATGGCGCCCCACCCCACAATTCAAACATAATCACCGAATACCTTAATAATCGTTTTCCAAATTTGTGGATTGGTAATCGAGGACCGATTTTATGGCCACCTAGATCTCCAGACTTGACGCCCTATGGGGCTACGTAAAAGATCGGATATAGGTGAAAACATTTAATAATGCCAAAGATCTACGTGAAGCTGTTATTGCAGCATTTGGTAACATTACATGCCAAAAGCTAAGTAATGCGATTACGACGACAATACGCAAGGCATAATTATATTTAGAACGGAATGGGCAATTGTTTGAACATGTTTTATAATTAGATAATTATCTCTGTTAGTACTACCTGTTTGACTATCTTTACTTTCTATTATTTGTTGTTCTCTTGTGTACCACGCCTACTTTTCGTTAGACTGTTTAATAAAATACATTTTTTTCAATTTTCTTTAATATTTAAAAAAATAGATAGTACATGTGATATATCATTGTAAAGAGGATGAAAAAACACGTCCGATTATTTCAAAGTCGACTTGACGTTCTATACAAAAAAATTAAATTAGAGATCAAAACTAAAAAACGAAAAGTACAAAAAATCCAAGTCGATATTTAAATTCTACATAAAAAGTATCTTAAGAAAATTTGAAAAGAGATTATGTATCCACTAGAACAAAAAGTTATTACAAGAAAAAGAAATTTGACATTTTTCGTGTTTTCATCATAGATTCTAAAATACATGGAAATCTGAAAATTAGTCCTTAGGAACAATTTGTCTAATTTAACCAAACTTGTATCTTTTACAATAAGCGAGATGTTATCTGGGACATGTATACCTATTTACAAATGACCAACTCAACGCATCATAGCATATCATTTACCGCCCATAAAAAATGGTAGAATCAAACTTAAAATTTGAACTACGAAAGCAACGCATGCACAGAAAATCGTGCATATTGAAAATAAATGATCCTTCTGTGCCGTACCTTTCATGCAGCATTAGAATTTACCAAAGTTACTTCGCAAACAATAGCCAAGGTATGTTAGTGACCGATGGAGCTTTCTATATGCTCAACGCTGGTAGGGCACTGAAAACATCTTCATAATCTCTTCCATATAACACGTTTACTGCATGCTGTGTATCTTGTAGTGCAATCTGTAAGACAACGTTACCCTGCAGTTGGCATATTAATCAATAAATCACAAAAAGTTTTTCTGAAATATCCTAAGCGAATTCTGGAATTTTTGCAAGTTGTGTCCAGGAATTCCGATACTTCCACAGCCTGTTATAACGAGATGAGGACCGTGGCTTGATGCAGTTATATATTATAACAAGCATTTCAAGTGAGAAACGTTATTTTAACCTTAAACCCGTAAGATGCTAATGCGATTAAAGAATATCAACAACCATGTAAGAATTCTCAAGTTGCAATAAATGTAAAACTTATTACGCAGTTATTTCGGATTGCATTAAGAGTTGTAGGGCTAGGTCATTGGAGGAATCCGTAACATTTATACAAACACTCGAAGTCACATTTAATCAGGTTATTGATTCTACAGGCCAAAAAGTAGCTGTAAGGTAACGTTTGGTTTTGAAGAAAAATTCTGATTACATTAAACGTTCTGGTGTGTTTCCGAGTGACATTCATCCATATTTAAAATTAGCAAATCGTACCTCAATTAGTGTCGAACATTTGTTTTTCTACATACAGAGACATTAATGATAAGTGTCGAAATTTAGTAATATCGACTATAAAAAGGTCCGGTTTCACAACAAATCTGGAGATTGCCTGTTCACACTACATTCATACTTCAATAACTGGTAACGACTTTTCACTTCATATTTATTAGTACTAGGAAATAGTTATCGCGTTTTGTAATGTCAATAAATTTCCGGTGAAAGTAAATAACCTGCATATTTATACGACTAAGCGTTATCATAATTTAATATTAGCAATACATACCCACTGTTGTTTCCTTTTGTGACGCTCATGTATTCATCTCATGATAGTCAACTCTAGTCATAATAATATTTAATAATATTTTCTGTACTATTTTTCTACACTTAATTTAACTATTTTGAGGTGACAAGGGAGATGAAAATTGTTGCAGTAACATCCACTTTTTAAACATTTATTTCGAAGATTTGATTTAAAACAATGTAATAATAATAATAATAATAATAATAATAATAATAATAAAGTTAATTTAACTTAAAACATGAATAGTCTGAAACTATTTTATTCGAAATATTAATCTAATTTATAATATTATTAATATTCTTAATATAGGCAAAGTACATTTTTATTTCTGAACTCCTACAAATAGGTGTTGATGAAATGAAGAGCTTTCTGTATCTTATTTGTAATAATCAAACAAAGCTTACTTTACGAATCGCCCCGTATAATCCTGCGTTTTCATTTCTTCTTTTAATAATAGTAATAATAATGATAATAGTCATAATTTATTGCCAGAACCAAGAAGGAATGTCAAGATATAGTGAAGTGAAGGAAAGTGTACGCTACCATAAACAAATATAATAATCGAACTAATTTGTATGATACGAGAGATGTTTCGAATATTCTAGGAATTTGGCTTTAGTACAAATGCGTAAATCTTATAGGTCATGTTATTGGGCAAGTCTTGACACGTCTACGCAGCCATTCGTGCAATACACTTTAGCTACTTAACTGATACAGACGTATTGCCGCACCGTTGATTTTACAATTATGGAAGGCGTCACTAAATCACAAATAGCTATCATTTTCTTTCTATTTAGAGATGGTGTGAAATTTTCAGAAATCGTTCAACGCATGCAACGTGTATTTGATGAATCAGCAGAATCTAAAAGTATAGTCTATCGATGGGTTGATGATTTTAATGCTGACAGAACGTCACTAGAAGACGATCCGCGTAGTGGATGGCCGAGCATCTCTGCAAATGAAAGAAACGCTGCGACCGTGGAGAACTTATTGTTAGTGAAAGATGAAGGGGCGAATAATTATTAATGATGAAATTTGTATTAGTGTAGGAATAAGTACACGCCAGTTTCATGAGATTTGGCACGAACTACAAAGTTTCAGCCCGCTGGGTGTCACGACTGTTGAGATCGGAACAGAAACTCAAGTCGGACACATTCCGTCAACTTCGAAAGTATTTAGCAATTTACGGCAACCAAATTTGGCAAATTACTTCGATCCCGAGACCACAAATCAATCGAAAGAATGGTGCAAATCAGAAGAAGGCCCTCCGCTTAAAGCACGTGCAGTTTCGTCAGTTGGAAAAGTAATGTTCACTGTATTTTGGGATTGCGAGGGGATTAATTTTATGGATGAACTACCGAATGGTACTACAATTAACGCTGAATATTTTTCTAACATTTTAACTGAACCATTGCGGCAACCGTTTTGCAAAAAAGGACCTGAGAAGTTGCATAAGCGTCCGTGATTGCAACAAGGTGCGAGACCCCATACCGCACGAAGAACGAAGGATGTTTTAAACGAATTGCGCTGAAAATTGCTTTCACACCCACTCTATTCGCCAAATCTGGCTCCTAGTGATTTTCATCGGTTCCTAAATTTAAAAGAATCACTGCGAGGTGTTCGATTTGAGACCTTAAATGAGGTAAAACTTGCTATAAATAAGTAGATAGCATAAACTTCGGCAAAGTTCTTTGATGACGGTTTCGAAAATTAGTTTCACTTAGGGATAAGTGTATTCAACTAAATAAACATTATACTGAAAAATTACATTCTAGTTTTGATTAAAATTAACAAAATAAACAAATTAGAGCCAAATTCCTATAACTTTGGCAACATCCCTCGTAGTACAATCGACTCTTACAAGGAGAAGGTAAGGTAATCGAATTTTTGTAATTTTTGATATTTATGGTACGTGTAGTTTGGACCTTAAATAAGAATATTTTGGAGTAGTTCGACTCAACGTTCATAAATTACCGAGATAATCGATGTTGAAGTTTCACCCACCATTTAAATCCACTAGATATAATACGATTGTCAAATGGACTCGTAGCCTAATCGATAGCGTTTTGGTGCGATATTCACGAGATCGCTGGTTCGAGTCTCGTCACGGGACATTTCTCTTTCTTCCATTCAAAACACACCATATGTTTCTTTCATTCTTCTTCTCATAAAGTTAGAGCAACATGGCAACTGGTAAAAACGATTACAGCAGAAAAGAAACCAGAAATGCCATTTATAAATAATATAGTAGTGAACAGTAATACTGATAAAGAGCGACTAACATGGATAAATAAGGAAATAATAGAAATGTGTGACATGAAGAGTGATGCTGTACTCAATACGAGCAAAATTGTCACTAATCAGTAAAGGCTAATGATGTGTCCAACAAGTAGTAATGACTTGTGCAGTGTAATTTTGGGATTGAAGGACACTAATAGCGTAGGTTATGAGGGTATACCTATACAACTTTTGAAAAAGTGTCCACCTGAATTATCTGTTGTTTTGGAGCCAATCGTAAACAAACACTTGGAAGATGATATATTTTCTAATGAGCTAAAAAATCTAATACATATATCATTAATTTACAAGAAAGGAAATAAAGCTGATATTAAAAATTATAGACCGCTCTCCATTTTAACACACTTTGCAAAAATTATAGAAAATATTATTTTAAAGCGAATTACAAATTTTTTGTACAAGTACAATATTTTATCATCGCACCAAAATGGATACATATCCGGAAGATCAACATCTAGAGCGATTTATCAAGTGCTATCGGATGTAATAAATGGAATCAATAGTAACCAGTGCGCGGTTGGAGTGTTTCTAGATCTTAGAAAACCATTCTCTAAATTATTATATCACATACCAGAAACTAGAACTAATAGGTATTAAAGGAACGTCACTTACATAGATTGGTCCAATCTTACTTGCCCAACAGGAGGCACTGTGTGGTGGATTGTGACAGTGGGTTGGCATCTGAGTGGATAACGTTGGAAAGAGGAGTGCCATAGGACTCAGTATTGGGTCCTCTCGTATGTTTGATCTATGTGAATGATTTGCCTCTGGTGATAACACATATGACTACACTCTTTGTCGATGATACTTCAGTTGTAATACGAAGTAAAACTAATGAAATCAATAAGGATGTGATTGAAGAGTTTTCGGTATTTGATGACTGGTTCCAAAAAATGATTTACAACTGAATATAGAAAAAACTAATTTATTGCATTTCACGTATTTTAAACAGGATCCTTTAATCATGGAGTATCGAGATCGAGAAATAGTCACAAGTGAGGATGTGAGATTTCTGGGAGTGGAATTGGATTCGCAGTTGAACTAGAAAAATCAAATTGAATATCTGGCAGGAAAATGATCGTCTTTTAACTATGCATTACGAACGATAACAGCGTCAGTAAATGACGAGGCGAGCCTTTCTGCATACTACGCTTACGTTGAGTCACGACTGCGTTATGGTATAATATTTTGGGGAACATCAATAGTTGCTGATAGAATCTTCGTCCTACAAAAATTCTGTTTAAGAAGTATCTTCAGAACGAGAATAACTGATTCCTCCAGGGATATTTTTAACGAAAAAAGATACTTCTTTGTTGTGTCTGTACGTGATGGAGTGAGCTCTATTTGTGAAGGAGAATTGTGAATTCTTCAAACACCAAGAACTTCACCACTGCTATAGTACCAGAGGAACAACGGAAATTTGTCTTTTACCGTCGCAAACTACTAAAAGTATTGTACAGAAGGGTGTATCTACACAGTTAGTAAAGATAACCACTTACCAAACAATCTAAAAGACTTGCTAACAAATATTTTTAAAAGAACATTACGCAATATACTTGTTTCCGCCTTTTATAACATGCAGTAATTTTTTCTGTGCAAACCTTAGTCCGTTATTGTTATTTGTGTGTATCTAGTTTTTGTGTGTTTTTACTTATTTGTTTTGTCTTTTCTTCTTTATTATTTGACGGGTTCAACACATTTTTTTGTTGTAATTATTGAATAAAGTATTATTATTATTATTGTAGAGAACCAGGCGATACTGAGCATTCCGATTATAGCAATTTGACCACTACCGGTAGGCTGAAAAAATCAGTGTAAGTTTGAACAACTTTCTATTTTCCTTCATATACCTTTTGATTTACGATTTATTTGATAGGGGTAAGGACCGTTACGTCATACTAAGGAAAGGAAGAATTGTACTGTTTGAATGTATCGTATGTAGGAAACGGTTTAAACTAAAATCACGGTTTAATGCGCATTATTCCACTCATTCAGGGAAGCTTCCATATTCATGCGAAATATGCGGTCATAAAGGCCGATCGAAGAGACATATCAAGGATCATATGCGAAGGTGGCACAAAATTTGTGCAAAGCAGGAGGATATAGTCGACCCTTGTTCTGATGCTGAATCCGAACCGGAACAAGAGGCTTCTGCTTCAATAATGGAGTAAGTGATTGAAGTCGTTTATTGCACGTTATTTCAAGTTTTTGTTTTTTTATTATTTCTAGAATTATAGGTGATCCCTACACAACAATCGAACACTGTGGTATGAAATTACTAAAGTGTGTTGTCTGTAATAGAATTTGTCATAGTAGACAACAATTTGGTCAACATTTCATTGTTCATAAACAAGATTTCATTTATTCGTGTAAGAAATGTTTGTATAGAACTAGAGACGAGGACTATCTGCATCGTCATGTGGAAACACATCAAGAAAAGGTGTCCATAAAGTGAGTAGGAACACTAATTCCCTGTAAAAATTGAATTCAGTTGAGTTTATTGAGTTCAATTTGAATTTTGTTACCTAGATAAGAAAATTGAGAGGGAGAAAGTATTTTTAACGAAGATAGTTGCATCATGCTTTAAAGCCATTATCCTATAATTTATTTTTTCTTCTTTTGACTTCTATGAATTAATTTTTAATTATTCTTTTTCTGAGGTTGTTTTGACGGAGAATAATGAGTTTGAAATTTCACCCTAAATTGGAAAGGGAACTGATAAGGGTTCATATTTTGCAAAACAACTCCGTGTATAAACAACATGTCTATTACAACGATTTGTTTGTGGTCCCAAAACTCCCATCCTTAACATATTGCGATTCTTATTTTTAGCCACCCTTTTTAAGTACACTGCAGTTGCAATTAAATATTTACAGGCCTGTTAACATAGACGGCGAACGATACCGGATATTACAAAGAGGAGATAAGAAATCATTTGAGTGTATGGTTTGCAACCAAATACTTTGTAGAAGACAAACTTTTGAAAGGCACTATGTAAAACATACTGGTATTTATCCCTACAATTGCAGTTTGTGTGTTTATAAGACTCAAGAAAAAGATCGGTTGCTTCGTCATCTATGTAAACAACACAAAATGACACTGTTGGAGTCCAAGGATATAATTAGAAATGATGTCAAAGTCGAGTAAGTATGGTTAATTATGATTCTTACAGCGCGGATTATATGCAAAAATTTTCAACGGTCTTCTCATTTTCCACATTGCTGTCTCCTACACTTAATGAAGCCTCGTTGTTTTCATCTTAATTTCCCGTTTCTCGTAACTTTGGTACCAAATAAAACTCCTTTACTCTGTAAAGAATGAGCAAGTACTAATCCGAACGGGAATAAGGAGACTGTGGCCAAAATAATATATAAAATAAATAAAATTACTCTTACCACATCTTTTGGAAAAATTCAGACACGTATTTCGTATAAAACCAAAGCCCTGCACAATGAATATCACACAATGACCGCGCGAAACACACCAAAACGTTAACACTGAATTACCATTAAGGGAAGCGTATATTTATACTACTTCTAACCTAAATTTCATGATCTATGGAGCGTGTCAATACGGTTGAATGATCCTACACGAATCTAAATTTAATTGCATAGCTCGTACAATTTGGAGTTTTGGAATAGGTCCTCCATCTAATGCAGTTAGAATAAATACACGCTCTCTTTGATGGGAGTTAAGATGTCAATAGTGTTTTGGTGTGTTTCGCGCGTTCAGTGTGTGATCTTCATTGTGCAGTGCTTTGGTGTTGTACAGTGTTCGTCTTGGGCATCAGCCGGTTTCGCTAGTGATACTGAATTCCCCAGTTTTCCATTGAGGATGGCAACTTAGTAGCTGAAACACCTATCTGGATTTTTCCGAAAGGTGTGGTAAGGGTAATTTTATTTATTTTATATACTAATCCAAATGCAATCCTCGTTACTAATAAAATTGGAAGGGGGTCAAAAGAATAGCCTATGACTATGCCATATAGGCGTATGCCGAATTTTGTTAATAAATTTAAGAGTTCGCTACCTACCAAATATTAGGCAGTCTTATTATTAAAATATAATAATAAAAAAAATTGAGTTTGCGCGAGCGATGCCGTAAGCACCAGCAAGGCTTAAATTAATAATATATGAAAGTTCTATAACTTTGCAAACGTTCGCAAAAAAGCATGAAAAGAAACGTTTAATGTTAAGCCACAATCATGATATCGCTCGCAACATCTGTCGCTAGAAATAACGAAAGACTAACTCAGAAATCTGGCGCTTCTTTCAGTCTTTCTATAGCAATAAAACTTGCTATAGACCATTCAAGAAAAATATAGTAAAACTTCGTTATAACGCTCCTATTTATAACGATTTCCCGGCTATAACGCTTTTTTGCCTTGGTCCCGGTTCCAGCGACTAATTTTCTGTAGTACTTTTATTCGTTATAACGCTCCCATTTCCCGCTTATAACACCCCATTAAAGGATATTTTTAATGTACATACATACTTCAATTATTAACATTTTTTAACTTTATTTTGCAAACACTAGAAAGGAGATATGATTAAATTAAAATAAATGTTTAAAAAGCAAACGGAAATCGTCTACATATAATATTTCTGGGAAGTGAACGTCATTACGATTTCTATGAAATATTAGTATCAACAAATCCCACCAAGATGTTCCACGAATCTTGGCTAGACAATTTTCCGAGAATCTGATTTATTCATTTCGCGGTTGCGTAATCAAGGTTTCCTTTCAGTCTTTTACTTTTTACGCTGCTGGCAATATGTCGCGAAAATCGTTTTCGTTAAAAGAAAACAGTGATCTTATAAAAGACTTATAAGTCCAATTTAAATCAAAAAGATTTTGCGGCGTCAAAAAACATCAATGCTTCAACTTTAAGTACAATTTTAAAGAAGCGGAGTGAATTTGTTTCGATGCATGAGGGAACCATTCTGAAAAGTTGGTTCGTCCAGGCCAGGATCTCCAACATCCCCGTAAGTGGCCCAATTTTAGAAGAAAAGGCCCTCCAAGTGGCCTACGGTCTTGGAATAACAGACTTTACCGCTTCAACTGGACGGCACGATAGATTTAGAAACAGACATTCTATCGTGTACAAACAAATTTGTGGTGAGTCAAATTCAGTAGATCCTGATGTAACATTCGACTGGAAAAGTCAAACGTCGACCCTCATCTCTGCCTACAATCCCTCAGAAATTTATAATGCGGATGAATTCGGGTTGTTTTTTAAAGTGATGCCTGATAAATCTCTAGTTTTAAAAAATGAAAAATGCCACGGAGGAAAATTAAACAAAGAACGCCTCGTACTCGTATGCACGAATTGCACAGGCACAGACAAGAACAAACCGCTCGTAATTGGAAAATACGCTAAGCCACGTTGCTTTAAAAATGTGAAAACCCTTCCCTGCATTTATTCTTCTCAATCTCGTGCATGGATGACTGGAGATATATTTGTGCAATGGTTTAATGAGTGGGACATCAAATTAAAAGACCGAAAAATACTTTTGCTTGTCGACAATTGCGCTACGCATACGAAACAGGTAAATCTCAAAAACATCAACTTGATTTTCCTACCACCTAACACCATAAGTGAGCTTCAACCACTTGATCAAGGCGTCAAAAAGTTCTGAAGCAGCGTTACAGGAAAAGGATGGTCCAACGATATCTATCGATTATGGACAGCTCAAATTCGACTTCTCCAACAATTTCTGTTTTTGGTGCTATTCACTTTTTATACGCTGCATGGATGGACATTACGAAAGAGATCATTTTTAATTGTTTCAAAAAGAAGGTGTTGGTAATTTTACAATGGAAGATGAAACAGAAGAGGTAGAAATTGATGAAGACTGGCGAGACCTTTTACAAATGAAAGAGAGATTGACTGAATTGGAAAGTTTTGGTGACTTCGTCGATGGGCTAGTGACCAATGAAGTTTTAAGTCTTAAGGCACTAATCGCCGATTACAATTCACCATCATAAGTGGAAAATGAAGAGGATTAAGATTCATCAGAAATAATTATGCCAAAAATAAACGACGTTTTGGAGACCTTGAAAACAATCAGAGCATTTGTTTCTTGTACGGAGGTAGAAGAGAAAACCTTAAAAATATCAATAAACCTGAAAATGCAGTTTTTTAAATAAAATTTTTAGGAATGTATACATAGTTTGTTTTATATTGCTTTTTTAACGTACAAGTTTTATATAAAATAGATTTTGTTAATTTTTACTTCATTTAAAAGAAGTAAAATATATGTAGTAGTAGGTACATGTATAGTAGTTGTATTTATTGTAATTCGAACTTCAGGCCTGGAATTGGAAGTGTACGTATATAGAAAGACATTTTAAAATAAATTTTGTTCATTTTTAGTCGTTTTTAAGATTTCCCGGTACTAGCGCTTTCCCGGCTACGGCGTTCTTTTTCTAGCGCCCTAGAAGAGCGTTATAACGAAGTTTTACTGTATTTGACAGATCGATTTAACATTTTCAGTCGATTGATATGAGAGTTTCCAACACAACGACATAAACTACATACTTAAAAAAATATCCACTCCATAGCCGCGATTCCGGATACTTGTCAATCTACCCTCGTATTACATGTTGGAGTTGATACTTTGGTTTAAAGCAACAGATTGTATTACTGTAAAAAATATCATTTGGTTAGTTTTAGTTTTTAATTTAGAATAGGAAATTCCTAAACATGTTGGTTATCACAATTATGTAGACAATACAACCATTTACTTATAGTTTTCGTTTAAAACTTTTTTGCAGGGAAATCCATCGTCGTCCTAAAGTGGACGTTCGCTTGTAAGTATTAACAAAGTCTACAGTCTTTATCATAGATGCTGATATATTTGGGCGCACAAAACGGGATGTAAATATAAATCATTGGGGTTTACTGCGAGTGAATGCACTTTGCTGACAAGCTCGAATGAGAACGAAACCAAAGTTTTCACTCGCGGTTGATTCAGTCCACTTCTCGCCCCTAATTAATTTACAGATACGCCTGTACTTATTACTACAGTTTGGTAAAAAGGTGGATGACGTGTTATCATTAAGTAGTGTAGTGATAAATTGAAATTGGTAAGTTATCATTGAATAATAAAATTCGGAGGAGTGACTGTGCCAGTCCAATTTACACTACTTAATAACAACACGTCATTCACCTAGTTAACAAACTGTACTTGTTACATAGTAAGTTATCGCACGCTTCTCAATCTGGATGTAATTGAATAACCGGTGGTACTTTGGTAAAGAGAGTATTATTTTGCAGATGGTTATTGTCCATTACCTAATTATACAAATCAAGTTGTTACTGGAAACATGGGCAATGGTGTAATTTTTTCTCCTTAGTGCATATTAAACGAATTATTCTGTAGTGCGTATTTTCCATGTTAATTTTTTGCTAAAGTTGTTCAGCTTTATTTTACAGTGAAGGGCTTTTGTTTGCTGCAATTGCCTGTAAATTTTTCTTCTTATTGTGAGATTATTTTTCCGCGCGTTTTGAAGTGTGCTTGTTGGACATAGTTATACTTCTCTATCTAACTGTTTGGTATTCAATGACATTCAAGAAACTTTTATCAGAAATGCTTCTTACCATGTAGAAATCTTTAGGTTTATATTCGCAATAGCTTTGTCAAGTTCTGAATTTATTATTATTATTATTATTATTGTAATACAACTAACTGAAAAGGATTCATTTATAAATGATACTATTTTTCTAAAGAATGCGTCAAAACTTTATGTATTCCATGTATTTTTTCTTTCTGATTGGCTGACTTTGTAAACATGTGAATAAAGATAATTGCAGTCTTGTGATGTTTTATTGTCATAATGATTGATTGTTAGTCAGAAAGAAAAATGATTGAATGATGTAGATCTGGATTTTAAAATTTAAAGTTTTTTTTTTTACAAATTACACGTACTGCTAATTCTAATAAATATCTATATTATTAGGAGGAGAAAATCTTTGGTGATCTTGAAGCGGAGAGCTAAACAATTCTACAAATGCAAATTGTGTGAGAAAATGTCGAATACACTTCAGAGTTTTTTCAAACACTTTCGTATACATTCTGGAAGTAGGCCATACGTATGCTCCGTTTGCGATTTTAGATGTTCCGAAATGAAACACCTCAAATTGCATTTAAACGTTAGACATAATATTGATCAGAAGAAGAAAAGCAGTAGTAAAGATGTTCGAGGTGAAAGGTAAGTTTCATATTTTTTTATGAGCAATGATTCGTTTAAATATGTAGGCATATAAAAAATGTGTGTAAGTTACCCTGAAACGAAGACTGTGGAGATGGCAAAGAATATGAACGATTTTGTATGCATTGAAAGATTGTAGAAAATTGTGTTCACATGAAATAATATAAAATAACCATTATCACATTATCTCCAGAAAAACGTAAGTCCAAATACGTATTTTCTACAACGTCGTTGTTATGTTTATGCGAAATAGGCACGAAATTTGTATTACACCATCCTTGTTATCACGCATTGAACACATTATTCATATTGCCGTACCCTAACTATGGATGTGGCTGTGTATGGTACATGGTGTACGTTGCGCTGTGATCAATAGTCTAGGCAAACAGCAGAAACACCGTACAATTACGAACTAAGTTACGACTGCATCGTCGACTCCCCACTCTAATCAGTACGCTGTATGAGAGTAATTATGTGTATATGTAGGATGCCGTTATTTCGTAATTACCGCTTTTTGCCCAGGCTAGTAATCAGTAGTCATTGGACGATATACTTTTTACAAGTCTCTCACTCAAGAAAGAAGAGAGATCCTGTATGACCCAGTTAAACAGCTTGCCATTGCTCCAGTCGTGCATGTATAGCAGCCACACTCTCAGAAGTACATTACGTCATATAAATTTGTGAGAACGAAAGTTGACAGAGGCGTAAACTAATTAACCAAGAATATATTATACAATGTGATAATACCAAATCAACAAGAAGATATTTTCAATTGTCTTGAGAAAGGCATATCTATTTATATAAAAATATATAGGTGATTGCAACTAAAAGCAAAGAATGGTTAAAATTTTTACAAGATATTATTATTATTTATTGCAAATGTATATACAGCGTGTCCCGAAATTGCTGGGACATAGAGTTACCACGTATTGTAGAGGTCAAAATAAGTCGAATGGACGCAATTTATATATATACCAGTATAATCACACCAGTATAACAGTAGTAATCAAAGAAACCGAAAGGAAATTGTAGAAGGGCTAAACCCACCCTCACACCCTGATAATTTTTTGAAATTCTTTCTTAGGGATGGTAATACGATTCTAGGCCTTCTTTTAGCGGGAAGGCTTATTCATCGTCTTCATTTTTTGACTCTTATAACATTTCCGCATTTTGCATAGTTTCGAAGGAAAAAAATGTTTCCTCAAATACTGATCACCTACATTCTTAGTGGAAGTTTAATAAAATTATAATACAAAATTTACTTGGCGGTGCATTCAAAGACATAAGTCATGATTTTGAGAGGAAACAAATTCATAATCGTCCCAGTTTATTGTTGACAGTAAATAATTTCAATGATCTGTTCACTTTTAGTTGCTTTTGTATTGTTTTTTATCACGATCACCGTCATTGCTTTAATTGCTATTTCTGTTGTTGTTTAGAAGTTTAATAAAATTATAATACAAAATTTACTTGGCGGTGGACACAAAGACAAAACTTTTGTTACAACAGGTGTTCAATGTGACCTCCATCTTCATTAATGCAGAGGTCAATTCGGCGTAAAAGATTGAAATCCACCCTCATCTCACATCGTTGTTATCTCGTAGTGCGTTTACAGCATTCTGAATTCTGTCCCACAGTGGTTCGGAATTATTAATTTGAACCTGGTACACTTGTGTTTTTAACGCTCCCCAGATGAAGAAGTCGCGTGGATTTAAATCTGGAGACCGCGGAAGCCATTGAATGGGTGCTTCTTGTCCCCTACTAATCCATCTACCAGCAAATTGTTCATTGATATTCTCTTACGGCACGTGCAAAATGAGGTGATGCACCGTCGTGCATGAAGAACATGTTTAGCCGAAAATTAAGGGGCAACTCTTCCATTAATTCTAGCAAAATTTCTTGAAGGAAACGAAGGTAATTAGCACCATTTAATCGATCAGGCAATCGGAACGACCCAACCAAAAAATTGCCAATAATTCCGACCCAGACATTAATTTTAAATTCTCGTTGATAATGTCTACCTTTAATAGCATGTGGATTTTCATCTGCATAAATATGCTCATTGTGTAGGTTCGTCATACCAGGACGTGTAAAACAAGACTCATCAGTAAACAAGATATTAGTGTGGAATCCGGTGTCGACTACTCTGCGACCCCGAGCAATTTGTGAAAAATTTAAACGTGAATCCTGATTTGAAGAACAGTTTTTCCGCAATGTGTGTTCGGGCTTGTCAAGATCTTCCAGCGTTAGTTCTGACTGGCTTCAAGATTCCTGTTTCTCGAAGACGTCTTTCGATTCGGGTAAAAGTTTTGTAATTTGGAATTCTCCGGTTTGGATACCTCTCTTGATGCACGCCGACACTTTCGCAGCAGTTACCTTGACAGTATCCAAGAACTAATAGCATGTCTGTCTGCTCATTAAAAGGGAACTCCATATTTGACAGCTGTCAAAGTAACTGCAACAACAACAGAAATAGCAATTAAAGTAATGACGGTGATAAAAAAACAATACAAAAGCAACTAAAAGTTAACAGATCATTGAAATTATTTACTGTCAACAATAAACTGGGACGATTATGAATTTGTTTCCTCTCAAAATCATGACTTATGTCATTGTGTCCACCGCCAAGTAAATTTTGTACTATAATTTTATTAAACTTCCACTAAGAATGTAGGTGATCAGTATTTGAGAAAACATTTTTTTCCTTTGAAACTATGCAAAATGCGGAATTTTTATAAGAGTCAAAAAATGAAGACGATAAATGAGCCTTCCCGCTAAAAGAAGGCCTAGAACCGTATTACCACCCCTAAGAATTTCAAAAAATTATCAGGGTGTGAGGGTGGTTTTAGCCCTTCTACAATTTACTTTCGGTTTCTTTGATTACTGAAAGTAGGGTAACCTCTAAAATGTACTTTTCCCAAATTTCATTAAATTTGTTTCACGCATTTCTGAACAGCGTACAAAAACGTGATTTTTAAGTAAACTTTGAACGGACAAACGATACCTTTTGGTATATATATAAATTGCGTCCTTTCGACTTATTTTGACCTCTACAATACGTAGTAGCTCTATGTCCCAGCAATTTTGGAACACGCTGTATATTAATATTTTGTGATCTTTTTATACTTATCTTATATGATAAGTATAAAACGATAGTTATATTTCCATATGGAAATATGGAAATATAACTATCGTTCAAACCAGTCTTAATTTACTGACCTAATTAGTGGTAGAAAACTATCATATAAGATTATTTATTGTGAAATTTTGCCGCCCCCACTACGCTGCGCCACTGCTTCCACTATAATATTGTCGGCATAACCTATGTAACAGTCTCTGCCGAGGAAGAAATTTGCTTATTCGACTTCAGAGTAAAACTGGAAGAATTACCAAGTATGGACATCCTCACATCGTAAAATTTTAAAGGCGTTTGATTGCAAAATAATTTTGACCGTTCTAGTTTTGAGCTTATGCCCAATCCCAATGAAACCCAATAAAATATGTAACTAACTTTCCTGCTTCAGATTATATGATTAATTTCAAACAGTACAAAACGCTGATGATAGTTATCCGGTAGATAGAAGTAATGAAGTAATTTCCGAAAAGTAAATTTCTCTTATCTTGTTACTAAATAATAACTTTTGTTATCTTATTCTAAAAAGTAATATACTACTTTACACCAAAATATTTTTTTAATGAAATATCGTTTTCCCAGTAACATCATTACACCCAAATTTCGTTTTAGGAAAGAAAGAAAATATATCGGAAAGAAAGTTTTGTGTAAAATTTGCAAACGAGAAATCCTTAAACGTGGTTTTCGAAAACACATGTTTAATCATTCAATGACGCGCAAACGATATTTTTGTTCGATTTGTGGATATAAGAATCGGGCACGGCAATTATTGATCAATCACGTTAAGATGGAGCATATGGAAATATCTTCTGCAAACAGCGGGTAAGTAGTATTTTCGTATTAGTGTTTCATTACATTCCTTTAATTCAAATTCTGTTCTTCGGTTTGTGGATGTTAGCCAGGATTTAATTAAATAATTGTGTCACGATGCGTTTTACCGATGTAATATTATACTACAGTCCTTACGATCATTACCAAGTACACTATTAGTGTTAATATGTTTCTTGGCATTCTGTGTATGTATTCTAACCATTCCAGTTGCGTTCCCTAAATTTTTGTTAGAATGGATTTCATCCTGACTTTTTCCCTAAAAAGACTTTCTGATTTCATCCAATCTCGGTTTGCTCTCTATTTTCCACAAGAATCTTGTTTTCGCTACGTATATTCTGTTGTTTTTTTTTATTTATCAATGTCCATATTAAAGAACCGCAGAGAAAGTTTCTTAGCAAAATTTACTACCACAATTTCGAGATGAAATCCAAAATTTGGGAAATATAACTGGACTGACTAGCACATATGTATACAATGCCAGAACACAGGTTAACAAAAATAGTTTTCATGATAATGATCGTTGACAATGTTGCAATTGTTGCATTCCGGTTGGATTTTAAGCCTGCGTACCAAAGAATGTGAGGAACATATGTTGCAAGTTGAGAACTTGTCCTAAAATTATAATAAACAATGGTTTCGCCTTCTATCAATTCACTTAACTGTTTTAGTAGCGGATAGTGAACCTACGCATTCAATGACTGACAAAAAAGAGACCACCTCACTTTTCTAATGTACATTTGAAAGATTCGCTTTATTTTTGTGAAATAAGAAGAATAGGGAAATACGTGAAGGTCAGAAAGAGACCAATTCCCCTGAAACTGATGAGGACAAGTACACGAAATATAATACTGAAGAATGCAAAACATCTAAAAGGCACAGAAATATGGATTGACGAAGACTTCCCAAAGGAACATACAGGAGGAAAGAAGGGAGCTAATACCAAAATTAAAAGAAACCAGAAGCAAGGGACACAAAGCAATAATTAAATACAACAAGCTAAAAATAGATAATGAGATACAAAGAACCATAAAGAACATGCAACATGAGAAAATTAAGCAAAACACCATGAACACCTGCCAAAAAAGAACAGTACAGGACCGATCATCGGAAACAAGTAAAATAAATGAACAACTCCGAAAGATAATAAGAACAACATTAAAAAAAAACTATATAAAGCAGATAGGGAAAGAAAAGACGGAAAAGACCAGGCAGTGGAAATGGAAATTAATAAGGAATGTAGACAAAACGAAACAAACATAAATAACAAGACACAGGAAAATGGCAACATCAGCAATAAGGAACAAATCAATGTAGCAACATTGAATGTGTGAGAAGATATAGAATAGAACTACTTGCGCTATAGGAAACGAAACAAGCAGGAACTGGTATTGCTGAGGTGGGAGAATATATATTTTTCAAGAGCGGAAGCAAGGACAAAACTTAGGAGTGGGTTTTATGGTAAACAAAAGAATGAGGAACGCGGTAGTCAGTTTTACCCCAATATCTGACAGGTTGTGCATCATAAGATTGAGAAGTAAGTATAGATAACTAAGTATTGTTAATGTGCACCGTCCTACAGAAGAAAAAGATATGGAAGAGAAGAAAGCTTTTTACTAAGAAACAGAAAGATGGTACAACACAATTCCGAACTATGATGTAAAGTTAATCATGGGAGCTTGTAATGCAAAGATAGAGAAAGAGGAGATATACAAACCAGTCATAGGTACCCATAGTAAACATAAAGAAACCAATGAAAATGGCAGAAAGCTAATCGAATTCGTGTTAGAAAAAGAATTACGGATAGCAACGACGTATTTTCAGCATCGTGAAATACATAAAGGAACATGGCTCTCACCGGACAAGAAAACAATAAACCAAATCGACCATATTCTTAAAGAAGGGAAACACCTAGGTTACATAATAGTTGACGCAAGAAGTTATCGGGGAGCAGATGCGGGCAGTGACCATTTTCTGGTGAGGGCAAAGGTGAAATATAGAAAACCACCATCAAGAGAGAAAGGAGGGAAAGCAAGACGAATGAGGTACAATATGAAAAAGCTGACAGACGACAGGGCTCAGTTTCAAAGATTAATTAGCGGGTCCATAATATCAAAGACCGGTATAACTATAGAAGAAAGATGGGACAATTTTGAAAAAACAATGGAGAAGGCAGCACAAGTCCTGAAAGAAGATAAAAAGAACCGAACAAACAATGGTATGATGACGAATGTAATGAGAGTATAGCAAGGCGGTAAAAGCCAGAATGCAGATGCTAGAGCATAATGCAATGGAAAATAGAGCGGAGTACGAACAATGTAGGAGGAAAACGAAGCAAACGTGCCGAAGAAAGAAAAGAGAATATCTCAACCAAAAAATGGAAAGTACACAAGCAAGACAGTTTTATAGAGAAACAAAAGGAGAGAAGAAAAGATATCGAAACAAAACTCTGTTCTACAAGGATAAGAAGGGACAGTTAGTCGAAAGCACCACCGAAAGTCTGGACAGGTGGGTTGAATATTATCAAGAAACTTTTAAGGGTGAAGAAGAAGAGAATAACAATCCAGAAAATGACAATGGGGATATCAATACCACAGAATATGGAAATACTGACAAGACAAGAGGTTAAGGATATTATAAAACACATGAAAAAGAATAAAGCACCGGGCGAAAACCAGATAATAGCAAACATAATAGTACTTTATCAGATCATCATAGAGGTATGGAAAGGAGAAGACATGCCAACTAGATGGAGAGATGCCATAATCTGCCCAATGTACAAGAAGGAGATGCCACAAACTGCGAAAATTATATACCCATAGCACTACTGGATGTTGTTTATAAATCTCTGGCAATAATAATCAGATACTGACTAGAGGAGATTACGGAAGAGAAACCGGAACAGTATCAATGCGGTTTCCGCAAAAACAGATCGGTAACAGACCAGATTTGTATCCTGAAGCAAATAATGGATAACAGCATGGATCAAAATTTGCCATTGCATATGTTTTTTATAGATTTCAAACACGCATATAACAAAGTGAAACGAGGGCAAGTGTATTAAGCAATGCGAGTATTAGAAATACCTATCAAGTTTATTAACATAGTGAAAATGACTATGAAACAGACAGATTACAAAGTGCAAGTGAACGGAAACATATCAAAGAAATTCAGGGTCACTAGAGGCCTAAGACAAGGAGATCCGCTGTCAACAACCCTCTTCAACATAGTCCTAGACAGAGCAATTAAAAACACGGCAAAGGAACAAGGTCTAGAAATAAACGAGAGTAAGACGAAATATATGGTACTGAACGAACAACAAAGAGATCAACACGCAGACTTGCCGTTTATTGAGGAGAATGGTAATCAATATAACTTCCAAAGGGTGGGAAAGTATAATTATCTAGGGGTGACACTGACAGAGAGCAACAAGGAAGAAACTGAGATTTTAAAAAGAATAACAAAGAGCACAAAGTGCATGGGAGCACTGGCGCATATACTGAGAGCCAAATATATATCAAGGAAAACAAAACTGAACATTTACAAAACAATTATAAGACCAATAGTCCTCTATGGAGATGAACTTTGGAAAATGAACCAAAGAGAAAAAAGAAGTCTTGAGGTTTGGGAGAGGAAAGTGCTTAGGAAGATATACGGAGGAAGGAGGGAAGGGCAAAATTGGATAAGGAGGACCAACGATGGACTGATGCAGTTGTATGGTGAACCCTCAATAACAACCGTCATAAGAATGCAGAGACTGCGGTGGTTAGGACATGTCCAAAGACTGCCAGACCTGAGGATAACGAAACAAGTGCTAACAGGAGGAATCACTGGAAGACGAAGAAGGGGCAAACCGAGGATCAAGTGGACTGAAGCACTTGAAAAGGACCTCTGCCAACTCCAGATTAGGAATTGGAAACAACGGGCGGAAAATAGAGGGGAGTGGAGAAAGATGTGCAATGAAGCAATTGACCTCCCTGGCCTGTAAAGCTGTTTATTTATATATATATAAATGTAGACCAGGAGTCTTTGCCGTTGAGAACAAAGGTGAAATGGAGGTTATTGGAATTCAGCAATCATGCATTAATTTATGATTGCTGAATTTCCCAATAACCTCCATTTCACCTATATATATATATATATATAAATTATGGATGAAAACATTGATGAAACAAATGTACCGAACAAAGACTCTTATTTTACGGCGCTGAGGGAAGATTGAGAAGCAGTAGATGTGTGTTTTTTCCAAAACCTCGTGAAGAGCATGCCTCGACGACTCCAAGCAGTCATAAAGGCAAAACGGGACCATTTCAAGTATTAACTGAAGTTGGACAAAGACATTTCTCAGTTTCTTTTGGTGCGAAGAAAACAGTGATTTCTTTTTTATCCGTAATTCTGTTCGGGTGTTTATTTACCAGAAGTTCTTCTTTTTTTTGTAAACAGTAAATTACAACTGCCATCGATGTACTTGAGCCAAATTACATAACAATTTGTTTTGTCGATCGTTGAACATTGAACTGACATACTACGAAGTGGTTTCTTTTGTTTGTCAGTCACTGTATCTTATATACAGAAAATTTCCAGAAACACTTAACTATTGACAAAGTTATAAGTTAGATAGTTATCCATTTGATAAATTTTGCTTTCAGAAACCGGTAAATTGTGTATATTGCTCCTTTACTTTGTAATAACGTTTATACGATGCTTTTTATTCGGACGGTGAACGACTGCCTATCGTTTCATACCAGACTAGCCGGCCAAATATTTATATTGCCCCGAAATGTTTAAAAACGTTTATGTATGCATAAGCGCTTAACGCATAGAACACTGCGAGCTGTAGCCGATATAATATCGCAACGTTCGCCACTTACGCAGCGTGTGTCTTTAAAGATAGTTTTCTGAACGCCGGCGTGAGACAGATTTCAGTTCAATTGGCGTTCATACAATACGAACATTTTTTCAACTAGAACTAGAACTAAAAAAGCCTTGCATTTAAAAGCACGTCTCTAAATGGTCTTTGCGTTAAGTCTGTGAATGAAGGTGATTGCAAGGACTGTGGTGTAATTTACTGACACTAGATCACATCGGTAAACTCCTAACCACACAATTGTGTTGTAATAAAATCGGTGACACGTGTTTCGCTAGCTCGAGGCTAGCATCATTAACAACCGCTTAAACCGAAGTGGAAAAATTTCTATCATTAAAAATTCTAAGTATGTTTTTTACTCCAGTTTTCATGGTGACCATGTATGTGGCGTAAACAAATATTTTCCCGCTCGACGACGGCTAGAACCCTCGTAAATGTCATTTTCTTACATATTATATCAAGTGGACGGTCGAGGGAAAAAATACCTGCTAAACCCGACGTTTGAACGTTAAAGATTTACAAGTACCGTTGTGTTAATAAATTGGTCAATGTCCGAAGAAATTAACTTTAAGTTAAAACGCTAGTTACCCTTCTATGAGCAATATTACCTAATTATTTCAATTGATCATAATAATCGGAATAAACTAGATTGAATCGGTTCCGCATCCCGATTTAGAGGATTTATATTTTTGTGTATGTGTATCGCTTCATACGCGTCAAGTTCTCGAGGTGAATCGACCTGTTTTATCAATTTTAAATTTTCCATTTTTATGTCGTGCCCCGTGTCGTGCATATGTTTCGCGATACTTGACGAGTCTATCCCACCGTAGCGATAATGTGCCACATGTTCTTTTAGAGTAAGATCCCAGGGCCGCCAGACGTTACTTATTTTCTGATTAACAAAATGTATTGGACAGGGTAGTGTTAGTATGTACGTTGAAGATATGCGTACCTGTTAGCTTGAACCTGCGGCCAATTTGCAGGTACCAGGTGCTAAAGGTACATAAAAACAGCGGTAACTTTTCTTATAGTCTGACTGTCGATTTTTACATATGTTTTACACATCATTAAAAATTAAAAATCAATGTTGCCAGACAGTTTGGGTTGGCCATCATTTCCGCCAGACACTTTAAAAACCTACAAAAAATAATGTCAGTTTACTTATCTTGATTTGCGCATGACGTCACGCAAACTGGGCTCCTATTTATTATATTATTCCTTTTTCTACGTTTCTCCATTGTGATTCTTATGATTGAATTCTTATCTAAATTAATGAAATCAATAATATATGAGATGATTTCTGAAAGATTTGGGATTTTTTAATGTTTTCCTTTTTTGTCTAAATAAACAGTTTTACGAACTTCATTACATTATATTACAGCAAGAAGATCATCAAAGAGATACAGGAGTACATTTGTAAATTTTGTAATATTCCATTCTCACATCGAAGTTTGTTTGAGCAACATATGCGCACTCACATTGGTACTAAGAAAATCAGGTGCCCACAATGCCCGTACGTAACTTATAGGAAAGATTTGGTTAAAGAACATGTCAATGACAAGCATCAATTGAAAATTGAAGACGATGTAGTCTTACAGGGTAGTGTTAAATTAGAAACAGGGTGAGTTTCACAAAATATTCCAATTTTTTTTTAATTATAGAAGTACAAGTTATCCCACAAAATTCCGATCCAAGTATTCCAAAAATAGGAAACGGAAATAAGCCTTACCTATGTAGGAACTGCTTCTACATATCCTATACTCGCGCAGCACATAGACTACATACACAACAACATAAGACGTAAGTGTCTCAATTGATAATGCTAAATTTATCTTAGAGAGGATAATTCTTATACCATCCAGAAAATTTGTAGGGTATAGACGTGACTTAACAGTTTGTTGCAATAAGTCAGGAAACATGAATGCTAGAATATCCTATGATTAGAAGTAACTTCTTGTGGAGCTATTATGTTAGAAACGTGAGCTGACTTTATTGTAACCAAACTATATGTCACGACTTGCTTTTTAAAAAATTGTAAGGCAGAAGTAATTAGTACAACGTAACTTGCAAACTTCAGGAGTAACAACGTGTTAGACTCTCGGGGAGGTCAAGGTGAAAAGACCTATGTAGATATTAGCAAAATTTAGGTTTTTTCACATTGACCTCCCCGAGAGTCTAACACGTTGTTACTCCTAAAGTTTTAAAAAATTGAATAAACTCTTACGAATTTGCATATGTTAAAACTATATATCATTTTAGAAGCAGTAACGGGGTTCCTCTTTCATCTGTCAAGAGAAGCCTGAATTCGGACGATAAAGACAACAGCTCTTCACCAGATTTGATAAGCGATAATCCTGACTCGAATCAAAGGTGAGCACTTTCGCATGTCATTTAAATAGACGGTATTTAAGGCTTTTGATCAAGATGTCTTATCTAAGAGATGCTATAAAACAGATGTTGATAGTGTTTCCTACTTCGTGTTACTTCAGAGTACCTGGTGGACCGAGCCTTGCTCGGAATTCCCAAAACTTTTTGAATAATTTTGAACCAAATAATAACGCTCTTTATTTTAGTTTTGATATTTAATTAATATTGTATATTTCAAGTATATATAGTAGCACATATATATTAAAAGTTTATAAAAGTAGTATTAAAATTAATATTTGCAGTTATATTTAAATACCATGCTAAATCGATTTCTCGTCCCCGAAAACCCCCAGATACTAAATTTCATGAAAATCGTTAGAGCCGTTTTCGAGAACCCAATTCGATGTGTATATATATATACAAGAATTGCTCGTTTAAATATATTAGATTGCGCCATTCGCTATTGCATATTCTAATAATATTCTAGTATATTGGAACTCAAATTTAATTTATAAGATGAGATGAATAGAAAGCATCTGATATTTCATCAATTTCACCGTTTTGCAAATAAGGGATTATTTTTTTACATATTATAATACAGTAGAGCATGGTTGCACAGACTTATGAAGACTAGGGGCCACTCGGGCAAATCATGAACTGATGGCGGGCCGGCCGCCAGAAGTATAGGTAATTAAAGACAATAAAGAATTGATAATAATTTATTAAAATTCAAAAAGAATTTATTAATTTGAAGCGTGGCACTGCATAGTGCTTACAATCTTTTTTATATTTGGCTCAAATTTACTTGTAGCAACACGTAAAACTGCTTCCAAACTTTCATTTGCAAGGCGGTTTCGATTTTTTGTTTTATTATTATTTAGTATTGAAAAATTTGTTCACATATATAGGAAGAACCAAATAAGCTGGCACATTTCAGAGCGTTTATGCGCAACTTTTCGTACATATTTTTATCAGTGCAGCGGTAAAAGTTCAGCAAGTCTCCTTCGTTGAATTTGTTGCGTAAATCTTGATCGTTTTGAATGTCGATAATTTCTAACTGCATTGACTCTGGCGCATTGTCAACTGAAATCGTGAAAGGATTGCTGAATATGTCCAACAGAGGTTTCATTTTTTTAAACTCCGAAAATCTGTCTTGAAAAGATTGAATCAAAATATCTAGCTTTTCTACATAACTGAAATTAATCGCAGTTTTGTTGAATTTTTCAGCCATTTTCTTATAATTCGGAAAATGATTGTAATTTCCAGAATTCAATTGTGATCTGAAAAGTGTCAGCTTGCATTGAAAGGATGATACATGAGCGTAGAGCTGGGATATCAGTTGATTTTTGCCTTGAAGCCGTGTGTTCAAGACATTCAAATGATTTGTAATGTCAACTAAAAAGCCAAATCACACAACCAATCAAGATTTTTAAGTTCCGGGACATCCCTTTGCTTTTCCGCCAGAAATATTCCAATTTCTTCTATTAAATTTAGAAATCGTTCCAGTGTCAATCCACGGCTTAGCCACCTTACTTCTGTATAATACAGTAAATCTCCGTATTCGCTTTCGATGTCATCAAGGAATTGTTTGAATTGTCTGTGATTGAGTCCTCGTGATTTTATGAAATTTACAGTCGAAACTACCACTTTCATGACATTTTGAAATTCAATTTTTTTAGAACAGAGGGTTTCTTGGTGTATAATGCAGTGAAACTGCATGAGATCTTCAGCGTTTATGTTTTTTCCTTGCAGATGCTTTTTCAGTAAGTAAAGTAGTAAAGTAACTAGCCCGGAATTGACACCAATCATCGAAGGAGCACCGTCAGTCGCAACTCCCGATAATTTTGATAAGTCCAAATCAGTTTTTGAACACTCATCCAAAAGTACATTGAGTATATCAACTCCTTTGGTTTGACCTTTCAATGAACACATTCCGAATAACTCTTCTAAGACTTCAAAATCTTGAGTAACACCTCGTATGAATATGAGAAGTTGAGCTGTGGAACTAATATCAGTGGATTCGTCGAGTGCTAATGAAAAAATTCAATGATCTTAGTTTTTCAATTAATTGTTCCGCAATATTACCTGACAAAGACATAATTCGTCTTTGGATAGTCATACGATTCAGTTGAATTTTCTCAAACTTTTTGCTGCTTCTGGACACATTTTCTTAGCGGCAATTTCTATGCATTCTTTTACAAAATCGCCATCATTGAAGGGGCGACTTCGCTTTGCTATCATTCGAGAAATTTCATAACACTTCTGCAGCTGTTTCTGAATCTTGAATGGGTTTTGTAAACATAGCTTGCTGACCAATAAGCTCCCGTTTTAAAGACAACATTTTTTGCTTTCTTAATTCGCCTGTAAACTTGGTAAAAGAAGGATGCTGCGTTTCATAGTGCCTTTTTACATTATATTCCTTTGCAATCGCAACAGAATTCTTGCAAATTAAACAAACGACTTTGTTATGCGACCATACAAAAAAGTATTTCTCAGTCCAAATTTCTTGAAACTGCCGATTTTCACCTTTAACCTTACGTTTTTTACTAGGTCCTGGCTTCTCCATGTTGCGTTCTAATCCTGGCTAGGATTAACACAGCACCTAAAAACAATTACAGTACCTACTTAAATTACCCATTCTTTTAAATTATCAAAAATAATTGATTAAATTCCTCAGAAATTTTAAGATTTTTATACAGATTTTATATCTGAAATAATGACGTAATTATTACAGTTAGAGAAATTCTGATAAAAATAGTAATTTCTTTGTTTTATTTTAATATTTGGTCAACATTAAAGCTAAATTTGATTAAAATTGATTAAATAGGTAGGGAAACACTTATTAATAACTGAGCTTTACTTACGATTTCACAACACAATTATACACGGCACTCGACGGGTTAACAGGAAATCTACGTTGAATGTGGATCAAAATATATGACACCGGCTAGTCGAATTAAAATCTACACTAGAACTATTGCCTCCCCAAAACACTATTAAACTGCACTTATTCTCAATCACTTATTACTTCGCTTTGTATTTTCGCGCTTATTTCTTCCTGTTGACATTTCACTCAAATGAAAACCGAACTGTCGGTCGCTGCGGTTAGCGTGGCTTTTATACCGCGCATACGACTCTGGAAGCTTCGTGTATCTACTCGTACCTACGCGAGCAATCGGAAATTCGGGACTATTGCTATCTCGCTTGCTCACACCGCGCTAGAAAATTCTTGATTTCTCTATGTTGAACTTTATATAAAGGCAGCAAGCGATGTTACTTGACTTAGCATTTTTGGGAGCTACATTCAAATAGCAACCCCTCAGTGGCTGAGTGGTAAAACTCGCGCTTCACAGTGCGAAGGGCCGGCGTTCGAGACCCGGTAGCGGCAGAGCGTAGCAGTTTAAAATCCTAAAAAGGGATCTGGACCTCTAATAAGCTGCGAAAATGAAGGAAATGCCACTGGGTGGGCCAGGAGCGGTACGGTATATGCGTGTACATATACGGCTCGGTGGCTCCGAACCCCTACACCGAAAGGTAGAAAGGGTAAAAGATTAAGAAGAAGAGATTCAAATAGCGCGCGCGCGAGATTTAAAATTACTTTTCGAACATATTTTTTTGGTTTTATTCTGAATAGAATTAAATATTCTTCGAATGTACGAGAGTATTATTTTTGCTGTCGGCGGGCCACCAGTATTCGACAGGCGGGCCGCGGTCTGTGCATCCATGCAGTAGAGCATTGCTTATTCGAACCACTCTGAGTAGAAAGGGTCGGGTTTATTCTAACTCGAGTGGGGCCTCCACCACTGTCTCACTCGAAGACGACTTTTCATGTTTGGTCGCAGCTCATGAGAAACCGCGTTGCCATTAAACATGCGCGCGACTTTTGTTATCATCTCAAAACCTCAACGACCCCGGAATATCTATCCAAGAAGATGCAGACTGTGTGTGAGAAATGGATCAGCACTTTCAATTTTTCAAAAATTGGTATCACACAACAGAAGAATGTACGGAACAGGAAGCCATAACGCTTAATAAACGAGTCTCCATAGTTCGAATAAACGAGGTTCTACTGTATTTACATTATCAGTAGAAAACTGTAAACTTGATTGACTTCTATGAAAAAAGTTAATTTAACTGTGTGCATTAAGGGCTTGAGCTTTAAATATTGGTATTTCTATTTACAACTGAAAAAGACATAACTCTGGATGACATATCTATAATCATCGCATCTATTTGAATTAGGTATTAAGGACGCGAAGTTTAAAATAATATTTAACCTGTATTCAAAAAAGTAAAAGAAGACTGTGGTTAAAATAATATATAAAATAAATAAAATTAACCTTACCTCATCTTTTGGAAATAATTGCGGATACATATTCAGATACAGAATCACAAATACAAGATGATAACAAACACTGTATTGGAGCGCGCAAAATTCAAACTGGCGACAATTATTTCGGCTCACCTGATAGATTTGATACAGCTATACAATCTATTAATGGCTTACTATAGTAACGCACTTTATCGCTAAAGAGAAAGAGTTGGTATCGGAAAGAAGAACCAAGCTTTCGTTTAAACGAGAATTTCAAGTTTGGGGGAAGTCAAACGGTGAAAAAAGGAGTAATCTGTGATATTTTAATGAAAAGAAAGACGATTTCTGCGCGCAAAGAAAATCAAATTAGTTAAATGTGTAATGATTAATGACTAATTTATGAAAATTCCTAATAGAGGTGTACCTTTGTCAGGAATCTGTTACCGTTTCGATTTTTTTGAAGTGAGCACCGTTGTGATTTGCAACTCGATGAAACGAAAACGCGACACTAAGAAGAGAGAAACATATACATCTGTAGGATTTAATCTGCCAGAGAATGAGATAGAATAAGGATATAAAGTGTTTCCTATTATCTTCGTCTCTGCTTTGTGCGGTGCTTCGTAGCCTCCCCACTCTTGTCTACCAAACGTTGTATATATGTGTGCTTCTGTGGGCTTCATAGACCTTATAGTACAGGCATGGGCAACCTTTTTTGTAGAAGTTTTATGCTGCGAGTAATCTTGAAAAATATACATTTTTGTAGTATCCTTATGATTCATTATGAATTAAGTTTAGACGGGCCGTGCTAATATGCAACGAAAGAATTCAGTAGCGAGCCGGGCAAATCTTACTCGAGGGACGCATGTGGCCCGCGGGGCGGAGGTTACCCATACCTGTTATAGTACATGGACTGCTACTTGAAGCGAAAAAAGCGGCACCAACATGAGACACCAGTATGACGTATCGCTTCCGATTACGCGCTAGCCTATTTATGACGATCTTATACATGTCGGAACTGTCCCATTGTTGAATGTTGATGTGATTAATGCTGTTCTAATAGGTGAGAAATATGGCTGAGTATTCACGCTATTTCCTAATTTGTGGGCATATAGCGGATAGTAAAGTGCAAGGGATATCTTACCACCGGTATTAAATTATATAACATTGATCCTTACGGTAGTCGACCATTTTCACGAGAACATTACCGCTCTCTTGTAAAGTTCGCCGCAAAATCATATATTAAGGTTCGCATACCACGAAGAAAACAAAAAAGTAAAATTGATAAACATGTAAGACAGTGTCACACCAAAATTGTCCTATTTAAGCACCAATAACTCCACTGTACGTTTTCATGTATGTATAATTATACATTAAAATTAAATACTGACATTTTTTCGATTTCATTTTTCCAACAGCACCTTACATTTACCTGAACCAAACTAAGCTATACTAAACTGAAATAAAATCTAAAATGTGTGAAATGATACTACGCTAGACTTAACTCAACTAATAATTAACTTAACTAACTAAAAATTATTGACTAAACTTAACTATCTAAGAATTACGGTTTTCCAATTTTTTTCTACGAGACCATATATTTTATGATACGCGGTTTGTGTGCCGGAGCCCACGTCATACTGGTCTCTCTCACCGCTCCTATGGTGGTTCCACTCGCTTTCGCTGGGAAGCATAGGAGTAGCAGTCCATATACTGTAAGGTCTATGGTGGGCTTGCGTATCGCCGAGCTAAATTGAGAGAAAAGGCATCGTATAGTGAGTATAGTATCTATAATTTACTGCCTAACACTTGATTTGATCAAAGCGTTCTATGTGTGTATGTTGGCACGTGTGTGTGCTCCTGCGTATTACGATGCCTTGGTACCAATATTATAATAAACAACCCTATAACTATCCCACTCCTGATACTGCATTCGTCTCATTATCTCGCAGTTTGCTTTTCTGAAGGTTTCACTTCTACCGTGTGTGAACTGCACGTTATCAAATAGAACTTGCTTTATCATTTTTCGTCGGACACTGTATTTGCTTTACGTCGTGTTATTCTCGTTTTCCGCTCTGATTCCTTACCCCGCACACCTGCAAATTATCGATTTTTCCCATGAGATGTTTGAATCAACGACGTAAGCTGGTGCAACGCAACGCGTTCCAGGCAGATTTTGTGTGTAATCGTTTTGCGCAATCGCGATTTATTGATCTTCATTTAGAGTAAAGAGCGTTCACCTTTTAAGATCGAACTATCGGCAGCAGCACCGAACACCTCTTCAAGTTTCAAGTTAACGACTATCACGTGAAGTTTTTGGCTCGAAGATTATTTCTGTGGTCCCAAGAAGATCCCGATTCTTGCTTTCCTGTTTAAGTTCAATTTTATAGGTTACTAGCAGATGCCCGTCGTGTTTTGAGTTTTTTCGGTAGGTGTGTAAACATAAAGATTTTTCGACGTTCCAACTCTGAAGCAAGCAACATATAATTGGCCGTGCGAAAAAACAGGAATTTTCTAAGTTCAAACCAGCAACACTTACCATCTTGTTCCGTTGCACAATTTCGGTGGGTCTAACAACTTTTAAAGTTAAGATATGTGGTGGCATTCCAGATGGTTCCAAAGAGTTAAGAAACTCTATTAGAAAGTTGACAGTTTGTTCCTCATCTATAACTGTGTCAATTGATTTGTACGTGACAACTTCACCGGGTAGCTTGAATTAAATTTGATGATTTATTTTGTTGACGTCTTCATTCTTCGGAGCCCAAATGACTCGTTTTTATCTGTCTATGAGATTTTTAATATTTTCTAATTCGATTATTTGACATGGTCGACGCGCTAACCTCAAATGATAAAACTTTCTGTTGACAGTGACAGGTCAATGTTTTTGTGTTGACAGTTTATATTCCGAAAAATTATTGTATGGGAAGAGTCGAAAATCCACTTCATGAATGGAGCGAATGCATTTTTTTAGTGGTCTAAAGTGATCCTCGCGTTATTGCCTTTCTAATGAAACCGGTTTGGGGCACATCGGTTGGATAGTGTCGAACTCTATAACGGACATAGAAACATTTTTTGTATTTTATATATATAGATATATATGTAGATAGATTACGACGTTGAGGGACTCTTGGAACTTTTCGGAACATCCTGTACAAGGAAGTACGTAGCAAACCATTGCACGGTTAAAGACAAATGAAACTGTAAAAGTTTGAATGGTAATGATTTTAGTAGCAGAATGTTAA
This sequence comes from Chrysina gloriosa, assembly GCA_038088585.1. Classification (NCBI taxonomy): domain Eukaryota; kingdom Metazoa; phylum Arthropoda; class Insecta; order Coleoptera; family Scarabaeidae; genus Chrysina; species Chrysina gloriosa. Next base: position 11,889,657 of record CM076095.1, read on the forward strand.
AACAACTTACAACAGGCATGAGTAACCACCGACCCACCATTGAATTTTTCTGTTGCATATTAGCACGTCAAACTTGCTTCATAAGGATACTAAAAAGTATATTTTTCAAAATTACTCGCAGCATAAAATTTCTAGCGGCCGCATTGTAAAGGAATAATCCTAAAATGTCGAATATTTATGTACGACTAAGAGAACTTATAACTCGGCTCGCCATATAGAGATGTCAGTGAAAAGCGACTGACGAGAAGACGCTAGTAAATTCAAGAATAATGCAGATTATTAGACTACCCGGTATACATGAAGAAGCAGCCGTAGTTGCTGCCAGTCTGTGTCAATTGGGAAATCCAGATCCAGGGAAAGCAGGTTTAGTGAAGTTTGCTTTGAAAGTTTGAAAACATTTCTGCTCCTAAAATATGTCCGGATCCTGAAACAGTAATCATTGATTCTGAAAGTTGTATATTCCAGGAAAAGTGGACTGAAGAAAATTTTTTTGTTATTTGTAAGGACAAGACAATTTGTCTGATATGTAATGAGACCGTCGCGGTATTAAAGGGCGACAATTTAAAAAGACATTATACCAGCAAACATTTGCACAAATACGAAAGTTTAAAATGGCAATTAAGAAGTGACAGAATCGAAGAAGTTAAAAAAGAATTTAGCCAGTCAACAATTTCTTTTTTCTAAAACGTAGTGAAAAAGCAGAAGATATCGAACGAGCGATTTATATTATCAGTAAAAAGTGGCGGAACAAACAAAGCCGTTTTTAAAAGGGGGATTTGTGAAAGGGTGCTTAATACCAGTGGCAAATATCTTGTGTCCACAAAAAGTAAAAGGTTACCTAAAGTTAGTTTATCCAGAAGAATAGTCACAAGATGAATAGATGGAATGGCAGAAAACATAAAAGCCTATCTTGAAGAAGTTGTGTGTTGCTCTCTCCATAGCATTGGACGAAGTCTCCGATACTACTGATGCAGCGCAACTTGCCATGTTTATTCGTGCAGTCGACCAAAATTTGAAAATAACAGAAGATTTGGTCACGCTTAGACCCATGAATGGCACTGCAAGGGGAGAAGGCGTTTTTAAAGAAATTGTGAATGTTTTTAGTGCTTTTGAATTTGACTGAGCAAAGTTAGGCAGTATCACTATAGGTGGAGCTACCGCGATGATAGGGAAAAGTGAGGGAGTTGTGGCTGAAATAAAAGGAGGATTATTAAAAAGGAATATAACATTAGTAATCTGTTCACATTTCACTGTATTACTCATCAGGAAAACGTCTGTGTTAAATCATTAAAATTCTTGCATGTTATAGAAACAGTTCGTGTGTATATTTCATTAAGTCAAGTGATTTGCATCACCACCGGTTCCAGCAATTCCTGCAGGACTTGCAAACGGAATATGGAGACAACATTTTTCATTGTGAAGTTCATTGGCTTAATAAGAGCAATATGTTGAGGCGATTTTATGAGTTAAGAGAAGGAGTGAAAATTTTCATGGAAATGAAGGGCAAACCCGAACTGGCCCAACCTTTGAAAGATGATGCATAGTTTTTTGATTTAGCATTTTTAGTTGAAGTATTTGAACGAACTAAATACGAATATGCAGAAACAAGGACTATTTGCCCACGATTTATTCACCCTAGTCAAATCTTTTCAAAACAAACTTCGGTTATGGGAAAAATAATATTTGTACGGGAGATACATATCATTACTCAATCCTAGCTGCTCAAAAAATTACCTTCAAAAAATTCTCTTCATTAAATACAGAATTTACATCGAGATTTGAGAATTTCCGTTCACGTGAACTAAATATACTGACTCCTTTCGACGTGGCCGTGGAGCAAGCGGAAATGTCGCTTTAAATGGCATTATCAATTGTTTTTATTTTGGCCCGTGGTCATCCTACTTTTCTTATTTGGTACTCCACAAAAAGGATTGCCCATGCCTGTCTTACAATAGAGAATTGAAGAAAAGTTGCGGAACAACAGGGAAAGTAAATGACGATAATATCTTAGACTACTTAAAAATTATAAGTAGTCTCAGTTTTATGCACATAAATTAGCTGTTTGCTTCAATAATAACAATTTAGTTTTATTTCAGCCAGGGGGCGCATTACACAGTGATAATGGATGGAGAAGTCAAAGCTTACGAGTGCATCACATGCGGTCGAAGAACAAAAGAAAGATATCTTATGCAACGACACGTATGGCAACATACCGGGAATTTCCTCTTTCCTGTTCGATTTGTGGTGCCAAGGTTCGGTTGAAGAAAAGTATGAAATTTCATCTGAAAAAGAACATGGGCTGGTAGTAGATCTTCGAGATATTGCTAAAGATGGAAGCCTGAAAATAGACCTAATGTAAGTACTTGTAATTTGCGTAAAATAGTTATTTTCAATTTTCAAAGAACAACTAATTAGTAATGCGCAACAGAACTTTTTCTAAAAACGAAGAAAATTGCTTTTGTAACAAGTTAACAAGTTAAACTGTAACCAAACGATTATTACATCTAACAAGGAGAAGGCAAGGTAATCGGATTTTTGTAATTTTTGATATTTATGGTACGTGTAGTTTGGACCTTAAATAAGAATATTTTGGAGTAGTTCTACGCAACGTTCATAAATTACCGAGATAATCGATGTTGAAGTTTCACCCACCATTTAAATCCAGTAGATATAATACGATTGTCAATTGGACTCGTGGCCTAGTCAATAGCGTTTTGGTGCGATAGTCACGAGATCGCTGGTTCGGGTCTCATCACGGGACATTTCTTTTTCTTCCACTCAAAACGCACCATATGTTTTTTCATTCTTCTCATATAAAAAATTATGAGCAAACGAAATATATGAACTATATATTAGTAGGAACATTCTTGAAGTACATCATTAACCTTCCTATACTCACGTCAAAATGAAAGACGTATACTATACTATATAAAATGGTCTCACAGACCGTATGCGTGAGTATAGGAAGATTAAAATGCACAATCGGTTGATAAACAATATTCATTTTGAATTAACAATAAGGTTTCTTCAAAAAAAAAAAAAACGAACGGAGTCAGGTAGGAAATGAAAATTTCTATTATTTTACATCTAGTATGCGACATTTTACGCAGTGTGGCACCAGCCAGAATGGTAGTTATCATAGAAACATGGGAAGCAACATTTTCTTATTATCACCTTATTGGTAAGTTAATTCAAAATGAATATTGTTTATCAACCGATTGTGCATTTTAATGATTTACTTGAAGAATGTTCCTGCATATAGTTCATACACCCTCTGTCCCAAAAGTAACCGCAATAGTTCGAAATAAAGCACGCTATGTATGTTATGTCCACAAAAATCATTGTATTTATTCGAAATATTCTCCATGTGCTACAATACATCGATTTGCGCGGTCAACGAGTGCTTCAAACGACTTCTTCATGTCGATCTCTGGGATGGCCTTTAGGATGCCGGTCGTCGATCTTTGAATGGCGTCTACGGATGCATAACGAACTCCTTTCTGTTTCAAATGAAGACGAGGGAACAGGAAATAATCGCATGGGGACAGATCAGGCGAATACGGTGGGTGCTGTATCGAATATATTTCATTTTTCGCCAAAAATCGGTGACAATCGTTGCTCGATGACACGGTGCGTTATCGTGCAGTAATCTCCAGCTGCCTGGCTCGCGATATTCGGGCCGAACACGACGAATGCGACCCAGCAAACGCCTCATAACATCGAGGTAATATGCACCATTAACCGTTGAGCCGTATGGAACGAACTCCTTATGGATAATTCCCTTCGAATCGTAGAATGAAATCAGCATTGACTTGATTTTCGACTTCTCCATTCGTGATTTTTTCGGATTTCCTTCTTCTGGTGACCTCCACTCTGCGCTTTGACGTTTGCTTTCTGGTTCGTATTGAAAGCACCACGTCTCGTCACCAGTCACAATCGTTTTCAAGAAGTTTTCATCTGCACGGGCTCGTGCAATAATGTCTTTGGGGTGTTCGATTCGAAGCGTTTTTTGGTCGTCGGTCAATTTGTGCGGAACAAACTTCGAATTGACTTTCTTCAAACCAAGGGTTTCAGTCAAAATGCGCTGAATAGTTGTTTTAGGGATGCCAAGCTCCATTTCCATAAATCTCACTGACGATTTCTTCGAAATTTTCACAAATTCGCGCACTTTTTCCACATTTGCCTCGGCCAAAGTTGTCGAAGGACGACCGGCTCTTTCGTCATCGTTAACATCTTCTCTGCCTTTACGAAATCGTCGATGCCACTCGAACACTTGCCTCTTCGACAAACAATCGTCGCCATAAACAATTTGCAGCATTTCATACGTCTCGGTTGCAGTTTTTCCAAGTTTAAAACAAAACTTAATATTGACTCGTTGTTCGTGACTCATTTTCTGACCGTTTACGAAAAACACTCTCACAGGATGCGTGATGTATCAGCTGACTATGCACCAAATGTCATGAAAATTTGTCAGGTTGGTAAGGAAGAGTCCCACTACAATAATCAATCAACTATCAAGAGATGACGCCACTGGTTTCTGATTTATAGACGCATTGCGGTTACTTTTGGGACAGAGGGTGTATATTTCGTTTGATTATAATTTTTGATATGAGAAGAAGAATGAAGAAACATATGGTGCGTTTTGAATGGAAGAAAGAGAAATGTCCCGTGACGAGACCCGAACCGGCGATCTTGTGACTATCGCACCTGATCGCACCAAAATGCTATCGACTAAGCCACGAGTCCAATTGACAACCGTATTATATCTAGTGGATTTAAATGGTGGGTGAAACTTCAACATCGATTATCTCGGTAATTTATGAACGTTGCGTCGAACTACTCCAAAATATTCTTATTTAAGGTCCAAACTACACGTACCATAAATATAAAAATTACAAAAATCCGATTACCTTACCTTCTCCTTGTAAATAAGCTAATTACAGGTAACAGAAGGCATTCACAATATGTAAGTTACACCTTATCTTTTGTTGCAGTCGCGAAAATGAGATTGAAGAAGAAGATGTAAGCGACAATCAACATATGATTAAACAAGAGATGGAGTAAGTACTGGTTATTAACACCTTCATTTATTTTATGATTAGTACAGATTTATCAGTATGTTGTAATTATTTGTCGCTTGCACCGAAAGGTAGAAAGGGTGAAAGATAATGATGATGATGTAATTAGTTGTGTGATGAAACTTTATATACCGGGTGTTGGTGTATAGACGCTCTATTGCAACCGCCTTCGTAAAGTATTGTGGAATTTGGAGTATGGGGAACGTCTGATGTAACATCTAGACATAAACGCACGGTATATATTTTTGTGTATATCTTTCGCGAATTGAAAATGAGTAATACTAAAATTTTGAAAATTTGTGCCGTTGTTGCGAATTGAGGCGGAGTGCTTTGATGATACGGAAGATCAGGGTGTTGCATTAGATCGAACTGCACAAAATTATAGAAGAAAACGGATCAAACTTAACCTCAGAAACAGCCCCATTTCGGAAGACTTTCAAGTATGAATAAAGCAACTCTAGTCCACTCAACGCATGGCATTTTTCATCAGAACTTGGTCCTTTACAATGAGGTTCAAACTACTATCTTCACAAGTTTACCCTCAGGACAACCATTTCTTCAGAAAAAACTGCAATTTGTGATGGAAAATGATTCTATTGCCGTAACTTTAACAAATCAAATTAGTGGTAAAGCCGGGGTTAGTGCTGATGGCACTCACCCAGATGACGAATTTGAGAATTAAAAAGAGTGGGAAATATGAAACATCGTCAGCATCGGTTCTCAGTTATCGTACTGCTTTCGTTGCGCATGGTGCTCTTATATTAGATAAATGTCTTCCGTTCCTTCTGCTTCCAAAGCGAAAATAGGTCTACAAAAATTATACACGAGTAAGCGCGTGAAATTGTTTGAACGGTGTGTGTGCCGACGGAAACCTGACGTTTTTGAAACGGCTACTACTTGGCCGGTAGGGGAAACATAGTGCCGAACGACCTGTCATTAACCTTGGCATTCGATGCCATTTCAATAGCTATGGAGCAGTAGTTAATAAACAAAATGTACGTTACTAGTCCTCTGAAAATCCCCACAACATTCACTAAAAACCTCTACAGTCAGAGCGTGTTACTGTTTGATGCGCAACTGCTCCGGTCGGCATCATTGGTCCCTATTTTTTCGAAGACGAGAATGGTGCAATGGTGTTACAGTGAATGCTGAACATTACAGCCACATGCTGAACACATATTTACGTTCCGAACTGCGCAGACTGCAACTGGAGTTGGAAAATGTTTTTCTCGACAGGATGCAAGTGGTTCAACGCATGTTCCCAGAAAGGGTAATTTCACGTTTTAGCGGCGTCCCATGGCCCCCGAGATCATCTGACTTGAGCACTTGCAATTTTTGTTGTTGTGGGGGTATACTCTCACAAATCAGGGAAGAAAGGCTACAAGTGGCTACAATTAATGGTGATGGCCGATTTTCTGCGAAAGCTGGAAAACTGCATTTAGAACGATGGACACCAGCTACCCGACATAATCTTTCACATGTTATATTTAATTTCAAATGGCATGTAATGACAAACAATTTTCTGTATTAAAATACAAGTTTCCGTAAAAATTACCTGTGTACTGTTCATTTAAAAAACCTGAGGTTTCCGTCGGTCACCTGTACATTTTTTCCATTTCTTGCATTATATTTCGTTATTTATGTCATTATATTGCATTTATTCGTAAATAATTAATCTGCAAATATGTATAGATATAGATAATTGATTCGTTTTAAGAATTTCATATTCACCTAAATTTAGTTGTATATAATATTCGAAAATTTACCAAGCAAACATACCCTTTCTTTAACCCTTTCCTAGCTGACGGTACTAATTCGTACCACCTTTTGTAACGGTAAATTTAACAAATATGAGATCGCAGCAGCTTTCGCTCTGCTTAAGTATCTCTTCTAAAACAATTGAGCTCTTGTAGAACAATTGAGATTCTGTTGAAAAACAAATAATAAATCGCCAGTGTTTATGGAAAGAAGAGGGAGATGTGAGGTATGTAGCACGAAGAAGGTACAATCTAAGCCTCATTCCAAGTGCTCTCACTGTGATGTTTTTTATGCCTGAACAAAAAGAAACTGTTTTGCTGAATATCAGAGACAAATAATTAGCGTTTTTTTAAATACTTTCTATATTTTATTTTTTTCATCTGTCACACAAATGGACGACTACAACTAAATTTTTGTTTTGACTCTTAGTATTACTTTTAAGACCTATACTTATAAGTACCGTCATAAGTCTAGGTCTTAAAAGTAATACTAAGAGTCAAAATAAAAATTTGAAAAATACAATAATTAGTTGTCTTTAGATAATAATAAAGATAAATTAATATTTTTTTACTTTATGTCATAGTCGCTAGGAAAGGGTTAAAACGCTTTTCGTTTTCGTTTCTCTGCATTTCAAACATCAATGTTTACCAATCGTTGTCATAGTGATTTCATGTCGATATCTTTAATGCAAATAGTATCACATTTAAGCCACACCTGGAACATTTCAAGTGCCATTAGTTTGAAAACTGCGTATAGGCGACTTTATGAGAAAGACATTGCACAATGTTCAATAGAAATTACATGCTATTCCAGCAAGACCACGCTCGATTGCATAGTGGTATAAAGCACTAGGCGTAAACTAGAAGAACTCTGGAATTGATACCAAATTTTGCATACAGACTCGGCTTGTAGTCATCTAAAAACTATCATTTATTTAGGCCAATAGTGCACTTTCTCTCGTCAATCAATTTTTCACCTCTACACATGAGCACCCAATATAGTGGATTGTATCTTCAATTGTCATTGTAGTTCTACATCTTGTCCTCGATCAAACCTACCACCCTGCTAATGTAATCTTTCTCTTTACCTCTTTTCTTGTCTGACCAGCGGTTTTGGTTTTTGGCCCCGATCCCGTCACAGCTTCCATTCGAATCTTTCTCAGCTTGCGTGCCCAGCAGTCCCCAAGTAGGTTAGTTAAATTAGGTCTTTCCTTTCGCTCGTTAATTTATTGTTGAGAAATTTTATCAAGGTCGTTATACACAGGGCCTCTAATACGAATGAAAGGCTATATACGCACGCGGCGCCCGCTGCCTCGCAAGAGTTGCTCCAGTTGCTCTTAGAAAGGAACACCGGCAACTGAGAAATTCTGATTTCGATGAAACTGTACAGACTGAAAAAGTACTTTGCTGTAAGAACAACGCATTTTAGCGGCCGAATTCCCCGATTTCGGGCTACAAAAAGCGATAATAAAGTTTCAGTTGTCATTGATTGATGTACATAGATAAGTGTCGTTCTAAATATAAAATACATTGGATTATTAATTATTGCGATAACGTTTGAAAGAAATACGAAATATCTTCAGATAGACATGGATTAAGTACTTAAGGGGTTAGACCGGTGTGACCGGCCGAAAAAGTAGGTAATTTTCAAGTGTCAAGCTGTACACTTGCAATTTGGTAGTTTAGTTAAGTACTATTGCGGCAACAAAAATCGGGACAAGTCTTATAGGCTATTTTGACTGTTTTTTAGCTGTGTAAACCAGTCGTTTGTCATGTTCACGTCAATCATCTTGTCTAATGTCAAAAATAGTTTACCCACGAACGCAAGAAAATTCTGTTAAATGTATTTATTTGAAATAAAAATCTTGGAAACAAATCTTCTTTTAATGGATACAATAAATTAATCTAGTATTTTTAGTTATTTTTTACCACGGTATCAAATGGATTATTCCTTAAAAACTGAATAAGATTTTCTTCTTCCATGAAATTCCGTACTAATTTACGACCAGAACCACTTTGTCTTTCTACAGTTCTCTGTTGTAGTCATTTATTTTATAATGTTGTGTGTGCTTTTGGGCACTCCAAATTTATTACCTAGTCTTCTTATGGATCATCCTTCCCCAAGTAATGTAATTATTTCCATTTTTCCAGTAGCACTTAAATGCGGCATAATGACATATGTCAATAATGATTTCAAAATGACATAACTTTTGACAAGGCAAAAGCCAGATTTAAACTACATTATTTTAAGTGTCCCATTTTTTGTTGCCGCAATAGTACAATATGACGATATGAAATCTATAAAATCAAAAGAAAAATAATTTTAATACTGTTTATTACCATGTTAGGAAAAGTATTTTTTTCGCAGCGTTTATTGGTGTCGATGATTCCGCCATAGTGGAACGTCTGAACCCAAAACAAAACATATATTAGTTAAATATATCGCATTGCCAAAGCATTGACCGAGCTTTTTCATGGTTTATTGACATTTGACTGAGAAAAATTTTTTGAACTTTTGGTTTGATTTTTGGCTGTATTATTGGGAATTAATTTGTTAATAGTTTGGAAAATAACAATGATATTGTAAAAATCCTCGGTCAATGCTTAGAGAAAACTAAAAGGATAAAAAAACCAAACTTCAAGTTAATCCGCTGAGTAGACCCCGAGAAACCTTTGACACCAGCATGAAAAACGTAGTTTCGAGAAAAACGCATTTAAAGTTTAAGAATACATTTTTCTTTTATTATATAGTACAAACTTTTTGTTTTTATGGTTAATCTGCCGTGCCAGCTTCGTAATAGTCATCTACCTCATCGTCATTTCCTGCTTTGCTCTACCGCCTGAAAATACGACCTTCTTTAGATGTCTTGAACGTAGATGCCTTAGCGATCGAAGTTCGTGCTTCGTCCAAGACTTCGCAAATGCTTGCTGTAACCGGCCCGATAACTATATCCATGGTATTCATCATTAAAAGAATACTTGAATAACTATTATTGAATATATTGCTGGCAATATTGACAGCAGTTTTATCGCATGTGACACTACTAAATGTTATTTTTGGAGCGAAGGTCCAAATTAAGGCGTTCAGACACTCGTTCGAATTTTGAGTGTAAGCACCTAAACAGCGCTGTAACAAATCATTGTTGGTAAGTTTCTTGTAAATAGGAGTAATTGCCTCTATAACATTAGGATGAAAAGCAAACTTCTGAGTATATTCACTTAATTTATTTGTCGCCTTTGCTACTTGGCAGGACCAAGAACTTGGCCCGGGTAGACAGTTTTCATGTTGGGGTATAACGTCAATTAACGATTTGTGCTGTAACGTTGCCCAGATTGCAGTTTTCATTTCTTCTATTGAATTTTTATGTCTCCTAATCAAGTCCGCAATAAATGCTTAGTCAGGCCCACAACAGACACGTCTTGGGCGCACGGTCAATCTCGAGCGGCCGGCGCGCGAGTACGAGTCTGTTGTAGGCTCTATAACTCAGAAACTAATTACAAGTTATACTTGGGACCTTTAGATCCATATTCTACAGGCTTCAAACTATTTTTTAAAGCAAAGATTTTTTTTCGATTTGCTGAAAATTTTACACCGGTCTAACCCCTTAAGTACTTAATATTACAAAATTTTGATCTTCTCTTGCCATCCGTAGACGTACGTTTCGCGGTTATACCGCTCGTCAGTACGGCTTTGCAAGAGCTGTAATTTCGTATACAAATTTTATGTATATATCGTCTGAACATTAACATCAATGTTAAGTACTTAATGTAGATAGATATCAATGAACAGAAAATACACGCATTCTGTCGGTGTAGGAAATTGATATACAAGAAGAACGAAAAACAAAATTTCATATTTTTATTCATTAATAGCATATTTTTCGTACAGTGCAAATTTACAGTTTGACATGATAATTGATAGAGCAATATTAACTAACATATTTGTAACAATAATAAATATCTGGAAAACAGTATAACAGTAGCAGTATAAAGAAGAAAGTATAATGCTAGTAAAGCATTCAATAATGTGATTATTGATATTATAATGGTAAATAGTACAATTATGCATGGAGTAATTATGCTATGTAATTATTGCAGTAATGATAGTCAGTATATAAGTGTTCAAGAAAACAGGTATTGCTTGCACCACTAACAACGCACAATAGCAGGTTTTTTTACAAGCAATACACAAGGGCGTAGACTCCGCGTGTTTTGCAAAACAAAACACTACAGGATTCCGGTCTTTAATCTAGTGTACGTATCCACTCTTATACCACGAGTATTTCAAGATATTGAAAAATCTTGGCCAAGAAAACTGATTGTGCGTCAACGATTGCAATTTAATAATACTATTTCTCTGATGCAAATCTATGTCGTAGTTTATAAGACTTACTGTATCAAAAAAAGTTGGAATAACATTTTTCCATAATCTAAAACCAAACACATCTAAAGGTTGTACCATTGCTGTTGTTCTTTTCGGGATATTAAAACTTTTTGCACCAATATCTAAAGTTCGTCAACACAATGCCTACTCCAAGAATCAATCAAGACAACACCTTTTGGTCCGATATTTGAAAAGAAAACATCTGTTAGCCAGGTTTTAAAATGATTTGAAGTGAGCTTTCCAGACGTCAAAAAAGAATTATACGCATTTACGGATCTCGAGGTCCAAACGAATTTCATTTTTTAAAATTCTTTTTCACACTTTCGACAGAACGTCGTTTGGTTTTACCAGTTTTCCAGTTTTCTACGGCTCTAATTTTGTAATCCAGGTCAATAACACTGCCTCCTTGTTCAGGAACACACAGGCAATATTTTCATAATTGTCTTTTTCGTCTTGTGCAACATGTTCCATAAATTGCGCTTCATGTGGTTCTTCTAATCGTTCAAAACTCCAATCCTGCTACATATTCAAAAGCGAACATGTTTTCTTGTTGGGCACTTACAATCATATCCTTCAACGCATCATGCAACTCAAGTTCTTGAGAGGTCAAAGGAATTACTGGGATGTTAGGTATTTAGAACTTTACTAGTAACGTGTTTAACATATTAACTATATTAATTGCTGCCATTGTTCCAAACTATAAATTTACATTGCGTGCAAAAATGCTACTTATATATCATTTCTACACCGGCATATGTGACACAATGCATGTATTATCTGTCTACATTAAGGACTTAAATACTTAACCCATATCTATCTGAATATATTTCTTATTTCTTTCAAACTTGTTGAAATAATTAGTAATTCAAAGTATTTTATATTTCAAACGACACTTACATATATATGTACGTCAATCAATGACAACTGAAACTTAACTTTTTAACATCTTTACTTTTAGCTGTCTAAAGTTGTTATTCGGTACCGTTTTCTATGTAAAACCGACTTTATTTATGATAAATAAAACAAAATCTATTAAAAAAGGGGGATAGGTTATTTAATTTTTTCGAAAATAATTTGCGCCATCCTTGAGACTATGTAATATATTTCAACTTATGTTCTAAAAAAGAAAGATATTTGTAATGGTTTCCGAAATATTTACAAAAATTCAAAAATCGTGTAAATTGTTGGAGGGGGCTGTACCCCGAAATCGAGGGATTCGGCCGCTAAAAAATTGCGTTGTTTTTTTAGCAAGGTACTCTTTCAGTCTGTACAGTTTAATCAAAATCAGAATTTCTCAGTTACCGGTGTTCCCTTCTTAGTCTAGCATTTTGCTTCTGAGCCTACTCGGCATAGATGTTTCCTCCCGTTCGCTCCAGAGCTGATTTAGAGCACAGATGCCTTCCCACCACGTCAAGATGTCTACTCTAGGGAATGTTATTTAGACCAAAATTTCGCATTTTCAAACATTTTTAGTTGTTAATTCAGTCGCAAGTGATTTTATTGAAGAAAATTAAATATATTTATATACTACTTTTGCATTTCTTAGGGAAACAGATGACATCGAACATTCCAATGACAAATTTTCCGTTACCGATAATCTAAATAAAAATTCAATGTAAGTTTGGGTAACTTTCTTACTTTTACTTTTATTTTTTACTTAGCATTTGCTTGATAGGGGTAGAAACCGTTATGTCATAGTGAGAAAAGGAAAAATTGTAATATATGAATGTACCACGTGTAGGGAACGGTTCAGATCAAAGGCACGTTTTATCACGCACTATTCCATTCATTCCGGGAAGCTTCCATATTCATGCGAAATATGCGGACATCAAGGCCGATCTAAGGGTATTATCAAGAATCATATGCGAAGATTACATAAAGTTCATGTGAAGTACAAAGATATACGCGACCCTTGTTCTGAATCCGAGCCGGAAGAAGACGCTTCGACTTCAATGATGGAGTAAGTGTTGTTTATTGAAATATAGATTATTTTATGTGTTTGTTCTTTTATTATTCCTAGAATTATAGGAGATGTGTACACGATAATTGAACAGGATGGTGTAAAATTACAAAAATGTGTAGTTTGTAATAGAAGTTATGAGAACAAACACCAATTTAGCGCCCATTTCATTGCTCATAAACAGGATTTCTGTTATTCCTGCGAGATGTGTTTGTATAGAACGCGAAACCAAGACTATCTGCATCGTCATGTACAAACCAATCACAAAGTGATGGTCGAAGATGAAGTCAAACCCGAGGAGCCAATTATTTCAAAGTGAGTATACCGATTTGTTGTATTGATTGGAATTAATTGATTATTGAATTCGCCAAACTTAGTATGGAGTAGTGATTGCACTGTTCCCAATGCTTACTAAAATACCTTAAATTTTATTGCAATAAGCTTATGAAGTACGTCCTACTTGTTTTTAGAAGACAATAGGGTCATTCCATGCCAAATCAATTCTGAATTTTCTTGACCCCCTCCGATTTTGATGAAATTTGGTTTAGTTGTTATACTAACTGAAAACAAATACAATGTTTTAACCCCTAAGTCGACAGGGGCCGAAAATACGAAAGGTAACAATTTCCCCCAAAATCTCCAAGTCGCGACACTCTTGCACCTTCAAAATTCAATATCTTCGGTTCTATTGTAGCTACAGAGCCCAATTTTTTCTATTTTAAAGCTCTTAATATGCTCTACAAGACTACTATAACCAAAAAAATGAAAAAAGAAATGAGGGGTACCTCCTTAATGTAAAGGTCGTGGCAAGGGGTGGGCCCCCAATTTTTTTGAAACTTGGGATTCTCAAAGAGTAAGTCCTAAAGCGCATATCCTGAAATTTTTATCTTGGGACAACAATGGAATCGCTCGCAGCGTGCTTGTTATTTATAAACGGGGAAAAATAAATTACTTGTGTTGCCTAATTTTTAATATGTTTTTATTAAAAATCCAAATTCTACATCTGCCAAATTTATTAGTTTTCTGATGGAGTCTCCTCTCAATTGAAAAACAGGAAAAACTTTATGAATCTATGCAAACATACTGAAGATTATGGTATCTTGGCAGAATGACATTTCTTTGCAACCTCGCATGGTAAAGGGGCATTCGATGGAGTTGGTGGGACGGTAAGAATATTGGCTGCTCGTGCGAGTTTACAGTGACCCTACCAAAATCAAATAATGACTTCCCGCCAGTTGTTTGATTGGTACGAAGAAAATATACGTAACATAGATTTTAATTTTGTAACTGCTGCTGAGTATGAAATTCAAAAAGAGTTATTAAGTGAGAGATTCACCCTGTGCCGAACGATTCCTAGAACCCGAAAGTTTCATGCTTTCATGCCTCTGTCACCTTCCACCACAATTTGATTTTAAATTAGGGAGGCATCCCTCATTTTTTTTTCAAAAATGTTTTGGTTATAGTAGTCTTGTAGAGCATATTAAGAGCTTTAAAATAGAAAAAATTGGGCTCTGTAGCTACAATAGAACCGAAGATATTGAATTTTGAAGGTGCAAGAGTGTCGCGACTTGGAGATTTTGGGGGAAATTGTTACCCTCCGTATTTTCGGCCCCTGTCGTCTTAGGGTGCTAAAAATTTGTATTTGTCAATTTCTCAATTAGTATAACAAGTACACCATATTTCATCGAAATCGGAGGGGGTCAAGAAAATTGATGCCTCTTTTTGATTGATTTGGCATAGAGTGACCCAATGGCGACAGTCACAGAGTACGTACATGATGGGTAGTGCATTTTGTAATAATTATTTCTTAATTAGACAGGATTCTGCGGAGAGAAAACAACTCACACTTTGTTAATGCTGGGAAAACAATGAAAAACGTTGCATGCAAACTAAAAGTTGTCGGTTGAAAGCGTTGTAACTGTCAATACAGTTTGTATAACAAGAGTTTACATCACTTTATCAAGTTCCATTTCCATAGAATCCCTCCATTTCCTTGCATTATCACTACACATTGCTTCTTCGATATTGTTAGGATATTGGTTCTTCAACTGCTGTGTAGAAACTTGTTTCATAATCCTCCATCCATGTTGGTTGTTTAATTACCCTTCCTCTGCTATTCACCATACTCCTGGTACCTGTTCCTACTCATGATACGCTACTGCTACTCTCATTGAATTCTCTATCAATTGCTTCAAGTTCAGGTTTCTGGTCTGTTGCTTCTTGATCGTCTTCTTGTACTACCCCAACATTTTTATTCTTATCTTCTTCATTAATTTCTGTAGCATCGTCATTTTCATTTCTTAAATCTAATACTTCAATTTCTTCTTTTGTATTTTGGTTTTCCTGTTCTCCTGGACGTCGTTGACATTTTGGTAGGAAGTTGACATCTCACTCGACTTTATTTCGTTCTGCAGAATAAATTCTACACCCCTTAATTTGATCACTAGATCCTACTAGTGTCCCTTTTTCACTCTTTCAGTCCAATTTTCGTCGTTTTTCTTTGACAGCATGCACAGCAACTTGTTAGGATTTTGCCTTTTAGTAATTTTTTGTTGGCATAGAAAGCTCTATTTAGTGACATTATTTTTCCTTCAATTTCGGTTTCCCTGTCTCCACTAGCAGATATCCTCACACCTAAATATTTAAATTCCTTAACTGCTTCGAAATTGTTATTACCTATTTTGACATTTTTTTTTCCAGTTTCTTTCCAAATCTCATTATTTTTGTTTTATTTTCATTTAAATATAGACCCATATTTTTTCCTTCTGTAACAATGATTTCTATCCTGTTTTTCATTATTGTCCTGTTTTTGTTATAATTACCACATCATCTGCATATGCCACTATCTGACCTCTTCTACTTCTAAGTGTTCCTTTATCTATCTTCGCCAACACGTGTTTCAGCGCTAGATTGAAAAGCGTGGCCAACAGTGCATTCCCTTGTCTGACACCTTTGTTAATTGTGAACTCTTCTGTTTCTCCAAATTGTGTTTTTATGCTAACTGCAGTTATCTTCATCGTCATCATTATTAATCTTCTCAATTTTTGTGTTATTTGCAATTCCTTTAATGCCAGTAATAGTTGTGTTCTATTTATTGAGTCAAATACTTGTCGAAAATCTATGAAAAGCATCTCAATTTCTAACTTGCATTCATGGGCCTTCTCAATTCTTGGTTTTATTTATCTTCCTTTCGTAAATTCGCATTGATATTGTCCTATAATGGTTTTATTCTGATTTACCAGTTTTTTATGTATTACTGTGGATAGTATTTTATACGCCGTACTTAATAATGTAATTCCCTTTTTTAAGTATTTGTTCTAATTCTCTCTTAACGAATTCCAAGCCATTATCTGTACGTAATATTTTTATATTATTACCCGTCTGTGTTTCTGCAATTTTCAAAAACATTCAATTTCGGTTTCAGTCTCTGATTTATTCTTTAAAAGATCTGCGTGTATCAACTCACATGTTTGTTTTGCTCTGGTCTGACTATTTTCGAAAGGTAATGTTACTTTCCAGCAAGGCATGTGATGCAAAAAGGATTTTCTTTCTCTTTAAATAAAATGCAATTTTCTTACAACACATCTTATTTGACTAAAATTTATGTGAGCCATGCTCGTGTGCCAGTCAGTAATGTTTTCTACACCGTTAAAATATTATATGTCTTATTCTCAATTTTGTGATCCGGTATCACAATTGGGGAGTGGCGCCTTTTATTTTCTTCACGACGTTAACCTACGCTGTTTTCACTGGACTAGCACAGCCTGAATCGCCTTCGTCATTACCAACGTGGTGGGTTATCCGAACTGTATCTTTGCCTTTGTTATTTACCATTTTAACAAAAGCTTTAGAGCCCAGTAACAAGAAATTTTTCGATCGCCACGTTACAAACCGAATGAAAACCACATGAATCAAAATTACGAACGCGGCACGTTGAAGCGACCATAGAATGTTAAAACAGAAAACTGTAACAATATAGAAAACTCACCAATTGGTCGTAACAAAATCTTAAATACAAAAACGATTCGTTTAGGCAAACAAAATTGTATTACGGAATTTGTTTATGAATAAATAAATAAGTAATTTTATACAACAAATTAACAAAAATCGAATGTGACATGGTGAGGCTCTTTGCTCCGCCTATTATTTTCTTAACCTTCCTATACTCACGTGAAAATGAAAGACGTATACTATACTATATAAGTCGGTCTCACAGACCGTATGCGTGAGTATAGGAAGGTTAATATCTGGGCTGTATACTTGCAGTAGATATTCTTAACACAGTCTCCAAATGTAAATCATTCAATCTTGATCTTATTATACTTTTATTGAGATTCATTAAAGAAAAAGTTTGTTCACAAATATAATTTGAACTGAAGATTACTAAATATTTCTTGGCAAGTTTTTAAATTTCGCATTTTCCATTGTTCAGTTGCTTATAAAAATTGCACAAATTTTCTTGCTCTTCGCGATATTTCTCATGTAATAATTCATCACATTGTAAATTAATTGTTTCTAATTGTATATCCACAGGAAGATGTACATGTACATGTACAGAAAATGGATTTCAGATAGTAGATAAAATTTTATCAATTTTCTTGAAGTAATCACATCGCTGCTCTAAATCTGTCATTAGTGTCAGGATATTGTTATATAAAATTCTTAAACCTTTTCTTTTGAAATATTTATAGATATGGTCCCTAACGTTGGGAAATGATCAAATTTGCATTCAGCCAGATTTTAAAAAAGGCTAAGCTTCATTTGAAAAAGATTACCAGTCGTCACAAAAACACGCGTGGCATTAAAAAATGTTCTAAAAATTTGGTCCGTCGAATAAAAAAACACTGTAACGTAGATCTTAAAGAAAATTATTTTGAAAAACAATCAACTTGTTCACACTTATCAATTTGTGTTATCTCATTTTGACAAATCAGCCTGATTTTAGACATGGTTTCATATTTTACTTGCAAATATTTTGATATTTATAAATTATTGCAAAATTGAAAATAATTTTATTTTGAATAATATGCTGCTATGTGGATTTTGAATGAAACATATCTAATCAATTTCTTTTTAAAGCGGTTCCAGCAGTAATAACGCAGAAAGCAAACCAGAAGAAGTGCTTCGTATTGTACTAGAGTAAGTGATAATAAGAAACAAAACAGTTATTTATGCAGCAATGCGATTTCTTTCCAGATATGAAGGTGAAGGGCACGTAAACCTTCAACAAGGCAACGCTATTGTTTATAAATGCATAGTATGCAAGAAAATTACCAAGACTAGAAACTTATTTATAAGACATTTTATTATGCATAAAGAAGAATTTCCATATTCTTGTAAGATATGCGTTTACAAGGCTAGAGAAAAATATTATTTAAAACAGCATATGATGCTTCGCCATAATACAGACATAGATTTAGAAGATATAACGAAGGATGATGATATTAGCGTGGACAAACCAAGGTGAGTAGGAAGTGTATAGCGTTTCGAAAAAGCCTATTTTTGATGTCAAGATACATTGAATATTTTTAATTGTGCGTGTATGTAGGACATAAGTGCACACATCTATTACTACTACTTGCAGTAGTTTGATAAAAGTATGAGTTTAGGCTAATTAAATTAGGCGGTTAATTGTGACGCTTAAAATTTAATTCGTTGTCCCTGTATATGCTTATGTGCAACATAGAAACACATTCCTTGTACTAACTCTCTTCTAACTTTTTCTAATTCTTTTGCCATAGCTCATTAAACTATTTGTATTACTTATTATCAGTGTGACGTACGGGGAGAACCCAAAAGTAATCGGAATTTCCCTTATAAAAGAGCATGTACTTTATTTCTTTTCAAATGCAACTTTAATTTCCTTCAAAGTACTCACCAATAGCATGAATGCACTTGGCCTAACGTTCATCCCCTTGTTGGAAGCACCTTTCAAATTCGTCCTCTTTGATATAAAATATTCTTTGATAACTACTACACATCTATTCCATTGATAAGCTACTTAGCACAAAGAGGCATATATTCATTAGCAACTATATGAGGAAATAGAATTCCACCACGTAAAATGCCAAAGGAGAAGCGATGTAAAATTTAAAAGAATGGTGCGAGGAGAATGCACTGAATGCATTTTGAAGGAACCATAATTTCAAAAACTTTATGGGACGACAACAAAATGGTTTAATGCTGTCGTCTTTCATTGGGATAGAGCCAACACGCATGGTTCAAAGATACGGCAGAAAGAAAAAGGAAGTCATTCAAATTTCTTGGCCAGATGTTGTGAAACAGTATAATGTACATATGGGAGGGGTCGATTTATTAGATAATTTTGTTGGAAGATATCGTATGAAAATAAGATCTTGCAAATGGTACATGCAACATCTAATTGACATAACCATTATAAATTCGTGACTGTTATATAAAAGATTCAACCAAGGAGGACAAACCATGAAATTAGATTTTCGACTAGAGTGAGCTAGTACACTGTGTCAAATCAATTCAAAATTTACTCCTAAGCGCAACAAGCCTTCAGAATACCAAACCAATATTAAAATGAAAAAAGACATCGAATATTGCTCCGATTCCTCTTCTAGATGTTCGATAGGATAATGCCAGTCATTTTCCCAAATGGAATGATACTCGAATAAGATGTAAATATCCAAATTGCCAATCCCAAACTTTTACTATTTGTCGAAAGTGCAACACTGCTCTATAACAATGATAGATATTGCTTTTTAGCGCTTTATACTAAATAATTATATTATTTCTATGGTTTTCTTTCTATAAAATAAGTATAAGTATGAATACTTTTCTTTAGTAATAAGTGATTCATATATGCATCAACCAGTTTTTCCTAAAAAAAAAAAAATAGATATAAGAAACACAATTTAAAAAATTTCAATTATTTTTTAAGTTCCAAAACACATGCTTTATCGAAAAAAATTGTAAAAAAAAATTGCGCACTGAAGAGTTAAAACAAAATTTCGGTGTATGCGCACGAGCCGACTATAATAGTGCCGATGAATCATCGCTCGTCTGGAAATCTACTATGGGCCGATCGTGGCACCTTCTTGTGTACTTTTTATAAATTTATCTTGCTTGTAACTCAAACATCTGTCTCCTCACTAAAAAGAAATTGAGTCTCTTTTAGTTGAAACTTAGTTTAAAATGAGGGTAGAAGATCGACCCCTAGTTTAGTAATAATGTAAATGTTCTTGTTAGTATGTGGATTGGGTCTCCCAATTAATTATATATGTAATACAATACGTATTTAGTAGTTTCATATTTGCAATACATATTTTTCCATGATTCAATTTTCAGATACATAGTAGTCAGTAATGGGAATGGAAGTCGTTTTAAGTGTTCGCTTTGCGATAAATCATTTAAGAGCAAAGTGCAGTTCGAAAAGCACCATCGCGTGCATTCGGAGGAATTTTTGTTTTCGTGCACTTTGTGCAAATATAAGGCTAAAGTTAAGCGCTATATGAAGGCACACATGAAAGCGCAACATGGCATTGAAGTGGAAATGCAAAATATTAGAAAAAATTGCGAAGATAAGAATGATCCATTACGGTAAGTGAACATAAAGCAAGCGTTATTAGTAGAAAACCGTGTACAGGAAAACCTCTATTTTCGGTCACTGTTAAAAGAGATTACAGTACGTCAAATATGGGGACGCGTCTCAAGGTCAGGTCTGCATTGGCAAAATGTAAGTTTCCACAGCGTAATTGATGATTGTGATCGTGTGAATATTGTAGTATAGTAATACTCAAATGGTTAATTACCATTCGAAAATTCATCATTTATTACAATTCAATATATCAAAATTTACAGTTAATGTTGGGGTTATGGTCTTCAATTGTCATACGGTTTATTTTGGGGTTCTATTCATACCTTTTCGATATCATGCCCACCACCTTTTGTTCATTTTATTACCCTACGGGTGTTAGCTTCTAATTTTAACTCCAGCCAGAGACGTTTAATGGGAGAAACAAATATCACTAGAAATAAAATTATTAATTGTTATAAAAAGCATTGGTTAATAGACAGAAAAGCATTGTTAACATTTAGACTCATACATGCAACACTTATATAAGAATTCATAAAAAATTACTGGAAATAACCAAGGATACATTGACATTCAATACAGGTTTCTATAACAGCGATATACCTCGATGAACTGGAGTCAAGGTGAATTAAAGTTTTCGTTTTGTGGACAACTTATAAATAAAGCAGTGTAGTTCTGGTTGCGAAAAGAAATAGAAAGTTTGTTTGGTTAACGACGAGGAAAATTGACAAGATAAATAAGTCAACAAATAAGTCAATAAATATATTTGGATTAAAAGGGTATTAAGAATAAGTACCACCTATTAAAAGAACCTCACCATACCGGAGAAGATAGAATCTAGGAAGGGGAAGAATCCATAGAAATTAAAGGTGCATCGAGAATAGAAGTTAAGAGAGGAGATATAGGAAGAACCATCTTCGAAAAAGGAATTTACACTCACACACACACAACACTAGGTAATTATCTTGATTTTATGTTAAATATTTCTCAAAATTTATAAATATAATTTGTTATAATTTATGGTTTTTATATCATTAATTAAGAGCTAGGCCGGTGCAATTTTCTTTAAGAAATTTAACTAAATTTTCAGTACAATGTGCAGCAACTGTACTGAATGTTCACACGATCACAACCACTAGGTAAATATGGTGCGCTCTGGAAAGTTCTTGACTATACTGCCATCAGTGTGGTCATCTTGTGGATCCTCTTGTCTATAAGAAAGTTAGTTATCGCTTGACTTTCGGGGAGCGTGGACGTGTTTCGCCGCTTAAAGTGATAAAAACAAACGTGCGATAAAATGAACTCGCAAAACACTAGCATACAGCCTGGAATGCCAATAAATATGTTTGATCCAAACGTACTTATGCACCAAAACAATGAATTAAGAACGATTAAGCACAATTAAGTCAACAACTACTAGAGCTAAATAATAAAATTGCAGTTCTCCGATCACAATGGCAACGTGATCAATCCCAAGTACTTTACTGACGAAGATGAATTGGAAGACGAAATAAACCATCAATGGAGTGAAGTAAAACGTAACAAAGATAGAAGAGAAAAAAGTGCGCACTAACACAGTCTCCCCTGATAAGAAATCACAACTCATAAAAAAGAAGAGAGAAGGAGAAAATATACCACTGCCACCGCCTATCAAGGGGAGCAACGTCAATGATTTCAATATTTTCAGGTCACAGATAAAAAGGGTAGTGACAAAACCAATACACTTCAAAGCTGTGTCTAACAATGATATCAACATAACCGTTGATGATGAAACTGATTACCGAAAAGTCAAACAATGGCTCCTAGAAATAGAAGAAGCTAATAAAGGAACAGATAACAGCCCATTTAATAAGTTAGAATTTCATATATATCAACTTAAAAATGACAAATGGTACAGAATAATGATTAGAGGTCTACCAGCGTCAACCAAGCACGAGGACGTCAAGCAAGACATAAATGCCTTAGGTCATGAAGTAGCTGTCATCACCCCTATTGTCCATAAGTCTATAAACAAAAGCGGAGAAAAAACCACTAAGGTATTTCCACTGTTTTATGTCGACCTTGTGCAAAAGGAAAACAACGGCAATCTATAACAAGAACGAACTTGTTGATTACAAGATAACTATAGAACCGCCTAAAAAGAATAATACTATTCCCCAATGTACTAACTGTCAACAGCTTGGACGCACAAAAACTTCTGCAGCAGAGAAGTAAGATGCGTCAAGTGTGCTGGTAAACACCATACAAAAGAATGCAAGAAACAACATAATAGTGTAGCGACATGCACACTTTGCCATGAGAAAGGACACACAGCCAACTATAAAGGGCGTGCAGTTTACCAAAAATGAGGAAAGAACTGCAGTAAAAAAACTACAGCGGTACAACGATTGCAGCAAGTAGCCAACGAGCCACACAAGCCTGGAACGCCACATACCATGGTCCACAATGAACCACAAGATTCAGCGAAGCCTTCAACCTCTGGAATCTATGCTAACGCCACCAAAAAGTCTAACGACAATCAAACTGAAGCAAAAAGGCAAAAACCTGCAAGTAACGAGCCGACCATCACCGACATGATGAAGATGCTCACCGAATTTCAGACTGAAATAAGAAAGAACTTCAGTCAGTTATCCAAGAAGGTGAAAAATTCGGAGAAAACCAAAATACCCCCAACCCAGTCAAGTAAAAACAAACATGAATAATCCTTTCCTGAGCATGGGCTCAATCAAAGAGCCCAAGAACTAGAAATCTTTCTGTGAACAAACAATATAGATGTAGCTCTCATTTCGGAGACACATTTTTCAAACAAAAACTTTATCAAAATAGCTGATTATGACTCCTACTGGACTACACACCCAAGTGGACGTACTCGAGGAGGTACCGCGATCATAATAAAAAATATTCAACATTCTGAACAAGAACAGATTCGTGAGCCTTACATTCAAGCAACTGTCATCACAATTCAACGAAATGGGGCTGATCTTAACATTGCTGCAGTATATTGTCCACCTTGACATACTCCACCAAGAAATGACTTGGTCGACATCTTATTTATTATTGGTGGCGGCTTTAATATTAAACACACAGCATGCGGCTCAAGATTAATATCACCTGGAAAAGGCAGAGAATTATTAAGTGCTATTAACCAACTAAATTGTGATCATCATTCCTCGCGCAGACCGACCTACTGGCCTACTGCCAGAAAGATACCTGATCTGTTAGATTTCTTTATATCAAAGGGAATTGGATCAAATTATATTGAAGTAGAAGGCATTGATGATCTAACATGAGATCACACCCAGTTCATCTATGCCTCAACGCAAATGTTATTAAAAAGAAAAGAACAACTAATCTCACAAATAAGTATACAGATTAGGACATCTTCAGAGATAAACTGGAAGAGATAATTAACTTAAAAGTAAGCTTCAAATCTAAAAAGAGCTAGAATTGCAATCTAGGAATTTTATAGGGAATATTAAAACAGCCGCAGGAAAAGCTACCCTTGAAGCAAAAGATATGTGAAATAAATTATCCTGCTAATATCAGGGAATAAATTAAAGAAAGAAGGAGAGCCAGAAGGGTATGGCATACTAGCAGAAACCCTAATGATAAAACAGAATTCAATAGAATAAGCAATCAAGTCAGAGAAATGATTAATACATAGAAACACAATTGCTTCGATGAGTACTTAAGTAACCTTGGACCGGAGGTGGACAATGAATACTCACAAGAAGATTCAAGTGGCCCACCTATAAGAAACACTCAAGGTCGAAAAACGGAGAAAAAGCTGAAGTGTTTGCACAACATCTAGCAAATACATTCCAACCAGACGATATACAGTCTGATATCCAAACTACACCAACTTATCAACCAGAAATTGCTTTCAAATTGTTCACACCAATAGAAATAGCAAAAGAAATAGATCACAACCTCAACCTCAACCAAAAAAGGCACTAGGGATCGATGAAATATCGCCTGGGGTATTTAAAGAACTGCCAAGGAAGGCTATTATCATGCTCACTTATCTCTTCAATGCCTGTCTACGCTTGGACTACGTCCCTGACTGCTTCAAGACGTCACATATAATCATGCTGAAAAAACCAGATAAACCAGACGAGGAAGTTAGATCTTAACCGATCTGGATCGATTTCAATCCTTCCAACAATCTCAAAATTATTCGAGAAATTACTTCTAAAGCGACTTAAACCTTTAATAAACATCGCGGATTTCCAGTTTGGATTCCGAAGCAAACACTCAACTATCCATCATGTATAGCGAGTCATTAAAATCATTGAAAGAGCTTTTGAAGAAGGGAAATATTGCTCTGCAGTATTCCTTGATGTGTCACAGGCGTTTGACAGAGTGTGGCACGAAGATTTAATCCTCAAGATGAGTAAAATGCTACCCAAAAATTACTGCAGATTGTTAGAATTATATCTAGCTAATCAGCAATTTCGAGTGATGTACGACGATGTCAAATCAAAATCTTATCCAATACAAACAGGAGTGCCTCAGGGAAGTGTATTGGGACCTCTTTTGTATCTACTGTATACTGCGGATATTCCAACATCAGATGAGCCGACATTCATTGGAACCTTTGCAGATGACATTGCAATTATGGCGGTAAATGAATCGCAAGCGATAGCAGCTGACAAAATTCAACGCACACTGAACGAAATCAACAGATGGACAAAAGACTGGAAATTCAAGCTTAACGAGCTGAAATTAGTCTATGTCACTTATGTGCTGCGGCGAAGAAATTGCAGTTTACGAACACACCCCAACGAGGTAGCAATTCTTCAAGCAGAATCAGCTAAATATCTTGGACTTTACTTAGATTCAAGATTAAACTGGAAACACCATCTAAGAAGGAAGGTTAGGTGTGGTTAAGTAGGGAAGTTAGGTTTGCATCAGCAGAATTCCAAAAAAAACTCGCATTTTGTTAACTATGGGTTGGTTTGGAGATAGTGATTTTTGTTAGCAGTACTACATATTATTTTAATTTGTTCATTATTTCTCTAGAATCGCAATATCCTCGGAGAAAAAGTTAGATCCTATATTTCATAAGACAAGCTATAAATGCGAATATTGCCCATATATTAGCACTAGCACTCTAGATTTTTCCAACCATCAAAAGATACATTCTACGTAAGTATATCTTCCAAAAATTTAGTGTTATACATATTAGATGATTTTTTAAATATTTCAGTGTTGGTACTAACGCTATGAAGTTACCAGAAGCTGTTTATGTGTAAGTTAGAATTTCGAAATATTTAATATTTATACAGTGTACCAACTGTTACATACTTAACATTCATGTCTTTTTACCTTCCACTTAATTTCTTCTTCTTCTTCTTAGACCTTCATAGCTTTGAAAAACGACTATGAAATCCGTCATTAAACATTTTTTGTTTTGTTCTTATGCACCTAAAAGTAAGGGTAACTTGATTCCTACGAGGAAGGTGTATATCATTGACGTGTGTTTAAATCTATGAACCTAAAATTTCGTAAAATCATATCATTGAACTCAGAACTGTTTACCGTATCGAAGTATGAAAAGATATAGCTGTTCCATAAAAAAATATGTTTCTTGTGTAATTGGCAATGATGACGTCACGGACCTAAAATAAATGCTATACATTTCTAATGATTTCGTTGATGAGTGCGAAAATTCGAATTTACTACGACGGGACGCACAGTGGTTCCAAATGCCCAGAAAGCTGGCCAAAAATCAAAAAACAATTTTCGATTTTGATGTGTTTTTTATGTTAGTTCCATACAGAGGGCTCTCGTGCATGTAGTTAAGAAGAAGACAGCATTGAATATCGAGTTGTCTATCTTGTGCTTCAACGCGAAGTCGTTGTTTATTGCACACGTGTTGTTCTGCCGTTCCAAAGCGTTCATTACAAACAGTGATACATAATATTAAAAAGTGATTATAACCAAAAATTAACATCGTTTGACATGGATGGCTCTTCCTCGGGTAAGTCGATAACTTCAAATGTACTTTGCTACAGAGTACCATGTATTTTCACGTGTATAATTTCAATTTCGCCATGTGGCATAAAAATCCGCCAAACCGTAGAGCTACGAAAAAACTACCACGTACTACCAGTTTCAGTGCTTCGTATAATTGTTAGTCATTACATCAACTAAGTGCATGCCAAAACTAGCTGCCCGCAGCCGCCCGTTTAATTGTTACCGATATTTTTGTAAACCATGAGCACGGCCATAGAGAGCGCGCTACTGGCGTCCTCCTAAAACCAGTCTATTGTCTCAAACTCCCCTTGAGAGACGTCGTGAATATATAGGGATATTCATTGATTACAGAAAATCGATTTATTATTCTAGGACATGAGGACGAGTTGAAAATTACACGCCTGGAAATTTTCAACCTCACAAAGGAAGTCCGTCAATATGAGCTGAAAGTTCAAATCCAAATGTTGGAAAACGCGCTATCGAAGAGAATCGGAGCGCTTTTTCAAATCATCATTGTTCTTATACATGGGTACGCCATTATCAATGCAGCTGCTTTACCCATTGGACAACTATCCGAAGATGCTCAAGAAGCCCGAAACAAAGACATTAAAAAATGTCGAGAAAACTTTGCATGAAAATCATCAAGAGTGAAAGCGATGGAAGACGTTTTTAAGAGGCTCCTGGTATCTTAGGATCCAGTTATATCAAGTTTGCAAAAAATGCGTCGTAAGAAAAGCGACTCACTTTCTCCAAAAATTTTGGAACTGCTTGTTTCGTCGTACGCCTGTAGGCCGATGATTCATTTAAATGCAGACAGCGATTCAAAGTACTCAGATGAAGAAAAATAAAATTATTAGAATTTGGCGGCCATCTTGTTCCTGTTCTTCGTTTTAAAAAAATTAACACACGATTCTGATTCCTCGACTCTAAAATCCTATGTACATCAATTTTTACGATAATAAAACAATTTTTGGTCAAATTTGGTCGCCATTTTATGTCAGCTATTTTGTTTTTAAAAGTTTGACGCCAGATTCAGATTCCCTGGCCCAGAAAACATTAAAATAACGAGCCTGAGGTATTTTGATAGATGATTTGATTTTTGGTCAGCTTTTTGGGCAGTTGGAGCCACTGTGCGACGTTCAGCTGTTCAGCTGTTCAGCGTTCAGCTGTAATCGAGGAGTTCTGGCACCTTTCCTCAACTCCGTATTATATCGACTGCGTTTACAATGTTAATGTAGACTTTGTACAGTTATAACTTATTACAGTGAGTCAAATATAGGAACGCACTTCAAGATCAGGTGCAACAGTTAAGTTTCCACAACGCTCCTCATTTACTTAGTGGAAACTGACCTGACCTCGAAGCGCGTTCGTATATTTGACTCACAGTATTTCTTCTAGGAAAGAGGAACCTCAAGATGACTTAACTAATGGCAGTACTGATCTAGTGCGACACATCAACGACAAATTCCAGACTGCGACAACAAAAACGGGTATATGATTTTTATCCTAACAACACAGCTACGCCATTAGGTATAACGTGGGTCCTACTACCGTTGTATGTCAATTGGAACCATTTAAGAAAACGGATCTGAGCAACTCTATATCGAATTTAAATTGGTACCATTGAAGCGAACATATACAGTATGGCTTTGTTTAATATATTCGGTGCTTTTGGGGTTATTTGTATCAGTTACGTTTACAGCAACCCATGAACATTAAACCCATGGAGTAACCTCATACACAACCTCTAATGGGAAGTGACAGACATAAAGTATGATATGGCCACACTACTAATAACGTAACTGTTTTGTTAGGATAAAAATCCTATAGCAAATATTTTTCCATTGTACATACCTAAGTGACACAGTAAACAAATCTTAGTCTTCTTGTTTACGAGATTGAATAGATTGTGTTCAGTATTAAATTTGTTGATATTTTTATTTACATATATCCATTAATAAAGAATATGCTTGTAATGACCGAAAAAGAAGTAAAATATAGAAAATATATATTTTTCAAATCTCTTAATATTCCCTATGTTAAGAAATCCGTGTTGTGATTTGCGCCAGTTAACGGGTGGCGCAAAAGTAATGTCAATGTGCATTAATTTTTACAAATGACGTTAAATGTTATTGTGCTTTCACATCTATGTTGTAGCAAAAAGAGAATTAGTTGACAACAAGCAATGGAGCGATACACACGTGAAGAACGTGGAATTACTGTCACTGCTTATTTGACCAATTTTAGGTCTGTTGTTTTAACGCAGCGTGAATTTCGTCGTCGTGCACAATTAAGCAATTAAGTTTGGCTGAGCACTTCGTGCAAACTGGGTCCACTAAAGCTGTCGCA
This sequence comes from Chrysina gloriosa, assembly GCA_038088585.1. Taxonomy (NCBI): domain Eukaryota; kingdom Metazoa; phylum Arthropoda; class Insecta; order Coleoptera; family Scarabaeidae; genus Chrysina; species Chrysina gloriosa. Next base: position 11,918,728 of record CM076095.1, read on the forward strand.
AGAAGTGACCGGCCTCGTATTGCTCGTTCGATCGAGAACATCGCTGCTGCGGCTGAGGACGTCGGAGATAATCCACAAACATCGACGAGACGACGATGCACACAATTAGGCATCAGCAGACGTTCGTTGCAACGAATTTTAGTGAAAGAGTTGAAGATGTTCTCATGCAAACCATTCACGGATTGCTGTCTGCTGACCGTCAAACGAAGTTAACTTACTCCCATGCTCTGTTAAAGTTGGTGCAAGAAGAGAATGATTTCGTATCCAAAATCATAATGCGCGATGAAGCCCATTACAGACTTAAGTGGTTATGTTAACAAACAAAATTTGCGTTTCTGAGGCACAGAGAATCCACGTGAAATGCAAGAAGACCCATTGCAGCCTCTCAAAGTGACTGTTTGGTGTGAAATTTGCAGTGAAGAACGTGTCCTTATTTTTTGGACGACGCCGATGCAACCACCGTAACCGTAACTAGTGAGCGTTACAGGCAGATATTGAACGAATTTTTGTCCGCAACTTTCTGAATTGGGTCTCGAGCATTGTTGCTGCCAGCAGGACGGAGCAACCGCTCACACAGGTCGGGCGACGATGGAGATTTTGAGACACCAATTTCCGGGCCGAATGATCTAACGGCGCCAGGCTCCTTCCTACGGCGCTTTTGAAATCTCGCGTTTACCACAATAAACCACACACCTTGCAAGTTTTGAAAGCTAACATTGAAGAAGAAATCGCCAGTTTTGACCCAGATGTTTTGCGAGCAACAATTCAAAATGCCGGAAAACGATCAACTCGGAAGGTGGTCATTTGACCGATATAATTTTTTCAACTTAATGTTATCAATCTTACATCTTCAAAAAGTTTTCGTGAAAACAGAGCTCATTTTTTTCATTTCTAACAAAATGGTAACCAATTCACATTATGACATTACTTTTTCGCCACCTGTTATAAATGGAATACTATTTATCACACTTCAAGCAGTTGTGCACTTGATACGAAACTTATCATGGAAACCGAGGTCGACAATTAATTTAATTTTTTCGATGTCACAATAAATCCGAAATTTTTCGGAAACCAACCTCTATAAACACCTATACCTTTTGACTTTCACCATCACTTCTCAAATAGATGTGTAGCTTTTCATTACTATATTAAAAGATATTTGTTTTATCCTTCGGGCAATTCAGACAGAATTAATGAACTTGATTTTATTCCAAATTTAGCTGAACAGTTTAAATCTCTCATATAATTAGAAGATGTTTAACGCAGTTATCAAACTTGAATCTTGATTCAGAATTGTGGTAACTTGTTACTTGTTAGATGTAAGATTCATGCTTTCGGTCTTGTGGCAAATAGTATTAGACAATGTTATCCTGAGGCAGACGCTTTAATAGCGCATATAAAAGCAGTGGTTGTCAAATCACCAAAATAGATTGTGCTCCGGTATGCCTGAGCCACCAGAGCCGATTCTTGCACGTTCTATAACATGGTTACAGACTACGTTTTACTTTATCATAAATATTTTGAGGAAGTTGCGACTATCAAGGAAAGCCAGTCGCAATTTCAAGATAGTCAGGTTAAAACAGATTTAAAAACTATTCCGAACAATTACTTTGAATTAGTGGAGGTAATAGAACAATTACAAAATCCTTCGTTGTTAGTGGAATCTCTAAAATTGTGTAACATGTTCACGTACATCTATGCGCGGTAGAAGACGCAAAAAATGTTTATCTTCTGGAAAGGTTTGAAAGTGATTTAGAGAAAGATTCTGATTTTGACAAATTTGTGAAGGTGCGTCAACAGAACCTTTAAGTTGTACCAAAGATTATTTTAATTACGCCAATATAACGTTACTAGATGTAAAACGTTCAGTTTCTGCACATTTTTTCCTCACGCTGCACTCTGTTTGCCGAAACAACTGTGGAAACATCTAATTTTGCAGATGTTTCACTGATGTTAATCACTTTGTGATTTCGCGGATGACTCTTAAGACGGTAAGTGTGTGAGCACGTATTATAATTTATTTCTGGCCATTTATTTTATGTGTAGACTTTTATGCGCCCGCCACTGGCTATTCGCGAAAATTAAGCTACTGTATGTAGCAATCACTTCAATGCTTTTGTTGTTTCAATTTATTTTAAACTTTTAGTGATTTACTTTTAGAATAACTAGCAATTTTCCTGTTTTTAAAGTACTTTTTATTTTATATTGTTATCATAACTCTATGTTTGAATTTATCGGTTGTTCATCTTCATGTTCCATTCACTCCGAGCAAGAGTAAACATCCATCTCCCGCTCTTCTTTACTCCATTTCATTTTGACCTACATTCTTAATATCACTCTCAAATTTAAAACCTAAATTTTATCCTATGAAATTATAAATTTATCCTAAATTTTATAACAACCTTTTAATCTTTTTGGCACATGTAACCTCCGTCTTATTTTTTCACCCATTTAAAAAAAAGTGTAAGTAGGAAATGAAGAGGACAACTTTTAAATTTTGTACGTAAAGAAAGTTTACTGGTCTTTATAGGCCATGTTCTTGAAACGACGCAGGCGATCAGCAATGAATGAATGAAGTATGTAGTTTCTAAAATATTCGCATGCAATTAGATTGTGATCGAATAGTTTATACATTACAGTAAAAAGAGAAGGATTGCATAAAGAACAATATTGTGATATCGGAAGTAGAGATCGAATCGGAAAATAAATTAGATCTGAAAATAGGAATGGAAAGCTTTATCGAGTATAATACGAATACAGATACCGAGATCAAAGATGCAACAAACATAGGGAAAAAAAATTACAAAATTGAATTAGAAGAAATACAAGATAAAGAAGCTGTTATGGAAGAAAAACACAAACTAAAAAACCTACAAGTAAGAGTCGATATAAATAACGAATTAACAAAGGAAGAACGCGAAACTCAAAAGATATAGATAGGATACCGAGAAATTATAATTATAATATAAATAATAATAATAAATATAATAAGAAGTGCTACGGCCACTAAGCCAAAAAACTGAAAAACGTAGAAAAGAAAGGAAAATCAACGACGACCATGACAATAAAAAATATAGTATGAGGGTAGTAACTCGCGAAATAGGAACAGGAACAGCAGCCGGATAACACAAAACACAACTAATATATGCAGAGACCACGACAGGAAATGGGGCAACGAATATGAATAATACGAGAAGCTTGGAAACGAAAACAAAGGAAAACATTAGCCGGAAAAGGAAAACTGAGGAAAAGGAACACATGTGGAAAATTGGAACATGGAATGTGATAAGTACGTTTGGTAAATAACTCGAACTGGAACGAGAATTCGGAAAAGCAGAATTAGATATACTAGTAATTACGGAAACCAAGAAGAAAGGTAGGAAAATGCAAAGAACACAAAATAAAGCAGCCGGAACACTATGTATTATCCACAGAAAACACGAACAAGAAGTAGAAGAATGGGAAGCAGTAAGTGAAAGAATACTACAAGTAACACTAAAAAGCAACAAAGAAGGGAAGATAACAACAATAATTGGAGTGTATGGACCAAACGAAGATGAGACCAAAGAGACAAAAGATGCTTTCTGGCAGGAATTAACAGAAGTAAGTAAGTGAAAGGAGAACTATATATAGTGGCAGACTTCAATGCAAGGGTTAGTAAAAACGAAAAAAAGCAAATAGTGCGAGGTCGTGGGACGACATTGAGAAACCCACAAAAATAATAACGGGCAAAGAATGATTGATTACTGTGAAGAGCAGGACCTTATTATAACCAACACATTTTTTGAACATAAAGAAATACATAAGAGACATATAAGTAGAGAAGAACAGTCAGTAATACATTCTAACAAAAGCGTTAACAGAGCCAAAATAAAACATACGAGAGTTAACAGAGGGTACGAGATAGGGGTGACCATTACTTATTAATAGCGAAAATAGAAAGAGAAACAGAAACAAGAAAAGAGGAAGAAGAAAATAAAACGTACACTGTGGGGTTAACAGCACACAAATTGAAAGAGCAAAAAGTAGCTAAAAAGGAGCAACAACAGAGTATAGACAAAGAATGGAGAACATTAAAAACAATAGTTTTAGAAACAGCAAAAAAGGTATGCGGGATAAGCATACAAAATAAGTATAAGAAACACACAGCCTGGTGGACGACAGAAGTAAAGAAGCAAACAAACATAAAAAAAGAGAAATGAAAGAAACACTTTAACAAGCGGACGAAGAGTAGCTGTAGGGAATATAAAGAAGAAAGAAAGCAAAAAATATGATAATAATGGAAAAACAAAAAACTTGGGAAGAATTTGGGAATAAAATGGAAGAAAACGCAAAAGACAATCAAAACATATTTTATAAAACATTAAAGAACTTGAGAACAGACAAAAAGATGAATATATACGAATAGGAGATAAAACAGGGCAATTATTAGCGACAGGAGACTTTGAAGAACAACTAAATCAAGACTTCGAACCAAATATAGAAGAAGGCAACAGAAAACGAAATAGAAGACATAATACACCAGGCGGTAGAAGAAGCAATCAAAAAAAAATGGAAAAGCACCAGGAATAGATAAAATAGCAGCAGAAATGCTTAAGAACATGGGAGCAGAAGGAAGGATAATGCTGAGGAAACTACTAAACAGAGTATTAAAGGAAGAAAAAATGCCAAAGGAATAGGAAGTGAATAGAACAGAGTGCAGCACTACAGAGAGATCACGCTACTACTAATTTAGACCAGGGAAAAGTGTACAAAAAAGTGGAAAACAATGTATTTAGCATACTTGGATATGGAGAAAGCGTTGGATAGAGTGCCACGAGGGAAGGTATGGGAAGGGCCGAGGAAAATGGGATTAAACGAAATAGTAATAAGAATATGTCAAAGTATATATAAAGAAACAAGAAATGTAGTGATGGCTAAAACCAAAATATCCAAAGAATTTACAACTAAGCAAGGAGTTAGACAAGTCCCCTACTGTTCAATAAATACATAGATCAAATAAAAGAAGTAAACAGGAAAACGAGAGCTGCAAACATTGAATATAGAAACATACAACAATAACATTGATACAGCAATGCGTGTTTGCAATATTAGCAAACCGACAAGAAGACCTACAAGGAAAACTATCTGTGTGGAATGAGGTACTAAGAAAACATGGCATGAAAATAAATGCAAATAAAACCAAAGTGATGGCAATATCGATACAAGAAGTGAAAATGAGTATTAAGATTAACAACAATGAAATGAGCAAGTCAAACAATATAAATACTTGAGAGTGCCCATACAAGACTCAGGACAACAAGAAGACAACAACAAAATTAGCAACACAAACAAACTATTCTATTCGTTGAATAAATACATAGCAGGAAAATAAGAAATAAAACAAAAGTACAAAGATGAAAGAGAGACATAGAAGCAGAGTAACAGCGGTAGAAATGAAATACTACAGACGAACGTGCGGACCCTGCGGGACAAAGTCAGAAGCGAAAATATATAAGGGAAAAGTTGGAAATCGGGAGCATGGAAGAATTCATAGAAGAGGGACAGCTATCGAGAGGGGGGACGTTCAAAGAATGGAACACAGCGCAAGTGGAAGAAGTATACGAAGTTAAATGGCAAGGGAAAAGACTAAAGAAGACGTGGGACGACACTATCAGTGCAATCCTGGAAAAGAGATGCATCAAAAGGGAAGAGGCAACTAGATTGGCAAAGGATAGGAAGACTTCGAAACATTTCGTGAAAGGATAGACAAAGTCAATGTGCCTACACCCGAAGGAGTAGAAATGTTTACTGAGTATATATATACTGAGCGACATAGAAATTGCAACACCGAGAAGGAGTAGGATATTTTTGTTGAAACTTGGTACATTTGTTGGGTTACCATTAAATAATAATGAATTAACTTTTGAGATCAAATAATAATGTCTCATTTGACAGTTATTAATTTTTTGCTAGCTTTTTCGATCTGTATTTGTTGTATGTTCGATTTGTTGTTTTTTTCATTGTTAATTAACATTATTTCGATTGTTATTCAGTTGTTTACGTGTTTTGTTTGTTTGATCAGCATAGAGCAGGGCAACGAGTCAATTACCATCAATAAAGCGAATTCGATAGAGGTCGAATTATTGGTTTGCGCGAACCTGGTTTTTCATTTGGGGAGATTTCTAGCCGTGTAAATCGAAACCGGTCTACCGTAATGCGAGTCTGTCGTGCATGGTTTGAAGATAGTCAGGAACGTCGTAAACGGTGAACCAGTGCTTCAAGAAAAACGAATGAGCGCCAAGATCGTCGCTTAAGACAACTGTCATTTAGAGATCGATTTTCCTCTACTCGGGCAATTAGTGACCAATGGTTTGGTGAAGAAGGACACCATGTAACCCTTAGAACAGTTTATCGCCGAATCCGAAGTTTTGGATTAAGATCATATTGTCCGCAACTTGTGCTTACTTTGACTGCGGGACATTATCAGCAACGGTTACAATGGTGCAATGAAAGATCTCATTGGAATATTGAATGGCGTGGTGTTTTAGTGACGAATCTAGATTTTGTTTAACAACGGTGAACAACGGAATCTTCAATTTACACTTAAGAGGCACGTACACCGCGCTGTGGGTGTTATGATTTGGGGTGCGATTACTTACGGTAGCAGAGCTCCCTTGGTGTTCATTCGAGGCAATATGACAGCACAACTATATATTGCGGAGGTGGTTGAAGCACATCTGCCATACTTACAAGAGCTTGAAGATCCATTATTCCAGCAAGATAATGCACGTCCTCATGTAGCAAGGATTTCCTTGAACTTCTTTGAACAGGCCCAGATTAATCTATTGCCCTGGTCTCCAAGATCTCCAGATCTTTCACCCATTGAACATGTTTGGGACACAATGGGTAGAGGGTTGCAAAATTTGCAGCGCCCTCCTTTGACTTTGGAGGCTTTGAGACATGAGGTGCAACTTGCATGGGACGCAATACCCCAAGACGAAATAAACCACGTTATTCAATCAATGTCACGACGTGTAAATGAATGTATAAATCAGAGAGGCCGCTCCACACATTATTAACAATAATTATTAAATTTTGTTTTAACTAATAAAGATTTTCCTCTAAAACTGATCATTTATTACTATAACATAGATGAATATTCCAACCAAATTTCGTTCAGAAATTTCAACCCCTTCTTGATGTTGCAATTTCTATGTCACTCAGTATATATTATATATATATATATATATATATATACAGGCTGGCCCACCACCAGCGCCTCGGACTGTAGTTCCCAAACTAATAATTTTTTTAAATCTTTTTGATAGAATGGTGTATGTTTATAATGGCCATAATTAGAAAATATTTTCATTGATACAGGGTGCCCCGCTAAGTATCAAAGTTATGTTTTTTTAAATGGAACAGTATATATTTTTTGCTTTTATCGAATTGTATAGAAAAAATAAAGGTGAGTTACTTCGATGTTCCATATACCTATCGTTAGCGGTTTTCGAAGTATTTGAGGATTTTCGAAAAAGTAAGATGTTTTGAAAATGGACATAACAGACAAACTAATTGAAATTTTCAAATCATGTTTTTAGCCTTGATCTGGTATATCTTGGGCTACTTATTTTCAGGTATGTAATTTTACAATAATGTACAGGGTGATTCCATAGATCGGCTTTATTTGTCTCAACTTTAATAGTGCATAAGTTTGTTATTTCAAATGGAACACCCTGTATATTTTCAGACTCGGAGAAAGGTTTTTCAATTCCTACCTAAACTGTATTAGGTTTCCCTATACCTATCTCTTGTGATTTCGGAGATATTTGAAGATATTTTAAATTTTACCTAGATTGAAATTAAATCGAAGCTGCTGAATTTGGAAATGCGATTGTTTTTATATTTCAACGATCTGAAAAAGTTGGTAATGAAACACATATGCCTTTAAATGATAAGTATTATAATAAATGTTCTACATGATCGCCATTTTACGCTATGTATTGTATTCTTTCATTAATTGTAACCCCTTCGTACATATTTTAATAATTTCTGCGTTCCTCATAGTTAAAAAACAGCCTACTGCTAGATACAGCAATTAAATTGTCATAATGACATACCTTTTAAATGTCAGCACAATTTTACTTTAGTTTAGTATACTTTATTCTTTGATAATGGTACATAACTACTATTAGAGAAATTTAAAAAGAACTTGTGAAATAATTGAAGTGTTATTTTCTTTTATTTGAGATATTTTTACAATGATGGATTTGTCCATCCTAGAACGAGTGGATATGATTTTGACCATAGGTGAATGTCATGAAAACTGTTTTTGGCTGGCAGAGTTTATGCGCAAAAGTATCCTGAACGAAGACATCCTGAAAAGCGGGCTTTTGAAAGACTTTTCGCAAGTTTTCGAGAGACAGGTAATACTTTCTACTCTAAACGAAAAAGAAGGAAATCAGTCGTTGACAACGAGGAAAATGAATTTCTAGTGTTAGGTTCAATTGCTGAAAAGTACCAGTTCACGGAAGATTACCCAAGAAACTGATATAAGTAGATCTAGTGTAGAGAGGATCATAAAGAAACACAAGTATCACTCATATCATATCCAAATACATCAACATTTATATGGGATGGACTTTGACCATCGATTGGAATTTTGCTTGTAGGCTCTTGATCGTGTTGGAGAAGAGGAGGATTTTTCTGAATATATTTAATTCACTGATGAATCTACCTTCCATAATAATGGATTAGTAGGTAGACATAATTTTCATTATTATGATACAGAAAATCCACACATATTTAAGACAGTTGATCACCAAAATCGCTGGAGTTTAAACGTCTATGCGGGAATTATTGGTGACTATGTTATTGGACCTTACTTTTTGAAGAACGATTGAATGGGCACCGTTCTTTACAATTTTTACAAGGAGATTTCTGGACTCTTTTAGAAGATCTCTTATTTACAAGAGGCAAAATGTGGCTGCAGTTAGACGGGGCTCCTGCACATTTCCACGTAGATGTTAGAAACTATTTAAATTTAATGTTCCCAAATAAGTGGATTGGAAGACAAGGACCTTGTAAATGGCCACCCAGATCACCCGATTTAACTTGCATAGATTTTTCTTATGGGGATATGTAAAAAGTATTGTGTACAATTCGACACCAACTACGCCGGATGATATGAAAATCAGAATAACAAATGCATTTGCTATCATTACCCCGGAAATGTTAAGAAGGGTTAGAAAATCGTTTGAAGAGAGAATTAGAATATGCATAAAGGAAAACGGCGATCATGTAGAACATTTATTATAATACTTATCATTTTAAGGCATATGTGTTTCATTAGCAACTTTTTCAGATCGTTGAAATATAAAAACAATCGCATTTCCAAATTCAGCAGCTTCGATTTAATTTCAATCTAGGTAAAATTTAAAATATCTTCAAATATCTCCGAAATCACAAGAGATAGGTATAGGGAAACCTAATACAGTTTGGGTAGGAATTGAAAAACCTTTCTCCGAGTCTGAAAATATACAGGGTGTTCCATTTGAAATAACAAAGTTATACACTATTAAAGTTGGGACAAATAAAGCCGGTCTATGGAATCACCCTGTACATTATTATAACATTACATACCTGAAAATAAGTAGCCCAAGATATACCAAATCAAGGCTAAAAACATGATTTGAAAATTTCAATTAGTTTGTCTGTTATGTCCATTTTCAAAAGATCTTACTTTTTCGAAAAACCTCCAATACTTCGAAAACGGCTAACGATAGGTATATGGAACATCGAAGTAACTTACCTTTATTTTTCCTATACAATTCGAAAAAAGTAAAAAATGTATATTGTTCCATTTACAAAAACATAACTTTGATACTTAGCGCTTTGTATAAACGACAATATTTTCTAATTATGGCCATTATAAACGTACACCATCTTATCAAAAAGATTTTAAAAAATTATTAGTTTGGGAGCTACAGTCCGAGGCGCTGGTGGTGGGCCAGCCTGTATATATATGTATATATATATATATATATATATATATATATATATATATATATATATTTAAAAAGGGCGATCGAAAGGATATGGCTAATTATAGACCTACTTCTGTTCTGTCCAGCTTTGCAAAAATATTTGAAAAAGTCATGTTGAATAGGCTCTACGATTTCTTTATGAAAAATAACCTACTGAATGGGTATCAGTATGGCTACTTGAAGTCTCGCTCTGCGAATGATGCAATATTTGATGCATTGTGCCGTATATATGGCGAATTAGAGCATAAACGGAAAGTAGGCTGTTTGTGCTTCGATATGTCAGAAGCTTTCGACCTTGTTGATCATCGTTTGTTGTTAGCAAAATTACAATCTTGCGGAGTGCGTGGATTACCGTATGACTGGATAAACTGTTATTTAAATGAATACAAATTGTAACGTTATCTGATGAGTATCGTAAAGTGAGTATGTCTGGTCCTGCTAGGGTTGTAAGAGGCGTGCCACAGGGATCTTCTACTTGGACCATTCCTCTTTTTAGTGTTTGTAAATGATTTAGCGGACTTCTTTGTTAAAAGCACATTTTTCAATATGCCGATGATACCTCACTCGTTCTATCGGCTAAATCCATTGCAGATTTGTCTGTGAATGGTAGCAAATGTGCACGACAGATGTTAGCATGGTGCGTCGAGAATGGTTTGTTGCTTAACTGCAAAAAGACCAATATGATTTTTTGATCCTCATAATACCACTCCGAATGAAAGCGTATTGATTAGGATGAATGGGTCAGTACCGCTTTCCCCATACATAAAGTTTCTAGGGTGTACAATGGACAGCGCCTTGAGCTGGGAAAATCATGTTCACGATCTATGTAGTAGTCTGTGTTCTTTGGGTTATGCAATGAAACGGCTGAAACACACTTCCACTCTAAAATCCCTTCTGTGTTGCATCAAGATTGAGGTATGGGGTAATGTTCTGGGGTATAACGAGGGGTATGAACCGGGTTTCTTTAATCCAAAAGCGGATTATCCGCACTATGTTCTCCCTCAGGTCTGGGGACCATTGCAGAGAGTATTTCCTCAACAACAACAATATTATGTCTGCCCCGTTTTTGTTTCTGTATGAATGCGCATTGTACACCAGAAACAATCCTTCAAAATTTATCAGAAACTGTGAAATAAATAAGGCGCACATCATCAGACATGGGGATTGTTTGTCGGTGCCGGCACACAGAACCGCCCTTTATGAGAAGTCTCCTTCTTACATGTGCATAAGGACTTATAATAGACTTCCCGGTTCGATCAGGAATATAGGTACTGACACTCATTTTAAATCTGTGATAAAGAATTTCTTTCTAAAAAACTGTTTTTATAGTACAAATGAATTTTTTACTTCAAATTTTTGTGATTTTTCTTAGATACAAAAATGTATTGTATTTGGCTTTTATTTTTTTATTTTTGTTGACCATGTCTTTTTACAGGCAATAAAGAGCATTATTATTATTATTATTATTATTATATATACATATATATATATATATATATATATATATATACTAATACATGAATTTACAAATAAAGAAACTAGAAAGTGTATAATGTTTATTTCCTGTTTACTAATCTTTGTATCGTGTATACACCGCCAAATAATGACATTTACTTAAAATCGACTCGGCGCAGAATCTGTTAAGGACGTCTGATTATCATTTTACATTTCCTCTTGGAAAATCACAGCCATATTTATAATTATTTTCTAGTCCATATAAGGGAACATACTACATCGTTTCACTCTCCATGAAATATTTTTAAGGGACTCGATGAACGCGCTTTGTTTCTCCTCTTTTTGTAAATTTTGGATTGCCATACGTAAACGTGCGCCCTCGATTACTTCGTGTAGGCATATTACTTTTACCTGTGCATCTCTTTCGATGGCGATTCATTTGTGCCTCAACTAACGCTAAAGAAAATTCGTTGCTAGTTCTTTTGTTTCTTGCTCTCATAAAAGATAATAAAATACTACATTGTTTTGCGTTTAATTCCTCAATATCCGACCCTAAGCGAAGTAGGTCAAGTGCAACCTCACAATTCTTCGTATTAACGGCCCAAACTAACGCGGTTTTTCTTTCGCTTATCTTTAACAGCTAGAAGTTCTTCTATGTGATAGTGATTCATCTGCGCTTTCTTTGTCCATTTCGACAAGATATCAAATATTTGTTGCTTTTTCAATTTTGCCGATAAATGAAAAGCGGTTTCACCGTCTTTGTTTTTTGACATAACTATTTCTTTGCAGTTTTGATTTTCAAGCAGCTGCAATAGTTTATTTAGGATTGCAAAATAACCACGTGCTAATATTACGTGCCAAGTTGTATTTCCACATCGGCGTCTACGCAGAAGCAGTTCTTTGAATTCCTGTGAAGTCGGATTGAATTTCTCTGCGAGTGTTAGCAGATTATTGAACGACTTCATATCGTTAGATTCTATAGCAATTTCCCAGACATTCAGATCTTCGTTGTCTCTTTCGTATAATATAGTCCTTAGTTCATTTATTGTTAATTTAGATTTTTCGACGTATCTCCATAGATTGTTCAGCATCTCAACATCTGCTGATGCTACGATGAAATGCCACGCAGTTCTTCCTCCCTGTTCTTTTTCTGTAATAATGTTCCTAATTTCGTCGGCTGATAAATCGCTTTCGCAAATCCACTTCCAAAAGCATTCAAAAATTGAAATATTACACGTTCTAACGGCTTTCCACCATAAACTTTCCGTTTCATTCTTTTCTAAGAGCAACGTTCTAAAGAATTCTTTGGAGTTTATTCCGTCTTCCTCCTCAATCAGCGTTAGCAACTGGTTTGCTAAGATATGGTTTTTATTTTTAGGGCTAAGTGCCACATGCTTTCTCCAGACTCGTTTTCTTCGAGTAACATACGTTTTAATTCGCCTGAGCTTAGTTTTGCTTCATTTGTCAAATTCCATAATTCTTCCAATATTATCGGATGATTATGTTCTAATTCTCCAGATGGTTCGGTATCATTCGTCAATATGAGCAACTCTGAATTAATTTCAGAAGCAGTTTTGTGCCAAATAGTTTCGCCCAGATAATTTTTGCGACGTAATATCTCCTTGAAGTCCATCCAGGAAAACTCAGCCTCTTTAGCCCATTCCCGTAGGATTTTGAAAACACTAACGTTATTTCCAAGTGCTGCAAAATCCCATACTGTTTCATAATGGGAGGGTTCAGCAGTCAATAATAATTCTCTAAATATGCTCGTATCGTATCCCATTTTACTAGCGAATATTAATAGTTTCTTAAAGACCCATGCTTGCCCTTTCAACGCAGCCTGATACCACAAACAGAATTCGTTATTGTCTTTTAATAGCAGAAGGTTAACAAATTCTTCGCTTCCCAACCGTATTTCTTTGGCGTACTCCAATAAATTATCGAAGATTTTCATTTGATTCAATGCCACTGCCAACATCCACGTAGTCTGCTTACTCGTGGTACAGGATATTAGGAGTTGTTTTAATTGTAGTGGGTCATTTCTGCATATTTCCTTGTATATTGTCCATACGGCATTCAAGGTATGAACGTAACCATTTTCAGCGGATATAACCCAAATGGATTTGCCGCGTTTATCATATGCCCCAAATAACTCACTTATCGTATCGAAACAATTCGCTGTCATCAGACACCTCGATAAAAATTTAATGATGTTAGTATTACCTTCACGAACTGCCCTATGCAAAATTGTTGTTGGTTTGTCTTGTAGTAATCCCTTCTTCCATAATGCCTCTATTCTACATCCATACTGTATTAATAATTCGTTAGATATTTCAAGTTTCATTAATAAGTTGTTGATAAAACTCCGTATGACTCCGTAATACTTAGATAATAAGATTGTTTTCAAGAAGAAATCTACTACCGCCAACGAAGGTGTAGATTTAGATAATTGGTGTATAAAAAAATCGCTAGCATAATAATCGCAAAACGTTTGATGTATAAAGCTCAGTCTGCCGGAAACATATTCCACTATTCCGATCCTATTTAATTCCTCACGACTGCGTACATGTTTCTTATGAAACTTTAGTAATTCTTCTTTGTCATTGGGAAATAACACACGCAAAGCGAGCTGTTGATGGACTTTCCTGAGATTCACACCACCAGCCAATATGTTACCCAGATCTTCTCTAGCGATATTAATTTTCGATAGATTGTTCTTTTCAAATATGTACACCAGATATTTACCACGCACAAACTTCTCATAGATTTCTAGTAAATTCATTTGCAACGGCAACTGCGGTATTTTACTGTTTGACCGACAAAACTTCACCAGGTCTTGTTCATAAACCTCCGCTAGCATGCGAGCTTGGAGCGGAATACCAATAAGTTTTCCATCTCTATCCTGAATCGATTTCGATATTTTCCGTATCAAATTTGCGGCAAACAATTTTATTTTGTCATCATATGAACTGGTATTGAGCGACTTACCCCAAAATTTGGTTAAAAATGTGATTTGATCCGTGATGGTGATAGGTTGAAGTTTGCAAAGGATAGGTCTCAATTCCTGTAGGAAATGCTCACCTATATTTAGTCGTGTCGTAACCCACAACTGTTGTATCCCGGAATATTTCAGATCTATCAGCAAATTGAAGAAGACATCTTTGTAACGGGGGCAAATTTCATCGACTCCGTCAAACATTACAATTATCTTCCTTTCCCGAAGCTGCTCGCCAAATATTTGCTTCTCTAGAATCGATTCTAACTTGAATAACTCCTCAGATAAAAATTCGGTAGCAATGATTCTTTTGTATGTGCGCCGTTTTAGCTTCTCAAACGCAGCGGTGTGCTCCTTTAGATCAAACCGTACTATCCAGAGACTCGGATCTAGTTGCTTCATACATATCGAGAAGTGAGTTAGCAGAGTAGATTTGCCCATGCCTGCGCCATCGACCAGCAACAAAATTTTCTCGCTTCGGACCATCTGCAAGAGTTTTGAATGCTTGCTTGGTGGGTAATGTGAATTTTTCCTCGTATCAGTTAGAGTTCTTTCAATAAAGTAGAATTCATCGTAACCGTACGAAATGGGCAAAGGTTTTCCAATGCTTAGAGGTTTACCTTGTATCATACTGATGAATGGCAGTGATTTGGCACAATCAGAATCAATATCTATAAGCTGATTCAAAGGAATGCTATATCCCTGAAAATCGATTTCTTGTGCCAACAAGCGGTTCTGAAATTCCTTATCGAAATCGGTCCATTCGTACGTTTTGTTGATTAATACCATCGGATTTTCAATTTCCTCTAGCAATTTTTGTCCTTGCAAACTATCGGCTATAAAAATAAGTCTTGGTTTTTTACTGAAACTTTTAATGGTAGCCCAGAGTAATTTGCGAGCTGAATCATATTCGGAAGTGCAGTCAACTACAAGTGTTTGTTCGAGCTCCGACTTAAAAGAGTTACGAATTTTCAATACCATACCTTGGTTTTTGAAATGCTTTGCTGCAGTAAATATATAATGACCCTTGATAAAAGAGATACTCCCCTGCGTTTGTAAATATTGATATAAATATACTCTCGTTAGTTGAGGTAGAGGTCCTGTTAATATCAAGTTTTCGTCTGAATTAACAATGTCTATCAAACACATGGGCGTCAATCGAATCTCATAGTGTTGAATTTCATCTAACTGTTGTAACAAATCATTTAAGTGTTGATTTTTAAAATAGGACGGCCTTTGTAGAAACCTCTTAAATTCACTCTGTACTCGTCGGTGATAAAAACTAAATATTTCTGGAGCGCCTCTTTTAACCTCTGCGAGGTATTCTTGTTTCTTTCTATAGCGCATAAATAATTGACACATGCGAGCAATCAATTCGGAAGGCCAATCATCGGAATTGGGGTAATTAGTCAATACATGGTCTATGATAGGTATTTTACCTCTAGTTCGATCGATAATTTGCTCGAAATTGTCTCTTGTTTTTCATCACCCACCGGAAATGGATTACCTCCGTTGTTATAAACAGTTTGTACAGCAAAACGGACTAATTCACTCGCTAGTGTTTCTAGCAGTATGTCAATCGTTTGTTTGGCGGCGATAAAAACTGTTCCTGCAGCATAATCACAAAATCCCGGTCCATTCTGTGTAGGATCCATACCAATAATCGAATCTCTACCAAAATCGAATATAATTTCCTGTATATTAGAATGTTCCAATACTTTCATCACAGTTGAGATGTTCGGAACGACATCCAGTTGTTCTAACAGTATCTTTATTTCGTCGAAGTAATTTCCTTCGTGTGCCAATCTACATTTGGATAGAAGAAAGGCGATGTGAGAATTGTATTGGTTTCTAAAATGTTTCGATTTACCTTCTTTCAATCTTCTCTTTTGTTCATCAGTTAAATTCCACTCTTCATTTTTTCCATGGTAAAACCCACTCATCTGTAATATAGCAAGCATATCATATTCGTTAGCGTTCAAAGCTGTGATTACCGCCGATTGGTTTTTGGGATTAAACGCATGTTTTAAATGAGGACGATCTATCATAAACTGCCGTACCATATCTTGCGAATTTTCTTCTATGGCTTTATGGAAATCTTCCCTATCTTGTGTAAACTTTCTTAGTTTTCCTATAATTCTGTCTTCTGGCAAAATATTCAATTCAAATCCATTGGGAAACGGAGCATCCGTCATAAGTAACAGCAAGACGTTGTCATAACATTGATTAGACCACGCTAAATTAATTGCAATTTCGTAATCCTGCCTTATGCCGCAGTTAATTAAAAAAATTAAAGATTTATTCTTCCCATTTAGGGCAGTGATCACCAAAGGGGTGTGACCGTTACAATCCTTTTGTGCTAACAGATTTCTTTGCCAACAAGAGGGTAGTAATTCTTCCGGTTGGTAAATTGTGGATAGATTTAATATTGCACTGATAGTTTGTGGACTAGCGTATTCAGCAGCAATTTCTAACACTCTACGATCATCCCCATTTTTGCTACTTAAATCCCAATTAACAAGCAGCAGAAATCTCAATGATAATGCATCGTTACTCCTAGCAGCGTAATCAATGAAACGCCATGTATCGAACTCACAGTCTACATCGAAACTAGTATCCAATAAATTACCATTAAAGCTACCCCCAAAATTAAAATGCAATGCCTTTAACAGGAGCGGAAATCTGAAACTGTTATCAGGCGTTAGTTCTTCAATTAATTCTTCTTCTGTCAACGAGTTTCGCCAATCGTTTTTGAACAGCTCAAAAGATTTATGTGGCTCCTTAAATATAATGTGATCATGCCATTGTACGATAACTGGTTTACGTTTATAAAATGCATTTTCCAACAGTTTCATAATATACTCGATTGATTTAGTCACACTCGAAACATCACTAGAATCTTCGGTGTTAATAATTAATACGAACAAATATGTAGATTTATTAAAAACTTCGAAAAATAACTTATCTTGTATAAGTGACAACGCTTCCTCAACCGTTGAGCTATTTACTTTCAAAATTTTACTGTCTCCAATTGCGTCGGTACAACACCACTGTGATCGATCATTGCAATTAAATTCTTTAATTTGCTGCTCACTAATAAACTGAATCGATTGGCTTCCACGGAATTCTTCTACTTGATCGGTAACCTCTTCTACAGTGATATTGTCGTCAGTGATATATTTTAAGTAATCAACTATGTGTGGACATTGATGTCTTTTAGCAAACAATAAAGGAGTAAGTCCCGTTTTGTTCGTAATGGAAGTATCAGCATTTTTACCAATTAAAAATTTGATTACTTCAATTTCATTCCTTTTGACTGCCATATGAAGCGGTGTATTTCCGCCATAGTTGTTATCGCACGCATTAACGTTTGGCGTTGGGAATTTGTTGAAAAGTCTTTTGATAATTTTCAATTTTGCTTTCACTGGAATCGCTTGTCGTATCGTAATAAATAACTTAGTGTTGGCAGCTAATTCTTCGCTATCTGAATCTTCCATGATAGATTAGTGCTGCAACATGAACAAATTGTAGAGTTAGTAATTAAGTGCGAACTAGGGCGTATCCTTAATTATAATGTTATGATGTAACAAATAACAGTAGATAGAAGAAATCGTTGTTGGACAATGAGTTAAAAAATGTACAGTAGAAGAAGAGACATAATTGGGGATGTCTGTCGTTTAGAACCCTTTTATGAAAACGTTATTAAATATTACAAATATTAATAACAAGAATGTAATGGGTGACAAATAAGATACTGAGTCGATTTTAACCGTTATTCTCAAAATTACAATTCTTTAAAAAAATTAGTAAATATAGGTATACAAGAATAAAGATATAGAAATGCTTAATTGCCTCGAAAATGGATTATGGGTAGAGTTCCTCAATTTGCGCCAATAGTACTGCAACTACCTGAAACTACTGTGCCAGAATAGTAACTTTAAATACATAATACATAATGGTTTCAATGTATAGTGTAGTATAGTAATACTCGAATGGTTAATTACCATTAGAAAATTCATCTTTTATTATAATTCAATATATCAAAATTTACAGTTAATGTTGGGGTTATGGTCTTCAATTGTCATACGGTTTATTTTCGGGTTCTATTTATACCTTTTCGACACCACGCCCACCACTTTTTGAGCATTTTATTACCCTACGGGTACTTCTTATTTTAACTCCAGCCAGAGACGTTTAATGGAAGAAACAAATGTAAGTAGAAATAAAATTATTAATTATTATAAAAAGCAACGATTAAAAGATAGAAAAGCATTGTAAACATTCAGACACATACATATGATACTTTTACATTACAAGAATTCATATAAATTTACTGGAAATAACCATTCAATACAGGTTTCTATAACAGCGATATACCTGGATGAACTGGAGTCAAGGTGAATTAAAGTTTTCGTTTCGTGGACAACGGAGAAATAAAGCAGTGTAATCCTGGTTTCCAAAAGAAATAAAAAGTTTGTTTGGTTACCGACCAAGAAAATTGACAAGATAGATAAGTCAACAAATAAGCTGATAAATATATTTGGAATAAAAGGGTTTTAAGAAGAAGTACCAGTGAATAAAAGAACCTCACCATACCGGAGAAGATAGAATCTAAGAAGGGGAAGAATCCATAGAAATTAAAGGTGCATCGAGAATAGAAGTTAAGAGAGGATTGTAGAATCAAATAGCTGCAAAAATGCACAATTAGTACATTATGGCCGAATTTCGTCATTGAACTCTCATATGTACGAACATCTAATCATCTGTATTTGTATGGTGCAAAGTTGCTATTCTAGTACAATCGTTTATGATAGTTGCAGTGCTATTGGCGCCAATTGAGCAACTCTATTTATTGTACCATAGCGTGCGTTCAATGGATTTGAAATTTAACCAATGTTGAATAAGTGCAGTTACATTCATAGCTTTTGAAAATTGGTGAGTATTTTTTTAGTTTCGTTGTTGGTAAGGTATAAACTTCAAAAATATTTAATATCAGAACAAACAAATCCAATTTTTTAATGGAATAGAAAAAGAGATTATATAATATTATCACTAAGGTTTGATAAAAGACTGAATGACGTTATCATTAAGTAATGTAAACCGGGCTGACGCCCTTCTTCGAATTTTAATGTCGTGCCTTGCACGTAAGTGGAGACAACGACCGGTTTACACTACTTAATGGTAAAACGTCATCCACTCTTTTATCAAATCTTAATTATAACTAGAGACCGTATCAGACCGACACAACTATCACATCGGTAAACTCCTCACCACATAATTGTTTATAATAAAATCGGTGACACGTGTTTCGCTAGCTCGAGGAAAGCATCTTCAACAACCGTATAAACCGAAGTGACAAATTTCTACCATTAAAAATTCTACAACATGCATTTTTACCCCACTTTTTACTGTGACTATTTTCCCTCTCGGTGACGGCTCGGACGCCTTTCACCCCCGCAAATTCCCATGTTAAGTCAAGTGGACAGCCAAGGGAAAAGTACCTGCTAAACCCTAAGTTTGAACGTTAAAGATTTACAAGTACATTGTGTGAATTCGTTAATGCCCAAAGAAATTAAATTATAGTTAAAATTCTTTCATTCGATCATAATAATCGGAATAAACTAGATTGAATCGGTCCCGCGTCCCGATTTAAAGATTTATATTTTTGTGTATGTGTATGGCTTCAAATGCATCGAGTTCTCGCGGTGAATCGACCTGTCTTATCAATTTTAAATTTTCCATTTTTATGTCGTGCCCCGTGTCATGCATATGTTTCGCGATACTTGACGAGTCTATCCTGCCGTAGCGATAATGTGACACATGTCCTTTGAATCGTGTAGCTATTGCGCGTCTCGACTGTCCTATATACATATGCTTTATCGTATTCACTACAATTAATTTTATAGATACCCGACCGTTGTTCCGGAACTGTCTTTCGGATTACCTAAAAGATTCTTTAAGGTGTTTTTAGATGTCGAGCACACCTTCAAGTTTTGTTTTTCTAAAATATTGTTAATCCCTTTTGAAATCTTATGATGCGGTAGTTTTATAAAATTCTTTCCCCGCGTAACTACCGGGGCCAAAGTCGTTGAATTTCTTACGTGGCCTTTTCTTTTAATTCTTTCTAATCGTTTTTAACATCTCTTACGGAGTAACCGTTGTACATAGCTAGCTTTTTGATGTATTCTAAGTCTTTTCGGAACCTACTTTGTGTGAGCGGGAATTTAACTAACCTACTGAGTAAGAAATTGATAAACGACATTTTATGTTGCATGCAATGGTTCGAGTCCGCCATTATAAACCTATTAACATTTGTACTTTTCCTGTAGACGTGCACTTCTAATTTATTATTACTATTGTTTCTAATAACTAAACTATCTAAAAATGGGAGACGATTATTCACTTCTTCTTCTACCGTAAATTTGTTGTGTCGAATTTTGAATTTAGTTGTCCTAAGAAATTATCAACCGAATATTTCCTGGTATCGACAACAGCAAAAATATCGTCCACGTATCTAATCCACACTCTAGGAAAATATTCACTATCTCTCTTCATCGCTATTTCGAAACTACTCGGGGGTGAAAGGCGTCCGAGCCGTCACCGAGAGGGAAATATTTGTGCATGCACACACATGGTCACTTCGGTTTATACGGTTGTTGAAGATGCTTGCCTCGAGCTAGCGAAACATGTGTCACCGATTTTATTATAAACAATTGTGTGGTGAGGAGTTTACCGATCTGATATTTGTGTCAGTAAATTACACCACAGTCCTTGCAATCACCTTTATTTACAGACCGGATTGTATATTTGAGATTTGACTAAAATATGTACATACACATATCTGTACCTTAGAGGTAAAGGATCGTAACTCCAGTTTTTGTCAATATCGAGTTAATACTTTTTACAACGTATCAGAAGCGTAATAAAATAGTTGAATTAGTTACTTAATTAAATGTTCAAAAAAGCAAATGAGAGGTTTATCCTATTTCTACTAAAAATATTCCTCTTTCTATATTATAAAGCTTTAAACCTTGTT
Source organism: Chrysina gloriosa (assembly GCA_038088585.1). Lineage (NCBI taxonomy): Eukaryota > Metazoa > Arthropoda > Insecta > Coleoptera > Scarabaeidae > Chrysina > Chrysina gloriosa. Next base: position 11,940,242 of record CM076095.1, read on the forward strand.
TTCTCTAAATCTACAATAATGGAGATACAATCCTTTACCTCTAAGGTACAGATATACGTCTTAAATATGAGCAAAATATGTTGAAAATATTTCTAAAATGTCTACAATATGTAAAATATGTTGAAAATATTTCTAAAATGTCTACAATATGTAAAATATGTTTCAAAAATGTTTTCAGAATATATTTTGAAGCAACAAGGAAAAGAAACAAACAGTGAGAAAATTTAAACAGGTTTTATTAAACAGATGCCTATCACTTACAGCATTACTACATTACTACATTAAACATTACATTCCTTACTGTAAAGACAATTCACAATCAAATGTTTTTCAATATTTTCAATAGTTAAATTATGTCTCCTATCCGTTAGTAGCGATTAATATGTTGGAAAACTTCGTTCGACGTCAATTGATGTGATGTGTTGATTTAAATCGGTTTCAACATCAAAATCGCCACGGAGAATTTGGTTTACTTGTTGCAACAAATTTAAATCGCCATTTCTTTTTAAAATATCATTAACTTTTTATTTATTAATTTCCTATTTTTCCAGGAACTTCCCTAAGTGTTTCCTTCAATTAATCAATCAAATGAAGAGATTCTTGTAACGGAAGTGATTCAGTTTCAAGAATAGCAATTTTATGAACAAAATCATAATTTGATTTAATGAAGCAAAGTTCATGGTGCAGTGAATTATTTTCTAAAAATGATTTGCACTTTGAAATCACACCAATATTTTCCTCTTCAAAACCTAAAATAAGTTCTTTAATAGGGACAATTTGTTTTGCATAAAAGCTGGCATCTTTCACAAAATAGTCTGGCGACAGTGTAACAAAACAAAATAGAAATCGCCACGTTCTTATACCTCCATATGCAACATTTTGAACAATATGAGAGCCCGTTTCTGCGAAAATTGGGCGTTTCCAGACTTTCTGCCACACTGTATACAAGTAGAATGGCTATACAAATAATGTCACATAATTGTCTTTCTTTGTTCAAGTAGTGCAAAGCGTTTAGTAAAAGCCGCGTGCACTCAAACGAGAACACTTTAACATCTTTAGTAAAATAAAAAAGAACTTTAAAACACGGAACTTGAAGTACTACTTTTGTTCAAGTTTAGATGCCTCCACTAATTATACTAAAAGAGGTAAAAGGCTAAAGGGGCTAAAGATAAGAATATCATTGTTTATTAAAATTACAATTTGTATCAAATAATTAAATAAAACATAAATATTGCTGCATTAATAAAAGATTCTAATAGGTTGCAATAATAAATTTATTTGAATAATTAAACAGGTCTACAAATTAGAAGCTTTTTCCTTCCTCACATTTGATTCCTGATTATTGGGGTTTGGGACCTCCTAAAATTATACTAGGAAGGGTTTTCCCTCTCGACTCTGAATTTATTTTAGCGGATTCAGCAAATAATAAAAAACTAGAGATAAGAATATCATTGTTTATTAAAATTAGAATTTGTAAAAAAATAATTGAATAAAACATGAATATTGTTGTACTAATAAAAGATTCTAATAGATTGCAGTAATAAATTTATTTGAATAATTACACTGGCCTGCAAATTAGAAGTTTTTTTTCCTTCCTCAGATTTGATTCCTGATTATCGGCGTTCAGGACTTCCTAAAATACTGCCTGGAGCCACGTTCCCCATCGCGTTATTACAGGCTGGGATGGTGCTGGCAATTTCAGACACAATTGTTTGAATACACGGATGTGTTTGGAAGATTTGATGAGCATTTTTTTGGTAGATGCTATTAACTTATCCACTATCGGATACTTCTTTCGAATGGTTTCTGCTACGAGGTAGCCTGCGTCTTAAGTCTCTAAGAGTCTCGTTCAAAACGCTTGTGGATCCGAGTTTCTCGGAAGGTATCAACCCGAAAGATAAGAGAGAAAGTTACAACATTGAAAATAAATTAAATTTCTATGTACTTAGGATGTGACGAATAATAGCTAATTGTTCGGAGAAGTCCTAACACAGATCTTTTGTAAAGTAAGACAATCCTCTATCTTTTCAATTTTAAAGAACATTTTCAAGTCATCAGCAAATAACAACGACCCACACTGCAAATTATTCACTATATTATTTATATATATATATCATATTATATATATTAAGAAGAGAATAGGTCCCAAATTTGAACCTTGTGGTACGCCAGATGTGATGGTCTATCTGGTCGAAGGCCTTTTCGAATTCTTGAGGATAACCTCGGAACCAAGAAGTTCAGCTTTTCCAATAGTTCAGGTGAATCAATCTTGTTGTGCAACAGTCTATAGAGAAACGATAGCCCAATCTTTTTCCGTCTAAGCTCCAGAGATGACACAGAAAATGTTGTTAATAAAGTATCGTATGGAAATCCTGGGGCGGGGAACATACGATTTGCTTTGAACCACAGGTATTTTAAAAGCGTCGCTGAACGTTTTCAACCAGTTTCTTAGTGACGTCGTACATCGGATTCCAGACAAGTGCACCATATTCAAGGTTGGAACGAATTAAAGCACCGTATAGAACCTTCAAGGTAGACGACTGCGTAAATTCCATAGAGTGGCGAAGCACAAAACCCATAGTTTTCGAGGCAAAAGCTGCCATGACATCAATATGTTCATTGAAAGTCAGCTCTGAATCAAACAGAATTCCCAAATGCCTGACGCTACTACACCGTGCAAGAGCCTCATCTTGCACGGAATAATTAAACAAAACAGGCATCTTTCTTCGTGTGAACGTCAGAGCAGCACATTTAGGAACAATCAACGTAAGTCTATTTTGTATGCACCATTCCGATATGCTATTTAGGTTGGTTTGTAGATTTTGACAGTCGTTAATACCATTGACTCACGTATATATCTTTACGTCGTCTGCATACATTAGGATTTTACAGGTTGTAACACCTGGTAGATCATTTATAACAAGTAGAAAAAGTAATGGGCCCAAGTTGGATCCCTGTGGTACTCCAGAAGAAATTACTTTTCTGCTCGATGTAAAGCCGTTGTAAGCAACAAAATAATTGCGATTTTGTAAATACGACAGAAGAAGTTCGAGCAGGGAAATACTGAATCCAAAATCCTGCAACTTCCGCAATAATACTCCGTGGTCCAAACGATCAAATCCCTTAGATAGATCCGTATAAACAACGTCTACTTGGCTACGGTTATCAATAATCTCAGAAACGTACTGAGTAAAAATGATCAAGTTAGTGGTTGTCGATCGACCCTGAACAAAACCATGCTGATAGGACGAAATCTGTAAACGTATTGCAGAATATATTTGATTGTAAAGTACAGATTCAAATACTTTGGCCACATTTGACAAGATTGATATTGGCCGGTAGTTGAAAACATTAGCTCTCTCACCATTTTTGAAAATAGGACAGACCCTTGCAGTTTTCCATACACTTGGGAAATGAATGGTTTTACAAAAACACTTGAACAATTTGTTATTAAGAAACTTGGCACCTGATCGGCCCTGCAGTTAACTTAGTTTTTAATGTCCTAATAGCAATGAGTATGTCATTTTCGGAAAACGAGGTAACACTTGCTGATGTAAAGCAATTACGATTAGATTCCGGAGTAAATGGTGTGGATAAATTAGAAACACCAAAAAGGTAGTCACAAAAAGCATTTACAATAGATTGTGGGTCTTCATAATATTCGTTGTCCTTAAACATTGAGTTTGGTATTCTGCTATTGACTTTCCGCGATCCAATGAAGTTCCAGAATCCATTGTAATAGAATCCTCCATTCTACGGAAATATACTTTATACGCTATTCCCATTGGTTGTCTAATAAAGGCGCGCTGTCGTCTAAATGCTTGTAGATCATCATTAGAATATGTTCTCCTGTATTTCTTGGGTATTCTTTGTTTGCGTTTAATATTGTAAATAATATCAGGTATATACCATATTGGATTAATGCGTCTGTTCGTCCTTGATGAATGGCGAATGGGGACGAACTCATCAAACAATCTATAAAGAATGGAGTAAAAGCCATCACATGATTTACCTCTGGTATTAGGTAATCAGTTGATAGAAATCCACATAGTATTAAAAGAAACATCTCCAATATTCAATTGAATCTAAAAATGCAGCGCTATTCTCATATATCTAATGCTCGGCTTCATCAGGATCAATTTATTTCCTCAGAAAAAATCTCTGGCGCAGTACAGTTACTCTTGATCACACACTTTTTGTATATAGAAATTGTTATGTTTGGTTTGATATTGTAATGATGTTATAATATATTAAACGTATTTCTCTTTGTTTCACATTTTAAGAATGTTTTTATAGGAGCGAGACGGCTGTAATTGAGAGTTGCAAAGAAACAGTTTAATTATAATATACTAAGTGTTTATTCGATTTAGATATGATAAATTAAGTAAAAATTAACAATTTATATAAATCATCGAGTTTATTATAAATTACATTTACATAATTAATTGCGAATCGTCGTACAAACTTACACAGGCATAATATCGAATCTAATAATTATGTATTACAATCAATTTCAAAATAGTTCTATTTCAGAGTTTGGATACAGGAAAAGAAGAAAGTCTAAACTGTTGTTAACGACTTATACCAAATCAATTCCAACCAATTAAAAAGTATTGCTTACAAAGTGAGGATATGACAAACGTTAGTTAGGAAATTTGTTACGATAAAAGGTAATGCACGACTTTTTGCTACAAATATGGGCTATTTATCACTTTGAACTAATAATAAAGGTTAGGCGATAAACGCTAATCTGTACTCCAAGCAACTGGATAGAAGGTATACGATCTCTTTTAATCGAAAGATGTTAGAGATGATCATTAGAAGCTGCACACTATATTTTTGTCAGAACGCCAAGCAGTATACTTTCCAAAGAATTTGATGAAAACCTGACGAGTTAGAATTGCTATTGCACCGTGTATGCAGTCCGGAATTGTTACCATCAAAATACCACTTGCTTAACCCTCCATCCGATAGATATTCTAATACCTTCGGTCCGACGGATGGTCTCTGGCCAGACCCCTATACTTTAACACGCATTTCTTTGCATTTTGGTGCGAATTAGTGGTGGGAAATTCATTTTAATACAAATCAGGTATATATTTTTTATTTCTTACCTTTCTCAGAGTTAAAATCAATGTTGTTTGATGTTTACAAGAAGGGATTACAACGTTTTTTATTAATTATGATTGGAACTCTCTCATGGGTTCTCAGAAGTACAAACAATGCATGAAAAACATGAATATCGAACTTTAGAATGTTGTTGACGTACTGGCGCTGAACACATTGAACAGAAAAAACGAGTTTTTCGGCGAACTTCTTCCTCTCCGTGTGAACAAATTTTGCAGTCTCTCTTGGCTGTGAGTGTATCGTTGCCGCTGGCAGGAGTAGCCACAATACTTCTTGGAATGTTTATTGATCTACCGAAGAACGATTCAATAGCCGAATGAACAATAAAATGCTTCATTACGTGAATATTGTTCATGCGATTTTCAACATTTGGAAGGACCAATGTTCTGGGCAAAGTATATAGAAAAGTGCGTCTAGCGGCATTTCTATTGGTGCCATCGACTTCTTTGCAAATGTAATAGGCAGCCAATGCCATAACATCCAACATGTTGAAGAAAAATGCCAAAGTCCAACGCCTGGTTAGCCGTTTTGTTGTAAAATGAGTAGCCATTTGGTCCATACAATCGACGCCGGCATTATTCGCATTGTAAAACAAAATTGGTTTCATTGCCTCGCCTTCACAACATTTCGTATAATGCACAGTGGAGAGCAAAATCACAGCCCTGTTCCTTTTCGGCACGTAGCTACAAAGCGAAACCAAGTTTTCATCAAAACCAAACACAGATGACAGCATAGGACGAGAAGCATACTTCTTCAGTTCTTCAGGGAGAATTTTTTATTGGACCGAACAGTGCCGGCGAAAGCTAGTCCAAGCACGTCTCCGCAAGTGCATCGATGCAGGAGGGGAATATTTCGAAGAATTTTAAACATTTGTACCGGTAAGATCAATAAATCTATTTTTCCCCAAAAATGCGCATTACTTTCATAACGGACCATACGAGGACCATACGAGGCCCATATACGTGAACATAAAAGTTAGAGTGGATAATTACAACATAAAAGTGCAAAAAAACCAAGTAGATCACCAAAATGTATCATATTCCATGCATTTTCATACAAAATGTATGGGATCCAGCCAGATACCATCTGTCGGACCGAAGAGGAGATTTCAAAACGTCCTTTTTCGTCCTTCGCGAAGACTAAATCCTTATTGCTATATATCTAGATCGATAGTCAATAAAATTCCAGGAAGATACTTGGAAGCCCAAGTCGATAGATAAACAAGAAATATACTTAATTAACGATTGAAAACGAAAAAGGTCTGGCTGGAACTATCTATCGGACGGAGGGTTAAGTAAGTGCTCCTGGTGGCATTTTACTAATGTCGCGAGGGTAGAACCAGCATGTCACAAGGTTTTTTGCCCCTAACTCTTAGGAATAATATTAGCGAGGTAACCTATTCTGCTGTATCCTGGGAGGTAATTTTCTTATAATTGTTTCTATTTCTATTCAATTAAGGTTCTTCCAATCCAAACAGTTATAGTGATTTAATAGTAAATATATTTCTACAAACAATACGATTTTTGAAATTATTGTTTACATATTTTAGAAGATATCAAATATGCACTCCTCATCATTGGTTTCGGTATCTTCTTGTAATTTTTCGACGTTTTGTTTCAATAACGTTCCTAATCTTTCGTCGATAATCCATAGAAGGTGCCCATAACGGGTTTTTCCATGATTTATAAACGACGATAAAGCTTTACACTGCTTCTCGTCCAATTCTTCAATGTTAGATCCCAGCTCTAACAGACCAAGGGCAACTTTAAGGTTCTTTTCCCTAACGGATCGAGATAATGGAGTTCTGTTTGTCTTATCTCTCCTACTCAGTATTTCTTTTATATTTTCTAGATTCATTTGCCCTTTCTCCGTCCATTTCAATAAAGTATCAAACATATTTCTTGTTTTCAATTTTGCCGACAAATGAAAAGCGGTTTCCTTGTCGTTATTTACTGATACAATTAGTTGATTGCAATGCTGACTTTCAACAAAATCTAGTAATCTGTGTAAAATTGCGTGATGGCCGAAAGTTAAAAGTTGATGCCAGGCTGTGTTTCCGAACTGAGGTTTATGTGAAAGAAGTTCCATGAATTCTTCTGGAGTCGGCAGAAAGTCCTTCATTAATTTAACTAGTTTGTTGAATATTCTTAAATCATTCGACATTATAGCTACGTGCCACACAGTTTGCCCCCTACCATTTTTTCAAATAGCATACTTTTCAACTCCATTGAATTTAGTTTTGACGTTTCGGCATACTTCCATAAATTGTCTATCATATTGATATTACAAGATGCTACAACGATATGCCACGCAGTTCCTTCCCGTTGTTCTTTTTCTGCGACGATCGTCTTGATTTCTTCTGGTGCCAGATCTGCTTCGCAAATCCATTGCCAAACACAATCTATAATTACGGTATTGCGTGTCTTCACCGCTGTCCACCACAAACTTTCAGTTTTAAACTTTCTCGTCAATAGCACTCTAAAAAAGTCTTTGCTATTTATCAAGCTTTCTTGCTTGATCAGTGTTAACAAATGATTTGCTACGGTATCGTCCCTATGTTTTATGAGCAAATGCCAAACGGTTTCTCCAGATTGGTTTTCCTCAAACAATATGTTCTCTTGTTCTTCTACGTTTAAATATGTGTCCCTCGCCAAATTCCACAATTGGTCTAGTATTCCAAGAGTGTTATTTTCTGAATCATTCGTTGGTGATCCTATATCCCGCATCCATCTACGTAACTCGGATTTAATTCCTGGAGAATTACAACTGACAACATCGTGCCAAACCGTCTGACCAAATCGATTTTTGTGACACAATATTGCTTTGATATCTGCTAACTGAAACTGTGCCTCTTCGGCCCAGTCACGTAACATATTAAAAACAATAGGGCTACCTCCCAATGCAGCAAAATACCACACGGTTTCGTCCTGATCCGGTTGAACCGCTAAAAGTAGTTGTCTAAGGATGGCTGGTGTATATTTCATTTCCTTAGCGAATATTAACAATTTCTTGTAGACCCATGCTTGTCCTCGTAAAGCCGCCCGAAACCATATACAGAACGCATAATCGTCTTCCTTCAGTAACAAATCAACGAATTCAGTTGCGGATAGTAGTGTTTCCTTGGCATATTCTAATAAACCATTGAAGATTTCAATCTGGTTTAGTGCTACAGCCACCGTCCATGATGTTTGCTTTCTGGAACTTTGACATATTAAGAGGTCTTTCATTTGTTGGGCGTCACGTTCGCATATTGTCTTATATCTCATCCATAATAAGTTTAACACATCAACGTATCCATTTTCCCCGGTATAACCCAAACAGATTTTCCGTATTTATCATTTGCTTCGAATAATTCCTTCCCTGTATCAAGACAATTAGCTGCAATAAGACAGCGCAGCAGGAAATTAACGATATTAGTATTGCCTTCTCGTACCGCAATATGCAAGATAGTTGTTGCTTTGTCTAAATCTCGCAAACATCCCTTTTTCCATAATTCATCTATCTTTTGTCCGTACCATATTAATATTTCATTCGACACCTGAAACTCCGATGATTCCAATAAGCTATTCGTGAAACTTCGAATAACTCCATGGGGTTCATCTAACAAAATTGTATCTAGAAAGAACTCTGCTATAATCGAGGAAGTTCTATATTTGGGCAATTGATTCATGAAAAAATCACCGGCATAATACTCGGAAAAAGTTCGATGTATGAAATTCAATTTATCGGAATTACGTTGTACAATTCCGATCCTATTTAATTCCTCAGGTTTGAGCGTGCGCTTTTTATTATATTTAAGCAGATCGTCCTTGTTACGCGGGAATAACACCTGCAAAGCCAGTTGTTGATGAATCTTTCTTAGATTTACTCCTCCGCTCAATATGTTGGCGAGATCCTCTCTGGCTAGATTAATTTTCGATAAATTGTTTTTCTCAAATATATAAACGAGATATTTGCGATGCACAAATCGCTTGTAGATTTCTAAAAGATCCAATTTTGCCGGCAACGTAGGAATTTGCGCTCTTGTATTACAAAACTCGATAAGATCTTGGTCAAACGCTTCTGCTAACATTCGCGTTTGTAAAGGAATGCTAGCGAATTCCCTATTCCTGTCTTTTATGGAGTTGGATATTTTCTTTATTAAGTTTACAGCGAAAGTTTTAATTTTGTCATCTTTCGCTCCAACTGACTTGTACCAAAATTTTGTTAAGAACTCAATTTGGTCATTGACGGTAAAAGGTTGTAGTGAGCAAGAGATTGGTTGTAGTTTATGTATTAAGTCCGTACTTAAGTACGGTCGCGTCGTAATCCACAGCTGGAGTATTTTAGACTTCTTCAGGTCTGCCAATAAGTTAAGAACTACGGTTTTGTAAAATGGGCTGATTTCATCGAAGCCGTCGAACATTACAATTATTTTTCTCCTGTCGAGCATTTCTGCGAATATTTGCTTTTCAAGGACCGATTTCAACTTTAACAACTTCGTACAAAGGAACTCGATAGCGCCGAGTTTCTTCTGTCGTTTCTCCTCTTCAAATGCTTCGGTATGATTGGTTAGACTAAACCTCATTATCCATAAAGTTGGTTCTCGCTCTTTGATTTTCTTTGAAATGTGGGTCAAAAGAGTAGATTTGCCCATACCGGCGCGATCGGCCAGTAACAAAACCTTCTCCTTCTTTATTCGTTCCAATAATGGTGTTAACATTGTAGGAGAATAACGTTGAAAACTTTCAGTGGTAGTAACGTTGATAGTTCTTTGAATGTAATACGACTCATCATAACCATAGGACGTAGGCAGAGGTTCACTAATCTTGAGATAATTATCGTCCAATAAATCAATAAGAGGTAAGAAATTGGCTCGGTGAGAATCAACGCTTACCAGTTCATTTAATGCTGTAGTATACCCTTGAAAATCAACCGAGCGTGTTAATAGGTACGTTTGATATTCGATCTGAAAATCGGTCCATTTGTATTCCTTCTCTACTGATCGTATCTCCATACCTTTGATTTTATCTTTTACTAGCGTTTCTGCTACTAGTCGATCAGTAATAAAAATGATTTTTGGCTGTTTGCTAAAACTTCTAATTGTAGCCCATAACAATTGCCGAGCCGAATCGTACTCGGAACTGCAGTCGACCACGAGTGTTTGTTTCAGGTCTGATTTAAAAGAGTTACGAATTCTTAGCACTATATCTTGGTTCCTAAATTGACCTACTAACGCAAAGATATAATGACCTCTGATGAAAGACATATCCCCCTGCGTCTGCAAGCTTTGATATAGATCTGCCGTTATAATTTGTGGTAAAGAACACGTTAGGATCAAACTAACGTCTGAACTAATAATGTCATTCGCCAATAAGCAACTGCTATTTAATCGGATTTTGCATTGCTGAATCTTATCCAAGTGTTGCAATAGAATGTTTAAGTACTGATTTTTAAAATAAGTCGGCTTCTCTAGAAACTTCGCCAATTCTTGCTGTATTCTCTCGTTGTAAAAATTAAATAATTCACCGGCCTTCTCCTTAATACCTTCAAGCCGTTTCTCGTCTTTCCTATAGTGCGCAAGCAGGTGATTCACGCGGACAATCAATTCTGAAGGCCAATCACAAGGATTGCGATAATTTGTGTAAACTCGGTTTATAATATCATCAATGTTACCTATAGTTTGGTAACGATCGACTATTTGTTGGAAATCCGTTTTGGTTTTTCATCCGACGCTGAATAAGGATTACTCTCGTTGTTATACACAGTTTGCATAGCAAAATGGGTAAGTTCGTGGGCTAAGGTGCCCAACAGAGTTTCAGTCGGCTGTTTAGCTCCCACACAAAGACTTCCTGCGACGTGATCGGCAGTGCCCGACCCAGATTGTGTAGGGTCGATACCCACCACCGAATCTTTATGAAAGTCGAAAATAATTTCATGCACATTAGACTGTTCTAGAACCTTTAAGACAGTTGAAATCAGTGGAATATCATCCAATTGTTCGTATAGCTCTTTTATTTTACTGAAATATTCTCCCTTGTGAGCTACTTTAGATTTGGACAAGAGAAAGGTGATGTGGGAGTTCTCAAGCTTCCTAAAATACTTCGATCTAGCTTGTTTCAGCTCCTCCTTCTGTTCATCATTTAGTTCCCACTTCTCATTGTCGCCAATACAGAATCCGTTTAACTGTAATATAGCGAGCAAATCATATTGACTGGCGTTCAAAGCTGTTATTATCGCCGATTGATTTTTGGGGTTAAACGCTTGTTTTGAGTAATTTAAATCTATCATAAACTGCCTCACCGTATCTTTTGCATTTTCTTCTATTGCTTTATGGAAATCTTCCCTATCCTTCGCAAACTTTCTTAATTTTCTTGTAACTTCGTCATCTGGTAAACCATTTAATTTAAATCCATTTGGAAAAGGAGCCTCCGCCATAAGTAATAGCAATACTTTATCATAACATTGATTAGACCACGCTAAATCAATTGCAATTCCGTAATCTTGTCTTACACCGCAGTTAATTAGGAAATTCAAAGTTTCAGTTTTTCCAACTAGGGTAGCGATCACTAACGGGGTATAATTGTTAGAATTTCTTAGCGTTAACGCGGTTCTCTGCCAGCAGGAAGGTGGTAATTCCCCCGGTTCGTCACTCGTGGATAGATTTAATATTGCACTCATAGTTTGTGGACCGGCATATTCAGCAGCAATTTCTAACACTCTACGATCGTCCTTGTTTTTGTTACTTAAATCCCAATTAACAAGCAGCAGAAATCGCAAGGATAATGCATCGTTGCTTCTAGCAGCGTAATCGATGAAACGCCAAGCATCGAATTCACAATTTACATCGAAATTCGTATCCAATAAGTTACCGTTAAAAGTACCTCCAAAATTAAAATGCAATGCCTTTAACAGGAGCGGGAATCTAAAACTGTCATCGGGAGTTAGTTCTTCAATTAGTTCTTCTTCTGTCAACGAGTTCCCCCAATCGTTTTTGATCAATTCGAAAGATTTACGTGACTCCCTAAACATTATGTGACACTGAGCAGAGCAGAGTGACTGCCATTGTATGATAATTGGTTTACGTTTATCGAATATACCTTCCAATGGTTTCATAAGATGCAGTGTATCTTCAGCCGATCTAAAAGCATCCAAGTCGTTAATAGTGCTTGAAACATTAACGATTATAAGAAATAAATGTGTAGATTCGTTGTACATTTTAATAAATAATTCATCTTGCATAAATGACAACGCCTTTTCGATCGTTAAGTTATTTATTTTTAATATTTTGCTATTTCTAGTAATGGTAATTGGGTACGAATCAGTACTGTCGAACTCTTCTACATAACACCGGCTGACACTTTGGATTGCTTCGTTATTCAACAATTGTTCGACATTTTTGCTCGAATGGTTTGTTGAGATCTCTTTATTAGTGGGACTATTTAATGCAACGAATACATCTCGTGAACATTGATACTTTTCAGCAAATGCTAAAGGCGTGAGTCCAGTTTTGTTTGTAATGGTAACATCGGCCCCATTTGCGATCAAAAGCTTAACCACTTCTACGTCATTCCTTTTCACTGCTACATGAAGCGGAGTGTTTTCGTCGTAGTTACTATCCTGTGCATTGATATTTGATTTTGGCGACTTCGTCAAGTACCATTTGATTTGTTTTAGTTTATGCTCTGTTGAAATATGCCTTTTTCGAATCGTGAGAAATAATCTGCTATCAGCTTCTATCTGTTCACTGTCCGAGTCGGGCATCCTGTAATGGAAACAAGTTTTATTTTCAAACTTCCGTTTTAAAACTTCAACGACGAAAATACTAGTATGACGGTAACAATAATATGTAGAAGAGAGGAACAAATAATTAACTAACATTGTCAATTATAACTATAAAGTAAACATGAAGTGAACATGTTTTTCTGTAGAAACATTTGAATCAGGTAGGACCTCCCTTTTAGGTTTGCTTCTTTTTCTTAATTACTAATTTATTACTTTATGGAGAACCGAATGGCACCGGGGCACGACGAAATGACCGTGGAAATGATAAAGGGACTTAGTGAGCTATAAAACAATTACTGGAACTACTAAATGATGTAAGAATGGAGGAAGTGACATCCGAAGATTGGAGAACAGTAATTATATGCCCAATTTACAAAAAGGGAGATAGTCAAAAGTGTTCAAATTACAGAGGCATAACCCTGGGTAGCACAGTAGGGAAATTATATGTAAGGGTATTAGAAAGTAGACTTAAGAACACACATTAGAAGAACCACAATGCAGATTTAGGAAGGGGCGAGGGACTCAAGATCAAATATTCGTTTTAAAACAAGTAATAGAAAAATCAATAAAAACAGGCAGATAAATACATATATCCTTCATCGATATAATAAAAGCATTCGATCGTATAAAGGGAAATGATGTATGGAGAACCTTAGAGACAAGAGGTGTGAATGAGGAATTAATAGAGTGTATAAAGAGCACATACTACAGAATAGTAAACTCTGTTGGAGTAAACAACGAAAAATCAGAGATGTTCATATGTAAAAATGGACTAAAACAAGGCCGCACGCTGACCCCCTTACTATTTAATATAATGTAGGACGAAGCGATTACGAAATGTAAACACCAACTGAAGCTATATAATGTAGGATACTGGAGAATGGAGAAAATACAAATAACTGATTTAAGCTATGCGGACGATATGGTGATATTAGGAAACACGGAGAGACATCTGCAAGAAAATGTCAATATAATAAATGAACAATTAAAAGAAATAAACATGAAAGTTAATATAGACAAAACAAAAACAATGGCAATAAGCAAAGATGGTCTAACACATAATATAAAAACAGAAGGACATAGAATAGAACAAACTACTAAGTTTAAATACCTGGCAGGGATTATTAACAGCGAGGGGTCCTTAGAAGACGAAATAAATGAAAGAATATCAAAAACTGCAAAACTTTAAAACATAATAAAAAATCCATTCTTCAACGAAAAAGAAATACGAGAAACAAGGCAAAAGCCATCCGCAAGGTACTGACACACTCACGCGAGTCATGGACTACAAACGAGAGACAAAGACGCAGGATGAACAGCGTAGAAATGAGGTTTCTAGGACAAATAAAAAATAAAACTAAGTTGGATAGGATAAAGAACGCAGTATACAGGAGGACCTCAAGATAGATTCAATCGAAACAATAATGCAGCAAGGCAATTAAGATGGCTTGGGCATGTTATAAGAATGGGAGAAGAAAGGTTGGCAAGAAAAATATATGAACCAAAAGAAATAGGACGAAATGAGGAAGACCAAGGAAGACATGGGAAGAAGAAGTAAAAAGTGCACGCAAGGCAAGGGGAGAGAAGTAGCAGGACATGAGAGGAAGATGTGGGGAGAGACACACAACCCGACACTTCACGGTCGAACGGGTTTCAGGATTAAGTAAGTTATTACTTTATTAACTTATTGTACCCCATCCTTGACGAAACCTACCAACTTGCTGAAGAGAATCTTTTTTACTTCCTCTTTTTCGCTGACTAGCGGTTCTGGTTCTTGACCTCAGTCAAGTGGCCGCTTCCATTCGGGTCTTCAGAAAGGTAGGAAGTAAATTAGGTTCTTCACTTCGGAATACCCACTCCTTAGATTAGTTTTGGAGAACTTAACCAAGGTCACCATACACAGAATATCAAATGCGCACACTGGAAAGCCGCATATAAGCCAGGTAGATATCAGGCTTGGCAAAATTGTAACGCGACCCGCCAACCAACGAACGCGAGTACAAAAACGTACGTTAGATATATAACATGTAAAATGTGTGTTTTGTAATGTGGGTAATAAACGTTAAATAGTAACTTGCATTGTATTATTTGTTATTAATAAACAATAACTAAACATGGCGCAGTCAAAGTAATACACATTCGATGGCAATTTAAAGGGAAGAAAGAAACAAACAACAATTATTTTTATTTGAAGCCATTGCCGTTCTCAATTCTTTCATAAGGATGCGCTAACTGTATGACTTATCTCAGATAAGTCATACAGACAGCTCGGTGCTAATAGATTTAGAAGCATCCTTCTTTGTAAATTTTGAAACTGCCACTCATCTATTTCTGTCTTGTTTTTATTACAATAACGTATAAGTTTCGACTCCTTTTCCTTTTTCATTTCTTGTTTCATGTATGTGATGATATATGGCGATTACATCGACGCAGTCATGCTTGGGTGAATTACAGCAGATAGTGTACAGTCAATATGTTTAATTTTAGTCTAGCTCAAAATGACGTTAGTTACGTTGGTGTACAGTACATAAAGCATATAAAGTACACTAAAGTGGAAACGGAAACATATTCTTCTGTTTTTATCAATGATTTTGATAAACAGAAGCATTTTGAGATCATAAAGCGGTTATTGAGTTCACTGCTAAAAAACCTGCTTCACTAAAACCTGTCTAAAACAATCACCACGGACAAACAACGTGACTCTAACGAGTTCCAACTGGCACTGATCAGGTTCTATAACTGATCAGGAATAGTGCGGTATATATATGTATTAGACCTAGATCACTTTGAATTTAAATGAGGGAATCACTGAGGGCAGCAATTTAGGATGAAGTATCCTTGGATGGGAATCTAGCAAACAGCAGGCATTTTTGTAAGCAAAAGTTTTAAATTCATCTTAAGGCAGGGAAACTTCAAGACGAAGATGATACCTACAAAGCAATGATATTTTTGTCACAGTAGGTGACAAAGTTATTAAGATTTATAATAATCTAGAGTTTAAATCAAGAGAAGGCAAAACTAAATATACCAAGATTGTAGAAAAATTGAATGAATACTTTATTCCTGCAAAAACGTTACCTTTGAAACAAATGTATTTTTTTACAAGAAATATAAAGCAAGGTGAATCCATCGATGAGTATTTCAACGACCTACGAAGATTGAGTAAATTTTTGGGCAACTAACGGGATAATTTAATGAGACACAGAATTGTACTTGGAATCCAGGACCGAAACCTAAAAGATAGGTTATTTAAAGAGACAGATTTAACACTGAAGAAAGCCATTGAACTATGGAAAGCCATGGAGCAAGTTTTTATACGCATGAATGAAATTTCTAATCTGAACACAGAAGTTGATGTGGTATTTAAACAGAGAACATCATATCGTACACATCAGAGACAAAGAAATCAACGTGGAAGAAAAGGGAAACAACAGTATAAGGTCACCAAGAAAACAAACTGCTTTTGCTGCGGCAGGGATCAAAATGCAACAAATGCAAAAAATAACACATTTTGCGGACGATATGGTGATATTAGGAAACACGGAGAGACATCTGCAAGAAAATGTCAATATAATAAATGAACAATTAAAAGAAATAAACATGAAAGTTAATATAGACAAAACAAAAACAATGGCAATAAGCAAAGATGGTCTAACACATAATACAAAAACAGAAGGACATAGAATAGAACAAACTACTAAGTTTAAATACCTGGCAGGGATTATTAACAGCGAGGGGTCCTTAGAAGACGAAATAAATGAAAGAATATCAAAAACTGCAAAACTTTAAAACATGATAAAAAATCCATTCTTCAACGAAAAAGAAATACGAGAAACAAGGCAAAAGCCATCCGCAAGGTACTGACACACTCACGCGAGTCATGGACTACAAACACACAGCACAGAATTGTACTTGGAATCCAGGACCGAAACCTAAAAGATAGGTTATTTAAAGAGACAGATTTAACACTGAAGAAAGCCATTGAACTATGGAAAGCCATGGAGCAAGTTTTTATACGCATGAATGAAATTTCTAATCTGAACACAGAAGTTGATGTGGTATTTAAACAGAGAACATCATATCGTACACATCAGAGACAAAGAAATCAACGTGGAAGAAAAGGGAAACAACAGTATAAGGTCAACAAGAAAACAAACTGCTTTTGCTGCGGCAGGGATCAAAATGCAACAAATGCAAAAAATAAGACATTTTGCTCGTTATTGTAAATCAACTGGGGTACATAATGTGGCACGGAGTGAGTATAGAGCCCCAGATAAAGCTACAGGTGCTACTTTATATCTAGGTAATTTAGGTACATATAATCCTGTCAGAGCATGGCAACATGTTTACTAAATAATTTTAAGAATGTTTATTTTAAATTAGGTACACGTACAAAAGCTAATATTTTACCTATTCCTATTTTTAATCAATTACCTGTAAATCTAGTACATTAACCCTTTTGGCTGCGCCCTTGAACCAAGTGTCAGAAAAATTGTTTTTCATGATTCCCGTGGTTATTAGATCTAAATTAAGGAGATTCACTAGATATTAGAAGTTGCTTATAAGCAACTTTGGGTCGTTGGGCAAGTATTTCATGGTTAAAAAATGAAAGCAAGTTTATGAAAACAAAGTTTTGACTATTTATTTATTTTTCAAGAATCTTGTTTTGACAGTGTAATGATGATGAGACGTATGATACGATAGAAAACAATTTTTATTTGTGTGGCAACATAGGTGGACACCACATTTCACACATCTTGATAGGGGTGTTCCCGTCTTGCAAAGGCGGCAACGACCTTTCCCTCCCCACACCACCCCAATGGACGCTTTCATCATATCTCTTCGAATTTGACGGATCATAAGTAACTTTACCGCGCGTGGAACTAGAACTGGATGCAAAGGAAGGTGGAGATGACGGTACTGAATTTATTTTATCTTGTTCCAAAATATTTTCACTTGGTCGTCCTCTTTCTCCTTTGGACTGAGCTCGAGGAGGATGGTGCAGCGTTTAGCAACTCATTTGCTATTTCCATCTAGAATTCTATAAGTGCCATATGCTTTGCATTCGGATCGACCATTTTGAGGTGATTGCAATACAACAGCCAGGAATTCATAACCGCCGTTCTCAAGGACCAGTAAAATATTCGCATCTACCATTTAACAGAGCGATGATTGATTTTATAGAGCTCCATTAGCATGTCAGAGAGTTCAACTCCTCCCATGTGGTTGTTGTACTCTGATATAATAGCTGGTCTCGTGACATCAATAAATTCTTTTTCCTTTGCTCTCCAACGACGGCATGTTCCAATTGGAACAACTCCAACAAATGTAGATAACAACTGCACCGCTTTGTTGTCCAACCAACGAATTGCAACAATTCTATGGGCAACTTCCCACTTCATATCGTGAGATCCTCTGCCAAGCTTCTTCAATTCAGATTCGGATTTCAATTCACAATTGCCCATACGGTTTTCTCTGACAGTACAAAATATACACATTTCTTTTAAGGATACAAGAAGACTAACCGAGATGAATCCGTTATCGAAATACAGCTTGTAGTTTTTAAATTTTGGGTCCGAAGATGCCAAATATAATACGATGTCAGATGATATCCCAAGTCCATCTGAGGGGCAAGTTCCATCACCAACATAGAAGCCGAAGTAATATATATAATTCCCGATGAACCTGCTCGTGTAAACATTTTCATTCCCCATTTATGGCCCTTGGCGGGATGATATTGCTTGAATGCTGATCTTAAAAATGTAATGTACAAGGAGTCCAAAAATATTCCTTTTTGACATCGTGAAAATTTGAAGTTACCTCTGTATGCTATTACTTGCTCATCAATACTTTGGTGTTCTTCTTGAGATAGACTATTGAATTCGTCGTTTGGACGTATTTTGTACAGCTTATCATAGTTAGCATCACCTTTTTTGAGTTGCTTCGGTTTGTCAGAAAAATGGAGGAATTTATTTTTTCAAATTTGTTGCGTGGCAGAGAATCGGTTACTGCGGTCAACCTTAGCCCTTGGGACCATGCTATTTTGTAATTCGGAAGTTGAATCACACCCAAATATAACAAAAGCCCGAAGTACCGACGAATTTCTTCTTTAGTGCATTTGAGTGCAGAACCGTACTCTTAAAGTGCATTTAAGTTGGACTCTTTTTCAATAAATTCAATCACTGCATCGTCAAAAAAAAAAAACGAAATGAAACTGTACTGTACTCGGCTGTTTACCATTTCAACATCCTTTTCTCATGGTACGTCTTCTACATCAAATGGTTTTTTCTTCCATCGCAATGTAGACAAGCCATTATCGGGTACATTATCACGTTCATTTTCAAACGAAAATTGTGTAAGTGATATATTTGAAGATGACTGTGATGCACAATTATATTTCGTTATAGAAAATTTGCCAAAGATTTTCAGAAGTACACTTTGGCAAATCCTGTTACAAAAAATCTTATAAATATCACTCAGAAAGGATTTCGAAATGATATAAAAGGTTTACCGGAAGAATTGCTTATATTTTGGCCTTATAACCATAAGTTAACTACAACTAAAGAATTAATCATTCGTAATAAACAATTATACGTACCGATTGAATTACGCAAACAAATGTTAGACAGAATTCACTATTCACACTTGAGTAGAGAAAAATGTAAACATTTAGCTCGCGAAGTTCTATTTTGGCCAAGTATGTTTCGTAATATCAACCAGACAGTAAACAATTGCGATGTCTGTTCTAGTGTTACAAAAAATGTTGAAGAAAGTTTGATGCCACATGCAGTACCAAATAACATTTGGCAGAAAGTAGATGTAGACTTGTATTAAATTATATAAATTATGTAATTGTCGTAGACTACTTTTCGAAATTTATGAAAATGGAAAAGTTGGACCAGACAACCAGTGAAAATGTTATTATAGGATTAAAAGAAATATTTTCAAGGCAAGGAATTCCACAAATAGTATTTTCCGATAATAGACCACAGTTTATTTCAGAAAAATTTAAGCAATTTTCTAAAACTTATGAGTTTATTCTAGTAAGTAATACTCGAATGGTTAATTACCATTAGAAAATTCATCACTTATTACAATTCAATATATCAAAACTCGCAGTTAATGATGGGGTTATGGTCTTCAATTGACATTCGGTTTATTTTGGGTTTCTATTTATACCTTTTCGATACCACGCCCACCACCTTTTGAGCATTTTATTACTCTACTGGTAACTTCTTATTTTAACTCCAGCCAGAGACGTTTAATGGGAGAGAATAATGTAACTAGAAATAAAATTATTAATTATTATAAAAAGAATCGATGAAAAGATAGAAAACCACTGTAAACGTTTAGAGACCTACATACAACACTTTTACATTACATGAATTTATAAAAATTAATGGATGAATAACCAAGGATACATCGAGGGCCGGAAATAGGTAGTGATCATTACCTGTTGGTTGCGAAGATAAAAAGAAGGAATCGCGACAAAGAATCAAACGAAACAAAAGCAAAAAATATTGAATTTGAGACTATTCGAGTTTATAAACTTAAAGACAACGAACTGGCTAAGACATATGAAAAAAAAAGTAGAACAGCGAATCGCAGGGATGATGAACGACAATAATAACAAAACGCTAGAACAAATGTGGGAAACACTAAAAATCATTAACCTTATTGACTCAGCTAGAGAGGTGTGTGACACTAGTAAAGTAATTAGCAAAAGAAAACAAACCGCTTGGTGGACACAAGAAATTAAACAAGAAATAAAAATTAAGAAGAACAAGTGGCAAGCATATCTAACAAATAGAACTAAAACAACCTATGAAAATTACAAAACTCAGAGAAAACTAGTGAAGATGAAAGTCCAAAAAGCTAAAAAGCAAACATGGAATGACTTTGGACAAAAGCTAGAAAATAACAGCAAGGAGAATCAAAAACTGTTTTATAAGGTGCTTAAGTCATTGAGGGAAACCAAAACTGGTGACACATTGACGGTTAGGGGCAGAGAAGGTGGTTTACTAAAGGAGGAGGGGGCAGTAATGAGAAGATGGAAAGAATATTTTCAGAACCTCCTGGATACCTGAAACGAAAGTGCAGAAGAAACTAACAACACCGAACAACAAGCATCACTAGAAGAGAATGTAGAAGGTAATGAGCTTGATAATATATCAAAGGCCGTCCTGAGAGGCGTACTAAAGAAAATAAAAAACGGCAAGACACCAGGTCATGATAAGGTCGCTGGCGAAATGTTTAAATATATGGGTAATATGGGAGAGGAAATGCTCTTACAAATATGCAACAAAGCATGGAATGAGAAAAAGGTGCCAAAAGACTGGGAAATAGGGGTGATACTACCAATCTTTAAAAAGGGGGACCAAAACGACTGTAATAACTACCGAGGAATCACCCTACTAAGTACAGGAGCTAAAATATATGAACAAATCCTAAATACGAAATTGCAACATTACGCAGAAGCATCGGTGTCTGATTCACAAAGCGGCTTCCGTAAAGGAAGATACAAGATCATATATTGACAATAAAACAGATAACCGAGAAGACGGTACATCGTCGTGGAAAAATCTATCTAGCGTTCATAGATGTGGAGAAGGCATTCGACTCGGTAACAAGATCTAGACTATGGAATAGCTTACAGGAAATAGGAGTTGATAATAAATTGATCGGAGCCATTAAAAGTCTTTATAAAAATACTACCAACTATGTAATTAGGAGAAATTATAAATACGAAACATTTAAAACATACAATGGGTTAAGACAAGGAGGAGGACTGAGCCCCACACTGTTGGAACGAAGAACTGCTAAATTATGGGTTGAAATTAAATAAGACGATAACAAAAGTGATGAAGTGATGGGACAGGCAGAAGAAACAATAGATATAACAGTTGAGAACACAAAAATAGAACAAGTTAGTCAGTTCAAATAGCTGGGAGTGCTGATAGACCGAAAAGGCGATCAAGAACCGGAAATAAATGAGAGAATTGGAAACTCAATAAAACTCTATTTGGCAATGAACAACAACTTTATAGGAAAAAAGAAGTATCAAAAAAACAAAGATGAATGTTTACAAAGCTATCTACCGACCAACAATTACCTATGGATGCGAAACATGGATATTGTCACAAAGACAAAAAGACAAGATACAAGCGGCGGAAATGAAATATCTGAGAAGAGTTCGAGGGGTGACCAAAAGAGACCGACTAAGAAGCGTGAAAATTAGGGAAGACCTTGAAGTTGAACCCATCCTGGAATTTATTGAAAGAAGACAACTGAGCTGGTGGGGACACCTCGAGAGAATGAACAGCCAAAGACAAGTAAAAAAAAATATGGGAAGCAAAAACAACGAGAAAGATGAAGCGGGGAAAACCTAAAGAGACATGGAACAAGGTGATAAACAAGATATTGGAAAGAAGAGGACTGACATGGAACGAGGGAAGAATATTAGCGAGGAATAAGAAGGACTGGCATAAATTGATACACAGCTACAATTAGACTAGGAATTGCCCCTACACCTCATTGGTAAAAGGGTTTTGATTATATATATATATATATATACATCGACATTCAATACAGGTTTCTATAACAACGTATTATGCCTGGATGACCTGGAGTCAAGCAGAATTAAAGTTTTCGTTTCGTGGACAACGGAGAAATAATGTAGTGTGGTCCTGGTTTCCAAAAAAATAAAAAGTTGTTTGGTTAACGACGAAAAAATTGACAAGATAAATAACTCAACAAATAAGTCTATAAATATATATGTCGAATAACAGGGTTTTAAGAAAAAGTACCAGTGAATAAAAGAACCTCACTACACCGGAGAAGAAAGAATTTAAAAAGGGAAGAACCCATAGAAAATAGAGCCACACAGAAAAAGAAGTTAAGAGAGGGGAGAATCCATAGAAAATAGAGCTGTATCGAGAAAAGAAGTTAAGAGAAGAGAGATAGGAAGAACCATTATCGAATAAAAGAAATTACACTCACACTCACACAATACTAGGTAATTATCTTGATTTTATGTTAAATATTTCTCAAAATTTATAAATATAATTTGTTATAATTCATGCTTTTTATATCATTAATTAAGAGCTAGGCCGGTACAATTTTGTTTAAGAAATTAGCTAAATTCTCAGTACATCAAACATCTAGTCGCCGTTATCTACAAACTAATGGTCTTGTAGAACGCACTATACAAATTATAAAAAACATCTTAACTAAATGGATTAAAGATAAAGATTACATGGCCACGCTAGAATTTAGAAATATTCCCATTCCCAATTCTATACCCAGTCCTGCTCAAATACTATATTCACGTAGAACAGGAGGTATTATTTAAAAAAGGAAAAGAGAAGACACATTATGATCAACATTTAAAAAATGTATGTGGTATACAAAAACAAGATAGAGGTAAAACCAAATTAGATGTTAACTGTTAACTGATGTTAGTTGACTTTCGTCTTATTTATATATTCAACTATTATATTTAAAATATATCAAAGAAGAACAAGTTTCAAGAAGAATAAACGGAATTTGCATTCTTTTCGGTGTGATTTGACACCTGGTAATCCAACAACTATATTACATCTACAAATTCTTACATTTTGCTGTGGGCCATGCTTTTGTCCAGATCGATCCACCTTTCCCGAAGAAATTAGGAATTTTTACTGCCGATAGACCATCTTCAATATATCACTCTGCGTCTGATTCTGTGTCGCACGGATATAACTGTTCTTCTAGTTTATCCTGTTTATCTTCGGAGTCTTTGCCGTCAAAGAGCTTTCCCTCATCAGTGTCAACTTTCTCCAGTAAACCAAGTAAACAAACTTTTCTAGTAATTTGTTCTTCTCAAATTAATATATTTCGTATTTCTTTTTCTATTGCTGATTGTAATACTAACGTCCAAAACAACAAATTGCACAAAATTTGAAACTAATAACTTTTAGGACATAACTGGTGGCGCCAAGTCCTATGGACCCGAAAGGTTCAGTAAGAAGGATGTCAATGCATTGATCACAACAAACTATACTTTATACCAAATACTGTAAAGGTATTGAGATACGCGATCTTATAATTTCAACCCTATCTCTTTTATGAGCAAAAGTAGGGGATAGACTAGGGGATTAATAGAAAGACACATACGAGGTGCATTCAAGTTATAACACCTCCGATCTTTTTCTCAGGACTAGAAAGAGTAGAAACATGTGGTTGTTTTAAAATACGCATGCACTCGTTTTGAATGCGTCAGAGGGATGGCAGCACTATACGGCCCGCGGAACTCTAGCGACAGCGGTGAGAGTGAGGATTCTTTTTGATATATATTTTTTTAATAATAATCGCCAATGCAAGCGTTTATAGAATTACAATCTGATTATAAATTTGATCAATCATTAATTTTTGTCTAACTTATGCTACTACGTATAAAAACACTAAAACTAAAGTCCCATTCAATAATGTTCTTTAGGTTCTAATATGTATTTGCACACATATGTTTCGTGGGCATTACCGCACTTAGCTCAAGTTTTGATGTCATTTGCTCACGCACTTACACCAACTTGAAGGGTTGCCTCCTTTTGAGTCGTCTCATCAGGTCTGTAATATCGAGAAGCTGGATCGCTGTTTGTACAGTAGTACCCAATGTGTAAACACATTGCGAAAGTGAGTCCTGTGTGCTCTATGTTTATTGCATCATTACGGTGGTTTTACACCTCCTAAAAACATAAGTGTAATAGCAATCTGCCCGTCTAATCTTGGTGTGTCGTAATGGATAGTTTGTGGGCGAGCCTTTAATGTGAGTTTTGCAGTAGAACCGATTGAACGTCTTAAACAGTGAGTTTTATACCGGTCTGGTTTTTGCTACAATGGTTTTTGTCTCCCACTTCTTTCTGAAAATACTCTGAACAGAGCCGGACTTAAAGCCTTTCATTGATCGGAAGCAAGGTGTGAAACGTATATCTCCGAAGTTTCCTACATTTATATATATATATATGTATATATATCTGTATATATAATCAAAACTAACAAAAAAAAACAATGACTACTAGATCGATAACTAGGCAGCAACAACGTGACAAACTAACTGAGCAGAAGGAGAATAAACTTAAGAAACCTGAAACTAAATCGCCAAATAACAGTTACATTAACCTAAAATACAATGCAAAAAATGGCGTGGAGGACGAGCATAAATGTGAGCTGTCAAGTATTATTTTTGATTTGAGAAATAAGCTTGCAGAATCGGAAAACAAAGCGGTCTCCTGGCAAGATATAAATGACAGCCTAAATAAAAAAATCGAATATCTGGAAAATAAAGTTAAAGACTTATCTGATATAAATGAAGACCATAGGGAAATCATTGAATCTCTCTCTTTAAAAAAATGGAGACTCGCATATCGGTTGGAGCCCAAACTGAAGAATTTCAACTCTGTTCCAACACAACTACAGTCGGCATTCAAACTGAGCAGTTGCAACATATAGTTACAAAACAAAACCAAAACATAGACAGAACACCAGGAAATGAAGAACTGGCCGATGGATTGCCACTGAAACTAGTTTCACGACAAGATGTGGACGAAATTGCAAGCAGAAAAGAACGTGTTTTCTTCCTGGGTGATAGTCATATAAGACATTATAGCGGGCTTCTCGGAAATCATATGGGAAGTGACACTGAAGATCTTGGTATAGTAAAACCCAATGCAAGCATTGGAAATATTATTGTAGACATTAAACAAAAAATAAAATGTTTCTCAAGGAAGGGCTACCTGGTGGTTATAGCTGGTGCAAATGATATCGATGCCTGTTGGGATAGTATCAATATTTCTCAAATTATGGAAAACTTGAAAGACATGATGGAAAACACAAAAAACACCAATTTAATACTAGTAACAATACCATTTAGATGCGTGAAGACTAACGCAAATAGAATCATAGAACACATAAATTATAAAATCTACAATATGGCGAAATTCTATGATAATGTTGACGTATTCTGTATAAATAATTTTATAACCACAGACGATTATGTAAATGATGGACTGCACCTGACCTATCGCGCAAAGAAACGTGTTTGTAAATATTTGCTAGATAGGATGGATTTCGGGCTACATGAATGTAATGTTTCACACACTCAGCCTAAAGATAGGGATCAAATAGGAACAACAACTATATTGGATGGAGAAAAGTATGACCATGACGGAGGAGAGGCAGGAGGGAAGAGCGGATCAGATGGAATGGAAGATTTTTATGTTAGACAATAATAGTATTAATATGATGCACTTGAACGTGCAGTCCATCACAAACAAATTAATTCAGATTGAACATATTTTACATAAAAATAAAATTGATATATTCTGCGTATCAGAACATTGGCTAACAACTAGGAATGTAGGAAGTGTTCAGTTAATTGGTTATAGTTTGGTCACCTGCTTCTGTAGGTCTGAACACACTCATGGAGGAGGGTGTATTTTTATGAAGGAATCCACAAAATTTATTATTGTCAATGTACGTGAGTGCTGTGTTGAGATAGACTGCGAGTTCTGTGCAGTGGAGTTGTTAGAGCTTAATGTCGTTATAATTGTTGTATATTACGCACCTTCCGGTAATTTTTCGGTGTTTTGTGATAATTTGAATGGTGTACTTAACTTTGTTAGCAGGATTCGTCCCAATTATGGCATTATACTTACAGGTGATTTAAATGTGGATTTTCTCCGTAACACGGACACTAAAAAATGCCTAACAGATATTGCATTTAGCTTTAATATGGATAATTTAATATCTGAACCTACCAGATATGCAAACGGCAAAGGTACATGTCTTGATAACATATTCATTAGTGAAAAGTTGGAAATTAGTAGTGTCAGAGTTGAGCCGGTTCATCTTTCCGACCACGCCGCACAGATTCTGTGTATGGTAACCCCGCCATCACGGTGTCAAACAAAAATGATACCAATCAATTCATACAGTTTCTATGCAAACAAAATAAGAAACGCAAAAAACAAACCAAAAAAATATGGTCCATAATAAACACGGAACTAAATAGAACCACTAAAATACATAATTCAACGGGCCTATCTGCCGAAGACTTTAATAATTATTTTGCTGATATGGCTAACAAACTAAACGCAGGTTTAGTACCTCGAAACGTCTCAGCGGACAGCTACCTAAGAGAGGCCCCAGGTGATAGTAAAAACTCCCTCTTTCTCTTTCCTGTGGATAGGATGGAGATATTGGATATTGTAAGGAACATTAAAATGAGTACCTGCAAAGACATCTATGGAATGAATACTTGTTTGTTGAGGGATATGATTCATTGTGTGGCAGACCCTATAGCTCACATAGTAAACACATATTTTGAGCAGGGTGTGTTTCCAGATACCCTTAAATACTCCATTGTAATGGCATTCTATAAATGTGGGGACCGGGCAAAGGTTGAGGATTATTGCCCCATCACTATAACTCCGGTTCTTTCAAAGGTGTTTGAGAAGGCACTGTTGGCAAGGTTTATGCGTTATCTTGACCACAGCGATATTCTCACAAATGATCAATTCGGGTTTAGACCAGGATTGTCAACAACTGATGCCATATTGAGACTAGTACACCATGTATGTGACGCATTCGAGAGGTCACAGGCAGCTTGTGGCGTGTTCTGTGATCTATCAAAGGCCTTCGACTGCGTGCCTCATGACATTCTCGTTCGAAAGTTGGAGTATTACGGATTTAGGGGAAATTCATTGAGCATCATTGAGTCGTTCCTGACAAATAGAAAGCAAAGAGTCAGTTTCAACTTTACACTGAGTGAACTAGCTGTTGTGAACTGTGGAGTGGCGCAAGGATCCGTACTGGGACCACTTCTATTTATAGTTTATATAAATGATCTTCCCTTAAACATACATGGGAAAACAATTTTGTTTGCCGACGATACCACTTTCTTGGCCGCTAGCAAGGATGAAACCAACTTGAATCAGGTGATTCAAAAAATTAAGCAGGACGGTGAGGATTGGTTCGCAGCAAATCGGTTGACTCTGAATTCGACAAAAACAAAAAAATGGAATTTAGAGTCAGAACAAAGGAAGAGCGACAACCAGTCAAGTTTTTGGGAGTTTGGCTGGATGCAGAATTAAATTGGAAAGCTCATATAAGTGATCTATGCACAAACTTATCTAAAAGCATTTTCGCTTTACGAAAAATTAGCTATTCTGTGGGCTTCGAGGCTACGAAAATATCGTATTTTTCGCTTTTCCATGCAAGAATGTGCTACTCCGTATTGGCTTGGGGGAATTCGGTAGATGCCAAAAGGTTTTTGTCTTACAGAAAAGAGCAATATGAGTATTAAATAAGTTACCATATAACGAACACTGCAAGCCCTACTTTATAAATAACGGCATTATGTCATTACCGTGCATATTTATCTATCAGACTCTGGTCTCCATCCACAAGAGTGGAGACTTTTTTATTAAGCGTGGAGATATACACGATCAGCCGGCCACTTGGATGAACCGTTTCACAGATTGACCAAATGCAAAAAGAATGCTATCCAACTGAATCTGTACAACAGACTACCTGAGAGATTCAGAGACATGTCATATAATTTATTTAAGCGAAAAACTTAAGCAATATTTAATAAAACAGTGCTATTACCTCACTGAAGAATATCTGGTAGGTGACATGTTTGAATAGATGGCTATCTTAAGCTTTATGTATAGTTTATTGATGAATTGCCTGTGATTATATTGTTTTACACTGTATTATGACGTATCAAGTTTTGACAAATCTATCTATCTATCTATCTATCTATCTATCTATCTATCTATCTATCTATCTATCTATATCTATCTATCTATATCTATCTATCTATCTATCTATCTATCTATCTACCTTATTGTACGTGGACAGCTTAGAGTTTCTTCCAAGCAACCAGTACATTTTTCTGTATTTAATTCCAAGCTCCTCTCGTTTCTTTTTGAAGTGTGTCTTCCAGCGCAACTTTGCATCTAAGGTGATGCCTACACTTTGCCTCGTTGGCATATGGTATCTGTGTATCATTAATTTTTAACAGGTATATACTGTATCCTTTTATTAGTATAGTTGGCATGAACTGATTTATTTTGATTAAGTTTGATTCTCCATTTTGCACTCCTGTCATTTATTTTATTTATAGAGTTTTGCAGTTTTCTAATTGCTTCATTGCTTTCCTTGCCCAATGCTAATATGGCAGTATCGTCAGCAAATGTAGCAATTGTTTGATATTTAATTTTCGATATGTCACTCGTATATAAAAGATACAGAACAGGCCCCAACACACTTCCTTATGGAACTCTTGCCGCGATTTCTTTTAGCTCTGTGTAGGCGTCTTCATGTTTTACTCTAAAATATCTCTCAGAGATGTATGATTCCAGTAGCTGTGAAAATTCTCTAGACAGGAGCAATTTAAGTTTGTGTTTTAAACCCACATGCCATACCTTATCAAAGGCCTGTGCTACATCTAGAAAGAGTGCAGAATATACTTTGTTTTCTTCTAGAGATTTTTCGATGATACTCGTTATCCTATGGACCTGTCGATTGCCGAGTGTTCTTGTTGAAATCCAAACCGGTGTATAGGAATTATGTCCTTTTTTGTATTACTGGTCTTAATCTTTTCAGTAGAATTTTTCGTACAGCTGATAACACCGGCAGTAATGGAATTCGTCTATAGGAGAGAACCTCATGCGGTGGTTTTCCTGGCTTAGCTATCATCAGAACCTCTGCAATCTTCCACATTTGCAGTACATACTTCATTCTGAATTATGCATTAAAGAGATGTGTAATTTTGACAATGGCCTTTCTTGGTAACTGCTTTAGAATTTCTCCCGTTATCAGGTCAAATCCTGGAGCTTTTTGTACTGACGTTTTCTTTTATTTCCCTTGCTGTTTCTTTTGGCGA
The DNA here is from genome assembly GCA_038088585.1 of Chrysina gloriosa. Taxonomy (NCBI): domain Eukaryota; kingdom Metazoa; phylum Arthropoda; class Insecta; order Coleoptera; family Scarabaeidae; genus Chrysina; species Chrysina gloriosa. The sequence goes on from CM076095.1 coordinate 11,970,060, forward strand.
TGTTAGTTTGATCTCTAATTCTTCTTGTTCTGGTTGTAGATGTTCTGTTAGCTCCTCTCCTTCATTAGGTTTAACGGTTTTTCTCTAAATGTTCGGAAAGTCTTTTGACTTTTTGTTCGTTGCTTAGAGCCCAGCTTCCATCCGAATTCGTTATGGGCGGTATCTGCATACTAGGCCTTTTTATGTGTCTAGTTGCTTTCCATAGCGAGTACTTCCTATTACTATCACTAGTTAATTCATTAAAGTAGTTTGTCAACTGTTCATTTTTGATCTTTTGTATTTCTCTCTTCAATTTCTGAGCAGCTTCGTTTTATTTGCTGGTGATCTGGTTTGGTGCCATTTTTGTCGTAGTATCCACTAGAAAGCCAACATATTGGCCAGCTAACCTCGACAAGATACCTGATCTCATCCACTTTTGTGTCATAAAACATACAACTAATTATCTTCGCGTAGAAGAAACTTGGGACATGCACTCCGACCACTCTCCCATACTCCTTACATTAAGTGATGTGGTAATACAAAAGAAATTTCCACCAAGATTAGAAACAAGATTGACTGGCAAAATTTTAGAATGAACTTATAGAACTTAATCAACCTCTCAGTTCCGTTGAAAACTGAAGAATAACTAGATGATGAAGCTGAACTGCTAGTAAAAATATACAAAATATAGCATGGAATAACACACCAGAGACAAATACAAGGGCAAAGGGTAATAAGTATCCCAAAGAAATCTCTGAGAAAAGATAACTAAAATGGCGACGTTTTCATTCCAAGAAAAGCGCGTAATGATTCGCTTTCTTTAATTGGGGGTGTGACACTGATTGAAGTTCATTTGCCACTTAAGCGAGACATGTAATGATGGTGTCATGGATGTGTTTAATGTGCATTCGTTGATGCGACAGTTAAAAGAAGGCAGAACGTCGTGTGACAACAAACCAAGACAATCTCGGCTCCGTACTACCGTGGAATCTGTGCATCCTGCATGAAGACTTGAAAATGCGAAGTGTCCTACAGCTGGATATCACAAATCACAAACGGACGACCACAAGGCTGCGCGCGAAGCATGTTGCCAGGCAATTTTGATGCGTGATATCGACATGGGATATGTCGATAAGAAAATCCAAATGCGATGAAATAGTATCTTTGATACACATTAAACTTTTGTCGAAGCGAAAAGGAATCTGGAAAATATGCATGTCCTGTTGACCAGGTAATCACTAGAGTAGTTCGTATTAAAGCTAGTATGGCTCAGATTGAAAAACCTCAGCCAGAAAGTCAACCCATAACCCATAACATGAATGTTAATACTCAAACCTTCGAGTATTGTGTTAGATAACATGGACAACTAATTTAAATCGAGTTCTAGTGTTACATGAAAGTAGTATTAATATTTATATTGCAGATGTGTACCAACATTAAATATGTTGCATGTATATATCACAAAAAACAGGGTTTCAGGCTTGTAAAGAAACCCTTCGTAAAATCATTATTGGTATGGAGTTCAAATATAGAAGATGTCACTCGAATCCACAACATTTAATGGAACGTCATGATATTGTAGCATGGAAAGTACGCTATTTAAGATTTTTAAAAAACAATCCAAGACCAGCTGTGTGCCTTAACGAAAGCTGCGTGCATACAACTTATACTGTTTCCAAAGGCTGGCAGAGTGCAGAAGAGACTGGCGTTTTAAAAAACGATGGTATTAGAAAAAGATGGATAATATGTCATGCTGGAGGTAAAATGGTGTTTTATCCCAGGAGTATTACTTTTAATTTCCATCTAAAACAAAGAGTGGTGATTATCACTATGGAATGAATTTTGACAACCTCCTGGTTTGAATCACAACTTGTGCCAAATATACCACAACATGCAATTATTATTTTAGACAACCCACCACATCACAGTGTCCATAAGAATAAACCGCCAAACAGCACAAGTAAAAAGGCTGAAATGATATCATGTTTGCAATGCAACTCTATATCCCATAATCCTTCAATGTTGACGAGCGAGTTATTAGAGATTGTGAAAAACAATAAACCACCTTCACAATATATAATTGATAACACTGCAATGGCTAATGGTAATACGGTGCTTAAACGGCATTCATATCTTTGTGACTTGAATCCCATTGAACTTAACTGGAGCATAGTGAAGCGAAAGGTAGCGTCCCAGAATGTTGATAATAGCAATAACGTGAACAACTAATTAGAGAGGCATTTGATTCAGTAAATGCACATCTGTGGTGGGCAGAATGTCACCACTCAAAGAAAATTGAAAAGAAATACATTGAAGAACATGCTTTATTGGATGGAGAATATGAAACTATTATAATTCTTCTAAGCCAGCCATGTCAAACCCAAAGTCATTGGTAAGCCAAAAGCATTAAGACCGTAAACTAGGTGGGCCGCGAAACCTAATCTTAAAAAGACAAACTTAATGAAAAAAAGTAGTATTATAAGACAACTATATTTATTAAATTTTCAATCAAAAGGACATTACCCAAAAATACAAACATTAACTTCTTTTGCCAGATATTTGACATCTTTTGTCTTTAATTAAGTTGTCTATTTATGGCGTGAATTTATCGGCGGAAATAACTTTTAAAACTGCGTCCACGTGTGCGTTTGTCAACCGCGATCTTGCGGGAGATTTGTTTCCTTTCATCAAAGAAAATAATTGTTCACACTTATAGGTATTTCCATTAACTTAAACACTGACGGGATTTTATAGGCAAATTTTCTTATCCCTTGGTATTAAACAGGCAAGTACTTATAAAATTCAATGTACCAGCAGTATCGAATTTTCGTTTTAAGTGGGTTTGACACTTGCATCTGAAAGTGGGGATGAACTTTATCAATATCGACAGGGAAAAGACCAGTAAATAAAGAAAAAAATTGTATGAATTGGGACACTCGTATTTTCCTGATAGACCTTACAAGTCGGAAAAAAGTGATAGATTATCCACTGCTAACTGTTTCTCCCACAATATCATCTTACACTTGAACGCTTTCACATGCTCATGCATATCTGTTATAACTTGACGTGATCCCTGCAATTTCGTATTTAAGTCTGACAAGTGTTTTGTAATATCTAGCATAAATGAAAGATCTTTTAAAAAAGGTACGTCGAATAATAAGCTGAAATCCTGTCCTTTCACTTTCATGAAAAAGCGTATTACTTCTTTAAGTTTCCAAAACCGATTCCATACCTACCAACCATAGAACACGAAAGCCATAGCACCTCTACATAATAAGGTAAACTAGTGTACTCAGTTTCTAAATCACGTAAAAACGCAAAAAACTGTTGCTGATTCAAGCCATGTGGCCTTATGAAGTTTAAAAATTTTTCCACCGATTTTAAAACGCTTTCCAACTTGATCACTTTTGAGCATAAAAATTCTTGGTGGACTATACAATGTACATGATGAAAATCCGGTTTGATCTTTGTCTGTAATATTTTAATGAACTCCAGTTATGAAAGGAGCTCCGTCTGTTGCAATGGAACAAAGTTTGGACAATTCTAAATTGTACTTTTGCAGAAGTCCGTAAACAGCATTGAAAATATCCTCTCCAGTTGTTGTATCATGCAATGGTACTAATTCCAGTAATTCTTCATAAACGTTGATATCTCTATCAACAGCACGAAGAAAAACATCTGCACTTTCGTCACAGGCAGCAGAAAATGCAATGAAAGAGTCTGGCTTTGTTTATATTTGATCACTTATATTGGCAGCCAATTCAGCAACTCTTTCAGCGACAGTATTCCGGGACAAGGATATATTTCGAAAAACCTTCACGCTTCCGGGGCTTACGATTTCTGCAGCCTTTACAAGGCACTCTTTCATAAATTCACCGTGAACAAATTTTGAGTGTTTTGCGATCAACTCCGATAGTACGTAATTCGCTTGAACACAGATTCATTCTCTTGCTCTGGACGTATAAACATAAGCTGTCGATTTTTAACCGTGATTTTAACTCATTTAACTTTTCGTTTCTAATCATGCCTGTATACTGGTCAAACTTAGTTTTATGACAATCATAGCGAGGTTTAATATTATATAATTTTGGGACACCGACTGTACTATTACAAATCAAGTAAATAATTTTGTCTTTTACTTCAAAGCAAAAAAAAAATTAATTCCCATTTTTCTTGAAAGTTACCGTGCTCATCTACGAGTTTCCTCTTCCTTCCACTTGGTTTTGAAAGAGACACGTTTAAAACTTTATTATTTATAACAATAAGTACTGTTACGTGTTGTAACAATAAGTGCGCAACTGAACTCGCAATTCTATAGCAACTGACTGAACTCAACCGAGCGGTCTTGGCTTATATACGGAAATGTGATTTATCGACAGTTCTTTTCTAGAATGTTCAGATAGCGTCAGCTGTGTTTTCGCGCGTTTGAACTTTGTGGAACAAGCCAAAAGAAAACTTACGCACATATGTAAGGCGCAAAGACAATAAAGCGATTGGGCAGCGGCACATGGCGCGGCGGGCGTGGGAGATCACAGCCGTGTGTGTGCGCGCGACTTGTTGCAGCGCGTGCGTTTTCAAATACGGTTTTTAATACGCATGGGGGCCACATTATATGGCCGTTTACAAAATTGATTCGGGCCGCAGGAAAATGCTCAGTGGGCTGCATGTTTGACATGCTTGGTCTAAGCGAGTCGAATGACGATTGGGGCTTTTCAACCGATAGTAATTAATTTGCATATTATTATTTACATCTACTTCAACTAGGGTAGAACTAAAGTTATATACTGTTATATTACTACTTTCAATATTTGTATTGTTACTTCATCAATATGTTATTATGTATCAATAATTCAAGGTAAGATAATCGTGTCGTCCCAGCATAGTTCAAATTCATACGCATTCATCAATGATTACCATAATTATTCTGATAGTACATTTTTCTTCTTAAATAAAGCTTTGATAATTACGCTATTATTTATTTCCAGTAATGGTGGAAAGTTGACTATCTTTTTTAACAAGATATTTTCATTTAATCCAAAATATTTGTATGTATAACATTTGAATTTGGTGTATAAACATTTTGACCCCGAATGTAGTCGACAAAACGCTGGTGCTGCTAGAGCTGCCAAGTAATGGTCGCACAATATATATTTCAAAATATAATTTAGAAAAATAACTGTGAATAGAATTATTAAAGGTTGTGTACCTCGCATTTCACTGTGGGTTGATAGCGGGGAGCCTCTACAATTATGTGTAACACCTAATAATAATAGAATAGATTCATCAGCCGGTGTCGCTGCTAATGGTTGTACTAATACATGTAATACCCACAAAAGCATATATAAATGTATTAAACTTATAAATCAAGATATTCAATCAACTGCCAATAAAATAGATCAATTAGCAATCTGCCTACAAGAACAAAACGTAGATATAGCGTGTATAACTGAACACTGATTGTCAGAACACACGGTGGACCACGTGCGTGTACAAAATTTTAGGGTAGCTGTTTCTTACGGTAAACATAAGCGAAAGCATGGTGGGGTGCTAATTTTAACTAGAGATGTCATTAACGCAGAGAATGTTAATATTAACAGATGGTCTGCGGAGATGAATATTGAAGCAGCTGGTATTTTTCTCAAAAGAGGGAATTTGGTTGTGGTCGCATTGTATATCAGACCACCAATAGAAAACCTTGATTTGTGTATTGGAACAATACAAAATATATTGAGTGAAATCCAGGATAAGCATAGAACTGCTACAGTCATAGTGGCGGGGGATTTTAACTTGGATTTCTTAAACTGTCACAGTAAAGAGAGAGTCGAGATTGAGTGATTGAGTCTACGCTGGAATCGTTTGGATTAGTCAGAACTTGTCATGAGCCTACAAGATTGAAGACATGCCTGGACAATATATTTATTTCACATAAAGAGGAAAAATTCTATGTAAAAACAATTAGTATGCATTTGTCTGACCATCTAGCACAAAAACTTGATTTAAATGCAATAACATCAAAAGAAAGAACTGTAAAAATAAGAGAGTATACAGAATTTAATATAAATTACTTTATTGAACTTATCGCAAGTGAACATTGGTGGAATATAATTGATTCGCAGTCAGGCCAATTTTCAGCGTTTCACAACATAATTCAAAGAAAAATACAACCGGCTTTCTCTGGAAGGAGGAAAATTATTAGAAATACAACGGATACAGATAAATGGTACACACCGGAATTGAAAGAAAAGAATAAAATTTTAGGTATAATGGACACCATAATTAGAGAAGATAATACAAATGAACAGAAAGAGTTATACAATAAATATAAGAACGAATATAGAAACAACATTCAAGAGGCAAAGAGAAATTATATTGCCAACTTCATAGAGTGTAGTGTGGATAAGGTAAAAGCGACTTGGAGTGTAATAAATATTGAATCAGGTAGGAGGAAGATAGATATGCGAAATGATGTTGGACTGACAGCAAGTGAATTTGATAAGTGTTTTGAAAGTATAGGAAGGACTACCACTACAGCTATCGCCGGTCCTGCGTTACAAGCAAGTCGCCTTCTCAGGAATCATACACAAGAAGCATCTCTTTCCATGTTTATGACATCTGTAACAGAAACTGAAATTGAAAAAATATTACAGAGTATGACACCAAAAGAAAGTAAGGACGTCTACTCACGGTAAAATTGTTAAAGAATATTATTACCTTTATCTCCCCATCTATAACACATCTTATTAATATAAACTTTACGAGCGGTACTTTCCCAGATGAATTCAAATTAGCACGAGTTGTTCCTATATAGAAATGAAGAAACAAGCACGAGCCAAATAATTATAGATCCATATCGGTTTTACCGGTAGTATTGAAAATATATGAAACCGTAATACAGGCTACTAGATTTCTTTGAAAAAACAAGCTTTTCAGCGATGCACACCATGGACATAGGAAAGGGAAGTCTACAACGAGTGCGCTAGTGACAATGATAGAGGAAACAGCAAGCGCTATGGAAGATGAGAACGAGGTTCAATTAACACTGTGTGACCTGAGCATGGCGTTCGATACCGTGAATCATAAGATCTTGTTGGAGAAATGGTGGGTGTACGGAGTGAGGGGAGTTCCTCTTCAGTTGTTGAAGTCGTATCTGCAAAATAGATCTCAGCTCACTAGCTGAAATCTATTCCACTGAATGGAATGGTGAGAAATCAAGTACTAAATCCATCAGAGTGGAAGTGCTATATGGGGTCCATATTGGGTCCTCTCCCCTTTATAACACTGGTTTACAGCCAAAAAATAGCAAGAACGCCACATGCCTAGATAAGTTAATTGGGACCTCCTGAACACGAAAAACGTTGTAATTTTTTTCGAAGTACCGTTTTTAGATAACGGTACTTTTGTGTTTTTCGGTGTATGGTCCCACTCAAACCCTTGTGGAGCCCAACCGAAAAGTCCGATCGAGATAAATGGCATATCGTTGGAAAGGTAATTGAATACCTTTTCCGTCGATATGCTGCAAATTTCTATCTGACAAGAAATGGCTGAGTTATGGCACCTCAAAGTTCAAAATTTGCCTATTTTTTACGTTTGTTTCAAAATTTTTCGTTTTTATTTCGTTTTTTTTCTACGTTATAGTACAGATCTGGAATGTTTTATTTTTTACCAAATAGTTTATTTAATTACCAACATTCTAAGCGTAATTTGAAAAAAACGGATGAAAAATAAAGTTTTTATTAAGGATTTTGTGGAGCGACAATATTTTCATTTTCATTGCTCACACACTATATTCGGCGTCCATCAGTTTTAACGTATTAAAAAAAAACGGAATTTGAATCTCTGTATACATATGTTGGTAGCCCTGATTGACGAAATGACATTTTGCTCTCTCTCTGTCACAGTAAACACATGTCAGCTTGGCTTTGTACGTGCAAAAAATAAAATGTGTTCAATCGATCCCAACGAATTTTGTTATGTTTGTGGTGTTCTTGTGAAAAAGAAATCACAACATTTGATGCGAAAAATGAATACGAAAAATTTATCTGAAGCGTATAAGAAGTATTTCGGCTTTCGACCTGCGTCTCTCGACAAACCGTGGACACCGAATAATGCATGTAATAACTGCCGAACAATATTAAATAAAATTGGTAAGGGTCAAGAGTGTTTCTTCACATTTGGAAAGCCAATGCAATGGAGAAACCAGATCAACCATACAACAGATTGTTATTTCTGTTTAACGGAAAAGGCTATCGGACGTAGAATTGAACCTGTTTATCCAGTTAGCTCGGTGACGCTGGCAGTGCCGCACTCAGTATCGTGCCCCAAACCGCAGCTGATTGTAGCGGGGCCCACAGAAATACGAAAAAGAACAATAAAAAATGATTCATCAGATGAGTGCAGTGAATTAGAAATGCAATCAAATAAGAAACCCCATTTACTTACTCAGGCCGAGCTTAATGATTTGTGCCGAGATTTGTATGTGCCGAAATCGAAATCTGAATTACTTGCATCACGATTGCAACAGTGGGGATATTGTGCTCCTGAGACACGTGTTACATATTACCGTGATCGCAGCAAACAACTTGCACTTTTGTTCGCAAAAACGGCAAACTTTGTTTTTGTGCCAACATATGTGGTCTTTTCTATGCTCTCCAACAAAATTATGACCCAGAGGAATGGCGTCTTTTTCTGGATGGAGGCAAGGATAGTTTGAAGGCAGTCTTGCTTCATAAAGGGAATACGAAACCATCAATTCCAATCGGATATGGAAAATACATAAAGGAAACATATGAAGCAATGAAAGAACTTCTCGATCTCATACATTATGACCAACATCAATGGAAAGTTTGCTCTGATTTTAAATTAGTTGCCATACTATCTGGATTGCAAGGGGGCAATACGAAGTTTTCCTGTTTTCTATGTCTATGGGACAGCCGTGACCGTCAGAATCACTACACCCGAAAAGTTTGGCCCGAGCGAAGTGGACGTACGCACGGAGAGTACAATATCAAAAATGACCCACTCATTCCTCAGGAGAAGATAATACTTCCTCCATTACATATTAAGCTTGGGTTATTTACAAATATTGTGAAAAAGTTGCCAAAAGACAGTCTTGCCATGAATTACCTTAAACAAAAATTTCCGAGAGCCACAGCGAGCAAAATTGAAGCTGGTATATTTGATGGACCTCAAATTCGGGATCTGTACGGTGACCAAGCACTTAATGAGTGTTTAGGTCCAGCTCATTTGGAGGCATGGGAAGCATTCCAGGACATCGTTCACAACTTTTCGGGAAACTACAGAAGTCCTGATTACGCTGAGAAGATCGATACATTACTGCAAAAATTCAATGCCATTGGTAAGGGTTGAGTGAAAGCATGTATATCAAAAGGCCGTTATCATTTGAAAATTGATTCTTTTTAACTTTTAGGTTCAAATATGACACCTAAATTACACTTCTTATTCCGTCATTTGGATATTTTCCCCATAAATTTGGGCCCCGAAAGTGATGAACAAGGTGAAAGATTTCACCAGGAAATGGAAGAAATCGAGAGACGTTACAAAGGCTGGTGGGATGAACAAATGATGGCGGACTATTGTTGGTTCCTCATTCGCGAAGATCCATCCGAAAAAAACGCAAAAGTTCAAGTCGCTCGTCATTTTAATTTAAATTTTTTGAATTTACGCCGAATATAGTGTGTGAGCAATGAAAATGAAAATATTGTCGTTCCACAAAATCCTTAATAAAAACTTTATTTTTCATCCGTTTTTTCAAATTACGCTTAAAATGTTGGTAATTAAATAAACTATTTGGTAAAAAAATAAAACATTCCAGATCTGTACTATAACGTAGAAAAAAACGAAATAAAAACGAAAAATTTTGAAACAAACGTAAAAAATAGGCAAATTTTGAACTTTGAGGTGCCATAACTCAGCCATTTCTTGTCAGATAGAAATTTGCAGCATATCGACGGAAAAGGTATTCAATTACCTTTCCAACGATATGCCATTTATCTCGATCGGACTTTTCGGTTGGGCTCCACAAGGGTTTGAGTGGGACCATACACCGAAAAACACAAAAGTACCGTTATCTAAAAACGGTACTTAGAAAAAAAAAATTACAGCGTTTTTCGTGTTCAGGAGGTCCCAATTAACTTATCTAGGCATGTGGCGTTCTTGGTATTTTTCCAAATTAAAAATTTGTAAAGCTGTGTAATTTATATCAATGATATACCAAAAAATATTAAGGCCGGTAGGGTGAATTTATACGCAGATGACACGTTCATTTTAGTCTCCTCTAAAGATCACAGGAGGATGGCAGAAAATGCGCAAACAGCGTTGATGAAGGCTGGGGAATAGTTCGCTAGCAATCATCTCAAGCTTAACACTAATAAAACAGCCAACTTATGTTTAACAACAAAAAATATGCCAAATCTACAAACAAAAAGTTTTTGGGTCTGCATATAGACAGCAATTTTAGATGGGCTTTCCATGTGCAAAATTTATTGACCAAGTTGACTTCGGCACTGTACGTCCACAGAAGGGTAAGGCAGCTATCTACGTACCAAGCGACTCTAACCGTATACTACGCTCACTTCGTGTCCAGGGCCTCATACGGAATCCTAGTGTGGGGGATGTCCGGTGAGGCGCACCCTGAATACCTTAAACAGAAGGAAGCACTCAGAATTATTACCAAGGCAGGATATAGGGATAGTTGCAGAAATTTGTTCCGGGAATGCAAAATACTTACGTTGCCATCCATATATATCTATACTTGCCTGCAGTATGTTTATGATACCATCATCTCCTTTCCGGTGCACTCACAGAACCACAGCTATCAAACACGCCGAAGAAATGACCTAGTCCTTCCCAAAACAAGAACTAATACAACAAGAACATGTACGAACCATATGACGCTAAAATTATATAACCATTTACCGTCAAGTGTCAGACTAAAACCAAAAAGTCAGTTCGAGGTTGAAATTAAGGATATACTTATTGAGCATGTCTTTTACACAGTTGACGGATATTTGGAGACTGATATTAGATAACACGGATATATACGGCAAATTTATTATTATTAATAGTTTATTAATTTCTTTATTAGTTTTAATTTATTATTAATTTATTATTAAATTATATGTATTGTTATGTACACTTACATACATTGACGAGTTTCTACCCAATAGCAGGATGGAACAAATAAATCTATCTATTTATCTATAACTTATTTTCCCTCAAGCATTATAGAAATCTGTAATTCCCCTAAATGTACATTTTATTACCTCGATATCATCAGATATCACGATACACACTAATTGTTTTATCAAATTCATAGCAATAATATTATAATTTTAAGAGTCGATTTTAAGAATTTTATCATAAAATATTACGTTGTTGTAGAGTTCGTGCGTTTGCGAATCGTACTAATTGAAATATATGTATAAACATGTCTTTTACTGGATCGGTGCCACACGAAAACGTGTAATCTCTACACATGCATTACATACAAATATACAATCAGTCAGTTAAGTTAAGGCGACTAATAAATATACAATATAGGTACAGGATAAATTGTTTGCTTTCACCAAGCTAAAGTAAAATACTAACCTATTTACTGTATATATATAGCATGCCGGCACAACAAAATACCTCGCTAATACAACCACAAAACTACGACAAGGAATAACTGGGAATAATGTACATATGTATTTTTAAAGCCTAATCCAAACAGTGAATCAGATATACATATCCCCACTGTTTTCCATTTTGTGGCGTCACAAATCACAGTGCCGGCTTAAAAATTTTCTGTGACGAAATCGGAATGATTTACCGTTATGTGAGATAAAACACTATTTATTTATTTTGTGTGTTTTTCTTTTAATCATTAACTATTTAAACATTAAAAGTTTGATAAATCTAAAATCCAAATGTATGAACTCCCTTTACTTCTGTGAACTTACCACCCGACTTTCAACAAATTTTTTTAATTATCAGTCGATTGTACATCGTTTGTACCCGTTTGTACCACTTTCATTTTTGTTTGTACCTCATGCCCAAAAAGTTACAACGTTTTCAGAATTCGACCCGCACCCGACTTTTGAAAATCAAAAATTTTCCAGCGGAATCTGATTCGTGGTCGTTTATACCCGTTTGTACTACCTTCGTTTTCAAATTTGCTCAAAACCAAAAAAAAAAAAAAACGGCGTTTTGAAAATTTCGAAAAAGCCAACTTCTACCATTTTTGAGATATCTCCAATCTGTAAAATGACTAGGATCGGGATGGGGCCTACAGGTTTGTACCACTTTGCGTTTCGTTTGTACCTCGGACCAAAGAGCGTTACGAGCTTTTCAAAAATTTCAGAAAACTTACTTCCACAATTTTGGAAATTTTCGAATTCTGTAAACGGCAATCGTTTGTACCCCCAGGATCAATTTTGTTTTCGTTTGTACCTCAAACTAAAAAAACAGGTCTTACAGGTCTTACAGGTACAAACGAAAACAGAAGTGAGTTCTGAGGGTACAAACGATTCTCTTTCCATTGCCGTTTACCGAATTCGAAAATTTCCAAAATTGTGGAAATTAGTATTTCACGATTTTTGAAAACCTTTTTGGTTTGAGGTACAAACGAAACGCAAAGTGGTACAAACCTCTAGGCTCCATCCCGAACCTAGTCTATTTTACAGAATTGAGGTACTTCAAAAATTCTAGAAGTTGTGAGGGTGTATTTTCACCAAAATCGAAATTTATTCTTAACTTTTCTTTTGTATGAGGTACAAACGAAACCAAAAGTGAGTTCTGGGGGTACAAAGGATTCTCTTTCGATTGCCGTTTACAGAATTCGAAAATTTTCAAAATTGTGGAAATTTGTTTTTGAGACTTTTGAAAACCTCGTAACTTGTTTTGATTTGAGGTACAAACGAAAGGCAACCTGGTACAAACCTTTGGGCCCCATCCCGAACGTAGTCCATTTTTAGAGATTTGAGATATTTAAAAAATTGTAGAAGTTGTGAGGGTGCATTTTTCCGAAATCGAAATTTATTCTTAACTTTTTTGTTTGAGGTACAAACGAAAACAAAAGTGAGTTCCGGGGGTACAGAGGATTCTCTTTCGATTGCCGTTTACAGAATTCGAAAATTTTCAAAATTGTGGAAGTTTGTTTTTGAGATCTTTGAAAACCTGGTAACTTTCCTTGATTCGAGGTACCGATTAAATGCAAAGTGGTACAGACCTCTATGCCCCATCCCGAAACTAGTCCATTTTACAGATTGGAGATATCTCAAAAGTTGTAGAAGTTGGCTTTTTCGAAATTTTCAAAACGACGTAACTTTTTGGGTTTTGAGCAAATTTGAAAACGAAAGTGGTACAAACGGGTACAAACGACCACGAATCAGAATCCGTTGGCAAATGTTTTATTTTCAAAAATCGGGTACAAACGAAAATGAAGGTGGCACAAATGGATACAAACGATGTACAATCGACTGATAATTTCAAAAGAAAATTTTTGAAAGTCGGGTGCCAAGTTCACCGAGGTACTCCCTTTGAACTATTTTGAAATATGTAAGTATGACACTGGTGGATACATACGTATTTTGCAGTCGGATTTTTTAACTGTTGTTACTAATTTTAGTGCGCTGAATCCGAAAATATCATCAGATTTTCTCTATCAGCTCGTCTTCAAAATATGCGAGCAAGTATTTGTAGCTAGTCTTATTCCTACATACAAATATTGGTTCCAACACAACCTATAAGAAACGCACAAATAAAAAGGAAAATAAATTTATTCTGTAAAACAAATATTTACAAATGTTATTACCCAAAATAAATGTTTAGATTGGTTGGTAACTCATTTAAAATACTTTCTTTTGTGCGCTTTTCTTGCATATGTCTGAAAAAGTTTGTCTCTTTTAATACTCCAGCAATAATCAGCCATCATGCGTGTGTCCCATCTGCCTTTCATTATTTCTTCCATTATTCTGATATACTGCTGGAATCGTTCTCCCTGCTCTTCACTAAAGTCGCCAAGATTTGCAGGAAATCTCTCTAAATGACTGTGGAGGTAATGGACCTCAATGCTCCTGTGGCAACCCAAAATTTGAAAGCTATTAACCATATCATCGAAGACTTAAGCAAGATTAAAACGGTCAAAGATGAACTACCCAATTACTTTCAAAAATATAAACAAAGACTGAGTCGTCATCCTAACAGCCTGGTGCAAAACTTCATGCACCGACCATCACTTCATAGACTAAAGAGATACATTCCCAGCTATTTTCTAGAAAGATTTTAGACAATGAAAACGCCGGAAACATAAATAAATATTTAAGTTACACACAATAGAATAGTTGTCAAAGGACAATTCTCATCAAGATAATTGTTATAATTTACACAACCTTTATTCATTGCGCTTTTTTTCTTATTACGAATTGTAAATAGATGGGGCAATAAAAAAGTTTGGAATATTACACACACATCAGATGGTTGTAAATCCACTAAATCTGGAAATAAATGGTGGTAATATATCTTCATGCAATTCCTTGAAATTAAACTTTTAAGGTTTAATTGAAAAATAAAGCCAAATGCTACCACTTTACAAAAGAAAATATATGCACTTACAAAGGGAGGCCACAACGTTTGGAACACGGATTCGCTTCGAACTTTGACACTTTTAGTAGTCTACTAGGACAACATAATGTGCAAATAGTAAGGCATACTATTTAAGCGTTATCAAGAAATTGATAAGATAAGTTTTATCGTCGTATATATACCGGTGCGTTGCAATCATTAGGAAGTAGCAACAATGGTCGAGTGGTTAGCGCTGAGACTTCGTAAACCCTGGGTCGCTGGATCGAGTCCCGCATATATACGTGTATTCGCAAGAACCTTTATTGAATTTTCAATGTTATTCGGCTGTCTACTAATTTTCATCATTACACAGACAATCGACCAAACGCATAAAGTTATCCTGAAAGTGTATACCTGTCCGTAATTGCTATAATTTGCAATTACTCATAGGTATACATTTTCAGGATAACTTTATGCCTTTGGTCGATTGCTTGTGTAATGATGAAAATTAGTAGACAGCCGAATAACATTGGAAATTCAATAAAGGTTCTTGCGCATACACGTATTTTTCTCATTATATTACCCTTGAATTGTAATAAATAGGAAAAAGTCTGACGAGAAAATTAAAAGACTAGCGGGACTCAATCCAGCGACCCAGAAGGCTGAGCGCTAACCACTCGGCCATTGTTGCTTCTTCCTAATGATTGCAACGCACCGGTATATATACGACGATAAAACTTCTCTTATCAACTTCTTGACAACGCTTGAATAGTACGCCTTACTATTTGCATATTATGTTGTCCTAGTGGATACTAAAAGTGTACAAAGTTTGAAGAGAATCTCCAAACTAGTGATGTTTTCCCATCACTTCTTTTTTTTTTCTTTTAAAAGAACAGTTCCAACCGTTGTCGTTATTCTGAAAAGACGGTTCCAATATAACAGATCTTCGTTCTTTCGTACTCGACAGTTCTATTTGATAACGCCTCATAAAATCAATAAAATAAGTCATGCCTACACCGCCTTTGACAGCATTTGGCGGCCTTTGCTTGATTTGAAATATAGTTTATATTTCCTCGACGTTATACTTTCCCATCACTAGTTCTAACATCTCGGTGATTCCCCGACTTATATGATTGTGTATTGATGATGTAACTGTATCCTACGTACATTAAGTTTTTCGTTAGAAGTTCCTATACAGTTTTCTTTTCTCAC
Source organism: Chrysina gloriosa (assembly GCA_038088585.1). Classification (NCBI taxonomy): domain Eukaryota; kingdom Metazoa; phylum Arthropoda; class Insecta; order Coleoptera; family Scarabaeidae; genus Chrysina; species Chrysina gloriosa. The sequence goes on from CM076095.1 coordinate 11,985,813, forward strand.
GATTCAACGCTAGTTTACACACATGGTGTAAAATAAATATAACAAAAACATTTAAGTCAGTTTTCATTGTGGACACATCATCATGGAGAAATATTTAAAAGGAAAGAAGTCGATGATGTGGAATTTCTTCACGCCACGAAATGAAATCACAGCTAAGTGTAATATTTGCAGTCAGATTTTATCATACAAAGCATCCATTAGTAATTTAAAACACCATATGCAAAGAAAGCATCCTACAATTAAGTTAGTTGATACTAAGCAGAATGACAATACTTATCCACTTACATCACATAATCCAATTACCGATAACATTATTACTGATGACATTTCTCCTTCCCAACCTTCGATTTCATCTGGAATCTTTCATCAAATCGAACATGAGCCAATACAAACCAAGAAAATGCGCCAAACCCAACTGAGAATACCAAAGAAAATAAGCTTGACGCAGACAAAAGTTTTGGATGATAAAGTATTGCAATTAATAATTAAAGATTTTCAACCTTTTTCCATTGTGGAGGATATTGGATTTCAAGAATATACAAATACATTAAATCCAATATATACCCTTCTTAGTAGAAAAACATTATCAAACACCTTGTTACCAGCAAAATATGAAGAAGTATACATAAAAACCCAACAAATGATGAAGAATGCGATGGCTGTTAGTATCACTACAGATTCCTGGACTTCTTGTAATAACGACGGAGTTATTGCAGTAACAGCCCATTTTATAGATAAGACGTTCTCTATAAAATCAGTTTTATTAGAAGTATCTTCTTGTACAGCTAGTCATACCAGTGCAAATATAGCTAATGAGCTGAAGAGGATCACGTCACAGTGGGGTGTACAAAATAAAATCTTCTTGGCACTGTCTGATAATGCTGCCAATGTGAAAAAGGCAATAATTAAAGAATTACAGTGGAATCATCTTGGTTGCTTGGCTCATACAATAAATTTGATAGTAAGGGATGGATTATTGGTTGTCGATGAACTTGTTGTGAAGGTTGCGGATATTGTATCACACTTTAAAAAGAGTACTGTGGCAAAAATAAATTGGACTTTTATCAAAAGCAAAATAATAAAACACCAAAAAATTGATGCAAGCGGTCCGTACGAGGTGGAATTCCGTGTTTTACATGTTAGAACGTGTCCAAGAATTAAAAGAGGAAATACAAGCTCCATTGGCTGTTCTTGGAAGAGAGGACTGGCCAATGTTATCTAATCAAGAATTTAAAATTGTTGAAGAGCTGATTACAATTCTTGCACCCATGGAATCATCTACACGACTTATAGCATCTGAAAAGCACGTTACTCTGTCTCTTGTCATTATTATTACAAACGGCCTTCAGGATATGTATAATAATTTACAGAATAGCAATCAATTTACTACTGAATCAAAGGATGTGATACAAAATATTCTAAATGGAATGAATACTCGTCTAAGCAACTTTGAAACAAATAGACAACTATTAATTAGCACTTTTTTGGATCCACGGTTCAAACATGTGGGATTTGCATCAGACCACACTACAAACACAGCAAAAGATTTAGTGACCAATGTTTTGATAACCATAATTGACAAGAGTAAACCGGAGAATTTGACTACCCACCATGATATAGAAGTTTCCCAAATGGACCAAGACCAAAAACCATCTATATGGGCCGTGTTCGACAAGAGACCATCGACTTTTGTTCCTTTTGGATCTGGAGCAAACAAGTCTAGGGCAATTATTGAGATTCAAAGATATTTGGACGAGCCACTCTTGGATCGGAGAAGAAATCCATTAGAGTGGTGGAAAGGTCATTCACATAACTTTCCCAATCTGAGTGAATTAGTAAAATTAAAATTTGGAACTGTGGCCACATTTGTACCATTCGAAAAGGGTGTTTTCAAAAACAGGATTGTTGGTTTCTGACCGTAGAAGCCGTATATGTTCTGAAAAGGTGAAAGAGACCTTGTTTCTTAATATTAATCAGAATTATCGTTTTTGAATATACATGTATATTTTAACATGTTTTATTTTTATTTATTTATATTCGCATATATATATAGACATGTTTTTTATGACTGGTTGCACTTTATTTATTTATTATTATTATTTTTTATTTATAATTGTAATTAGAATTGTTATTTTATTCCACATACTATAACGGTTTTATTTGTAGTTTTTATAAATATTTTTATATAACATCGTTCTTTTATTTTACATTACATTTGATAATTTCAATGCATACAATTGTTTAGAAAATATTTCCACAATAAAAGTCTGACTCAATTTTGACTACCGCCGTTATTACCGTCTGAGAGAATATGTAGCTTAGGTACGTAATAAGTTATTTTTCTAGTAGAGTTGTAATGATGATAAACGGCGATCTCAACCAGACGATTGCCACAGAACACCATCAGTTGTATAGAAACGGTTCAACCGCGTACGCTGGAGGCCGTCCGAAAGGAACCGTTCTTTGCCCAGCGAGATAGCAGTTGCAATCGTTTTGGATCGAGAACGGTTCTAAAATAACAGATAGTTCAATAACGACCCATCACTATTCCAAACGTTGTGGCCTTCCCTTGTTAGTAAAATTAGGTCAATATGATAAGTAAGGTCGTCTATTTAATCTTACGATGAGTTTAACGACGTTCAATCACTTGCCGACATATCCGCGGTCCCAAAACAACACTTTGATTTGCTCATTTTTAAAATCATCTTTTGTGTTTTACACTTATTGCCTTGATTTTACCTCAGCAATCTTGCAAAAAAACAGTTTATTTTTGCAATACATTAGGTATTTATTCAATTGAGATAAATTATACTCAGATAAGGCGATATGAGATAAGATGATAATAATTATCAATTTATATAAATTATTAAATTTATTACATACTACATTTACATCATAATAAATTTACATAGGTATAAGTAAGTAACAGTGTCGAACGTAATAATTATGTATTACTATCAATTTTAAACGACTAGTTTTATTTTGAGTTTGTATAACAAATGAATTCACATTATTTAAAAAGTATTAGGCGGAAAGGAAGTACAGTGAAACTTCTTTGAACGGGCACTTTTATTAACCGGGAACTTCTTCTAAATGGGCGCTTCAGCCGGTTCCAAAATTTTGAATAGAAAATTCTTCCATTAAGTGAAATCTGCAATAACCGTACACGGGCAGACATTTGGTCTATTTCTTAAAGGGACGCACTTGTCGCCGAATGTAAATCCCCTGGATTTCCTTTATTTATTTTTATAAGAGCGTCAGTTTCAGAATATACAACCTTGGCCAAAAGTATTACGCACCCGCTCATCTTTACTATTTGAACAACGAATACATGTTCTTTATAAAAACGGCATCTGTGTCACAAAATATATATGCAGCAGATGCTAGTGGTCATAAAATACCAGGTGCATCAAAATATTTAATATTTAGTTTTCACGTTTTTTTCTCTGCTTTGTTGAATCTTCTGGCAGTCTACATTTGTCAGTATTAGCGTGAAGAAGATTATAAATTTATAGCTTTCTGATAAATTTGAGAACAGATTTAGTTAAAATGTGAAAAAGAAGCGAAATTAGCTGAGAAAATCGTGTAAAAATTCAACTTTTACACGAGGAATGAAGATCAGGAAAAGAGATCACCAAGTTGGTAAAATGTTCGCGGTGTGCAGTGCAATCAGCCATCAAACGGTTTGTGGAAACTTGTTCTCACGATAATCTAATATATGTATTTAAACGAGCAATGCTTGTATATATATATATAGTGGTTTCTCGAAAACGGCTCTAACGATTTTGATGAAATTTAGTACCTGGAGGTTCTCGGGGACGAGAAATCGATCTAGCATGGTCCCGGTCCCGGAAAAATCCATTTTGACCCGGTTTATACACATTTCTGGTATTGCGGTATATGAAATTGGTTATCGAGAATGACTAGCAATTTTTATGCAATTTAATATCTGGGGATTTTCGAGAACACAAAATCGATTTAGCATGGTCCCGGCCCCAAGAATTTTTGTTTGCCCCACTTTTACCTATTTCTGCGGTACATAAAATGTGTTATCGAAAATTAGTCTGAAGATTTTGTTAGAATTTAGTATCTGCGAGTTTTTGGGGACGAGAGACCGATTTAGCATGGTCCCGGTCTCGATTCAATCCATTTCGTCCAGGTTTTCACCAATTTCGGCCTAAACGTAGGTTAGCAACTCTTTTTAACATCATGCAGCCAAGCGAAATTATAAGTAATTAAAACTTTACTACTAAACCATAGATGGCGCTGAAAGTAGTATGTTAATAAAAGAAAAATATTTACGAAAACTAACATGTAAATTCACATGCTTTTAACCTTATAAAATTTTATTATAATTATATATATATATATATTATATATACATGAAATATACAATATAAACTAAATATCAAAACTAAAATAAGGGGCGTTATTATTTGGTCTAAAATTATTCAAAAAATTTTGGGAACTCCGAGCAAGGCTCGGTCCACCAGGTACTAAACTATGAACAGCCCAAAAAACACGTAACTACGAACCGTCAGGACAGAAAGCTGATGCGTGAGGCTATGAGAAACAGGAGAAATACTTCTTCGGAGCTTGCTGCGGCTTTGTGTGAAGTGACTGTGAAGTCAATAAGTGCTCGAACTGCAAGAAGAAGGCTAACTCAAGCAGATTTGAAAGGCTGTAAAGCCAGGAAGAAGCCATGGTTCTCCGAAGATAATAATAAAAAAACGGCTTCAATAGGCTCCGCGACGCCAACACTTCATTTCATTGATTCAATGTACTCTGGTCTGATGAATCGAACTTTGAGGTTAGTTTTTTGCCTATCAATTCTATGAAACAATTATAGCGATCATTGTGGTGCTACAATCATAAATGTTATAAAGGTTTCTAAAGTGCACCCTTTTTCTCTTTTACAGGTATTTGGAACACTAGATGTGACCTTCGTGAGGCGACTCGTGGGCGAAAAATATCATCCAGATTGTATAGTACCAACTATTAAACACGGTGGAGGTAGTGAAATGATCATGGGCTGCATGGCTGTTGATGGTGTCGGCGAAATGTTCGTTTGCGAAAACCGTATGAAGAGTGAAAAGTACATTAATCTGCTAGAAACTGCTCTTATGTCTTTGCTAATGCGTATTTTCGGGAACACTAATTTAGATAGAGTTCAAGCAGGATAATCCTCCTGGTCATAAAGCAACGACTATGATGCGCTGGTTTACTGACAACAACATTGACTTGTTGGATTGGCTTGCGCAGTTCCCAGATCTGAACCCAATGGAGCATCTTTGGGCCATTCTGAAGCGCAAAATAACAAAGCACATAACATCGAAATCCGGTTTAGAAAACGTATTGGTGCAGGGGAAGCCATTTATACAACCGAATGTGCTAAGCTTGTACGCAGCATGCCCCAAAAAATTGCTGTTGTGATTAAATCCAAGAATTGGCTAACACAATATTAATGTCCTATTATTATTCTTATTCAAATAAAGTAACTTAGTAATTAAGAGTAGTTTAGTTTCATCTATAACCGAAATATGCAGTAAATTATAGGGTGCCTAATGCTTTTGGCCAAGACTGTAGATCATTGAAATGGTATCAGTAGGAGCGATATTTGTGATTTTTGGTTTTAAAAACAATATATTTTGTGGTAAGTCAAATGCTCTGTTTTCTCGATGACATAATTTAAATTTAATTATATTCATATGTACATATTTTTAGAAAAACAGGGCACCAAAAAGAATATGCTAATTTTAAAACAAAATTGAGATCATTGAATATAATTAAAAAAAAACAATCTTGTTCATGTGAATTGACAAGAATGTTTAATATTGGCAGCAAGTATATTTGCAAAAGAAACGAATAGTTGAAAATGTGGCAATTAAATGAAAATTCTGGACTTGGAAGATGTTTTGTTAAAACTGAGGCTATCAGGGAACTTTAATAAAGGCCGAAGCAAAAGAAGTAGTTTTAAAATTTACGGAATAGCAATTTCTCTGCTTCCATTGGTTGGTTAGATAGGTTTAAAAAAGACATAACATTAATTATCGAATTATATTCAGTGAAAGGGCTAGTGTTAAAAACGAAGTCGTCAAAAGTTTTATTAATAGATTACCTTTAATAATTAAAGATTACGAATTCTGTGATATTTATAATGCCCACGATACAGATTTGTTCTTCCGAGCAGTACCATCGAAGACTATGGCACTAACGGGGGAGAGGTGTGTGGGGGAGAAGTTGTCGAAAGAAACATTGCCAATATTACACTGTGCAAATATAGCTGGTAATAAAGAAAAGTTGCTGTTTTTTAGAAAGACAGCACGACCTGGCCCATATAGAAAGTTAATGTGGTCTTCTTCCTGTTGATTGGTATTAAAATAACAAATCTTGGATGACAGGATGGCTGCATCAATTCGATAGTAGATTCGGGCTTGAAACTCGAAAGATTTTATTATTCTTAGATAACGCAGCTTCCAAAAGGTATAACTTTAAAAAACGTCAAACTGGTTTTCTTACCACCAAATGCGATATCTTATTGCCAACCATTGGATCGAGGGATCATAGAAATGTTCAAAATATGGTAACGCCATATTAAAAAGAAATAGAACATATTTTATCGCAAATTGGAAGTTTTGGAATCAGCCCCTGGTCTTGTTAAATCTATTAATATACTAGCCGCTATCTTCTTTGTTATAAAGACTTGGGATGACGTTGCCTAAAGAACAATTAAGTATTGTTTTAAAAACGCCGAATGGGAGCTGAAGAATATGAAATTAATTAATTGAATGAACTTGAAGATGAAATTCCCTTACCTCTAATAGGGAGAATGTGCAATTTAATGACAAAGATAGGATCTAGAAACGACGTGAATGAGTTTGTCAACATTGTTAATAACACAGGCCTGCGAAATTGAAGCTTTTGAAAAGTACAAGAGAAGTTTTCGCTGTATTTTATGTTATTTGATGTGCTGATTTCGAAAATGACCTCCATTTTGTTCCATCACGTCAGGATTTTTGTAAAATCGATATCGATATTTTTGCTAAAATCCTATTTGAAAAGGAATTCTGTCGAACAATTTTGCATATACTATCGGGCAAGTTGTTTTTATCCACTAAAATCTGTGTAAAATAATCGATTCTTGGTGACACAAATTCATTTTTCAGCAATCGATTATAAAATAATTATTTTTGATAGGTTTAAATGTTTGAAAACCACTGTTGCCAGATCGCACGAGCCGCCTCTGGTCGAGAGAAAAACAAAAAGTTCCCCCAAAGTTTAAACTTTGTACATCCACTTATGGTGCAGATTTTAGAAGAAAATCACCACCATACTATTGTAATTTGTTTTTATTAAGGTAACTTACATAAAATAGACGATTGATCAAGAGGAGCAATATATATATATGTTCATGAAAGTTTGAAACAAATAAACTGAGCACAAAACAAAACAGAACAAAAACAAGTTTCTATTTAAGTACGCACTCTTTTTCCTTTGAAACTTCTTTTTGACGTTCTTTTATGTTCAATCGCAGGCCTATCTCGTGTTAACATCCAAAAGTAGTCGGCGAGCATGTTCTTGTCCCATCTTCCTTGATATTTGCGTTCCATATCTTTCATGTCCTGGTGGAACCTTTCACCCTGTTTTTCGCTGACCGCTCCTAAATTTTCGGGCAAAAAGTCCACATGTGGGCGAGGGAAATGTATTTTGACATTCATGGAGCAACCCAATGCTTCAAATTTGTCCAGCACATTCATTCCAATTGATTTATAGTCAGGATCTTTGTAATTACCCAGAAATTTACTGACGACATCTTTGAAGGTAACCTAAGCTTCTTTTTCATTTTCTGTCATGCTACTCTCAAATTCGTTATCCTTTATAAGTTTGCGGATATCTGGACCGACAAAGATTCCCTCTTTCAACTGGGCTTCGGATAAACCTGGAAACTTTTTGCACAGGTATTTGAAACAATCACCATCCTTTGGTATAGCCTTCACAAACTGCTTCATCAAACGTAATTTTATATGTAGAGGGGGTAAGAATACTTTGTTTGGCTCAACTAAGGTTTTCCGAATTATATTCTTGGTGCCTGGTTCAAGATCTTTTTCATCTTTTCGGCCATTCTGTTTTGACCCAATGTCGAGTCTTATCACGGCTGTCCCAGTCACAAATAAAACATGGGTACTTGATGTATCCGCCTTGTTGCCCAAGAAGCATGGAGATAACCTTCAAATTACCGCAAATGGTTCAACCGTGGTCGGTATATTTTATTTTGTTGTTGTTGTTGTTGAGGACGAGAGCCAGGTTTTCATAGCGTTCTGTTAAATGCACTGAGTGTCCAACTGGTACAAATGCATACTGGCTTCCGTGATTAAGAAGGAAAGGTTTGAGGCTCCTCTTCGATGAATCTATAAACAGCCTCCATTCATCTTTATCGTAGGTGATATTAAATTTGCTCATCAATCCGGGAACATCAGAACAATAGACCAGGTTCTCCTCTTCCTCAAAGTACTTAACAAATTCCCTTTCTCGATACCTGTACCAATAAAAGAGGTTCATTTGGCCAATAAGTGTTTTTCTTTCAATCTGGCGCCCAACAATTGAGCAGCCGCTTTCGAAAGGCCCACATCTCTAGTCAGATTATTAAGTTCAACCTGAGAGAAGTGCTGAGATGAACCGCCTCCAGAGGGCTTATATTCGGTATCGGAGTGTTGAATTTCCGGATGTTCCGAGTCTGAAGACTCTGAAAAGGTGACTGACAATTCAGTTGGAGGCAAAGGCACTGGCACATGAGGTCTATGAGGAACGAGGCGTATCGCCGATGGAATGTTATCAGGATAGGAGATTAGCTTTTTATTTTTGCAGTTACATCCACGGACATGGCAGAAGCAAAAGTAACAATCATCAGAGTGGTCTTTCGGCTCCCTCCATGTCATAGGAATTCCAAATCGTACAGCAGTCTCCTTTGAACCAGAAGCGCAGATCACTGACACACTGCACACAAACTTTATGAGGAGCCCACGATTTGTCCTGGTCTCCGAATGGTATGCCAAAATACACAAGATAAAGTTGTCTTACACGGTCTGTACTGCTCCTCAGGCGATTTTTAATAACACTATATTCGCCGCATATGTAACATAAAAATCATCTGGCAAATTTTCACAACGTCTCGAACTTGAAGCCATGTTTCATGAAACTCACAGAGAAGATTAAGCGTTAAAATTGTGTGATGAAGTTTCCACTTGTCACTCTATCACCGTACGCACGACACTACATACGAAAGAAAAATTGAGACGAACTTCAAAATTTCCATGTATTTTATCTTACTACGAACACGGTAAGTACACGATATTCTTGGTTAAAGAGCTCTTTAATATCTTTCCTGAGGACTCCAGAAAACTCGAGAGAATTCAGTCTTAAAACACGTTCAGCAATCCAGATAGAACTCGTCACAATGGAAGGTGACTCCAACAGCCACAGAATAGACAGAAGCGACAAAGTGCGTCGGCAGCTTTGATGTTCATGTGGTCGATTTGAATGTCCTCGAAATAGCTCAGAACTTGGCCACCGCCACTTGGAAAATACGAAAAGTGCACATTTGGTCGTATTAATTGAAAAATATTAGAGTTTTGGGTATGTTAAAAGAATAGTATTTGCTAAAAAGTTAAATCAATGAAATACAACAATAACTGCATGTTTTAAATCTAATGTGCACACACTACCCCAGAACAATAACATTAATGAGGCTAGCCAAATATAGCCACTATCGTCGTATTTAAAATATGGTTGCCGGCCATGCTCATACAAAATTGACCACAAGATTTTCTAACTTTGTCGCTTCTATCTATTCTGTGCAACAGCGAACCATCGAGCGACGTTATTGGTACAGAGAAACTGGAAGGGGGAAGGGCGACGGGGAGGTGTCACAGAGGGATATTCTGTAGGTTTCACCATGGTATAAATACAATAGGTATACTATTGCGCATCTTCTGATGACGCGCATTGGATATTTAAGTTGAACGATGAATAATAGTCTATCGCTTTATACCGGGCAGCGGGTCAAATATTTATCTGACTCGCAGCATACAATACACCGTCGTAATATTGTCCTATATCTCCAACAGTATGATGACGCTCAATGGATAATATGCGCACGCCGAACGTTTTTCGAATCTTTAACAGCATACCTTGTGTATTTCTACCATGGATTTCACCACGGTAGACTGATGGTGAGGCAGGGAGAGAACGGCGCAACAATTTTTTATAGTAAATGTTCATAAAGATCCAAGTAAAATTGAATTTTTCAAGAAAACGTGACGTGATAGACTTTTATCATTATGTTCTTTGAAATCAGCACCAACAAATACATACACTTCAGCTATTCATTCCCTTGTATTTTTTCATCACAGGCCTGTGTAATTTACATATGGAACATGATACTCTGGATGATTACCAATGATAGCAGAAGAGGACAGGACTATTATCAACAACGAAGATGAAAATGAGGTAGATTTGACAAGCAATTTGATTCACGAACAAATTACAACTTCATATTGTGAGGGTTTGAGGAAAATCAGCAATTTCAACATATTTTGTTTAGAAAAGGATAACTTAAGAGCACTCAGCATTATTAATGCATTTTGAAGATCAATTAGTGAAAAATAAACAAAAACAGAGTTACATTTTGGATTATTTTCTTAAGTAGCTTTATTTTGGTTAGATTTGTTGTGTTTCTGTATCTTAACCTACCATATTTTTGCTAAATAAATGTACTTTTATTTTCTAAAAATGTTTAGATCATAGAAAGTCATGTTTTTGTATGAGAAGTTATATTAGTTTTTATATACCGTTTTTGGTACTTTAACTAGTTTATGTAGACATTAGAGTTGAATACCAAACAGTTTGCTTGCTATGATTTTTTCAGAGAGAATGATTTTCAACTTCTTTGAATTTATATAAACCAAATAAAATTACTCTTACCACACTTTTCCCAAATAATTCCAGATACGTACTTCGGCAACTAATTTGCCATCCTCAGTGGAAAACTGGGAGAATTAAGTACCACCAGCGATATTCGACTAACGCGCAAGGCGAACACGACGCAACGAGCACTGTACAATGTCAAAAGTACGGCACAATGAACATCACACAGTGAACACCGAACTGTTAAAAACAGTGTTTTGGTGTGTTTCGCGCGGACACTAAGTCTGCGATGTTCATTGTGCAGTGCTTTGGAATTATTCAGTGTTCGTTGCGTGGTGTCCGTCTTGGGCGTTAGTGATACTTAATTCCCCTCAGTTCTCTACTGAGGATAGTAACTTAGTTGCCGAAATAAGTATCTGAAATTACATATTTCCGAAAAGTGTGGTAAAGGTAATTTTATTTCTTTTATATATTATTTAAACAACAGCCTCCTTATTCTTATTGCCACCGAATTTGGTTTGGAGGTGTATGGAAAGTACAAGATGTCACAATGTAATGCCACGCAGTTCCTCCCCGCTGTCCTTTTTCTGTTATGATCGCACTAATATCTTTTGGTGATAGATCTGCCTCACAAATCCATTCCCAAATACAACGTAATATTCGAAAATCACGTGTATCCACTTTTTCCCAACACAAGCTTTCCGTTTTAAACTTTCTCATCAATAGTATTCTAAAAAATCTCTGCTATTTATTAAACTTTCTTCTTTGATCAATGTTAACAATTGTTTTGCTACAGTATAGGTCCTATGCTTTAGGACCAAGTGCCAAACGGTTTCTCCAGAATCGTTTTCTGTAAGCAATATGTTCTTTTGTTCTTCTTCATTTAAATATGTCTTTCTCGCCAAGTTCCACAATTGCTGTAATATTCCCGGACTGTTATTTTCGAAAACTCTGGTCCTTATTCCTCTATGAAACATCCATTGACGTAACTCAGATATAATTTTTGGAGAATTACAACTAACAGCATCGTGCCAAATCGTCTGACCAAATCGATTCTTGCGACACAATATTGCTTTGATATCTACTGACTGAAACTGTGCTTCTTCGGTCCAGTCGCGTAACATATTAAAGACAACTACGTTACCTGCTAATGCAGCGAAGTACCACACGGTTTTGTCCTGATCCGGTTGAACCGCCAACAGTAGTTTTCTAAGGATCGCTGGTGCATATTTCATTTCCTTAGCGAATATTAACAATTTCATATAGACCCATGCTTGCTCTTGTACAGCCGCCAGATGCCATATACAGATTGCATATTTACCTTCCTGGAGTAACAAATCAACGAATTCTGTTGCGGATAGTAGTGTCTCTTTGGCATATTCTAATAAACTATCAAAGATTTCTATTTGGTTTAGTGCTACTGCCACGGCCCATAGAGTTTGCTTCTTCCAATTCTGACATATTAAAAGGTCTTTCATTTTTTGGGCCTCATGCCCACATATTGTCTTATATTTTATCCATAATAGCTTTAATATATCGACGCATCCATTTTCTCCTGCTATAATCCAGACAGAACTTCCGCATTTATCATTTGCTTCGAATAATTTCTTGGCTGTATCAAGACTATTAGCTGCAATAAGACAGCATAGCAGGAAGTTAACGATATTAGTATTGCCTTCTCGCACTGCTATATGCAAGATAGTTGTTGCTTTATTTAAATGTCGCAAACATCCCTTTTTCCATAATTCATCTATCTTCTCCCCGTACCATATTAATGTCTCGTTTGATATGTGAAACTCCAATGATTCTAATAAGTTATTCGTAAAATTTCGAATTACTCCATATGGTTTATCTAATAAAATTGTATCTAGAAAGAAGTCTGTTACAACCGAGGAAGATTTATGTCGGGGCAATTGATTTATGAAAAACTTAGTGAGTTCATCCGCTAACATATTTAACAGAGTTTCAGTTGGCTGTTTAGCTCCTACGCAAGGACTTTCTGCGACCTGATCGGCAGTGCCCGACCCAGATTGTGTAGGATTGATATCTACCACCGAATCTTTATAAGAGTCGAAAATAATTTCATGCACATTGCGTTGTTCTAAAACTTTTAAGACAGTTGAAATCAATGGAATGTCATCCAATTGTTCGTATAGCTCTTTTATTTTACTGAGATACTGTCCTTTGTGAGCCGCTGTATATTTAGACAAGAGAAAGGCAAACTCGAAGTTCTCTTGTTTCTTAGAATACTTTAATTTAGCTTGCTTCAGCAGTCCCTTCTGTTCATCATCTAGTTCCCACTTCTCATTTTCACCAATACAGAATCCGTTCATCAGTAATATAACAAGCACCTCATATTGATTGGTGTTCAAAGCTGTTATTATCGCCGATTGATTTTTGGGGTTAAACGTTTGTTTTGTGTAATTTAAATCTATCATAAACTGCCTCACCTTATCTTGCGTATTTTCTTCTATTGCTTTATGGAAATCTTCCCTATTTTGGACAAACTTTCTTAATTTTCTTGTAACTTTGTCATCTGGTAAACCATTCAATTCAAATTCATTTGGGAAAGGAGCCTCCGCCATAAGTAATGGCAACACTTTATCATAGCATTGATTAGACCACGCTAAATTAATTGCGATTTCGTAATCTTGGTTTACACCGCAGTTAATTAAGAAATTTAAAGTCTCGGTTTTCCCAACTAGGGTAGCGATTACTAACGGGGTATAATTGTTAGAATTTCTTAGCGCTAACGCGGTTCTCTGCCAGCAGGAAGGTGGTAATTCGCCCGGTTCGTCACTCGTGGACAGATTTAATATTGCACTCATAGTTTGTGGACCGGCATATTCAGCAGCAATTTCTAATACTCTACGATCGTCCTTGTTTTTGTTACTTAAATCCCAATTAACAAGCAGCAGAAATCGCAAGGATAGTGCATCGTTGCTCCTAGCAGCGTAATCGATGAAACGCCAAGCATCGAATTTACAATCTGTATCTAAATTCGTATCCAATAAATTACCGTTAAATGTACCCCCAAAATTAAAATACAATGCCTTTAACAGGAACGGAAATCTGAAACTGTCATAGAGAGTTAGTTCTTCAATTAGTTCCTCTTCTGTCAACGAGCTCCCCCAATCGTTTTTAATCAATTCAAAAGATTTATGTGGCTCCTTAAACATAATGTGATACCGAGTGGAGTAGACTGACTTCCATTGTATGATAATTGGTTTACGTTTATCGAATTGCAACAGTTTCCCTGGGTGCCGTATATCCGATTTAAAAGCTGCGCTAATGCTACTTTGAACCTGAATGATTATTATAAATAAGTGTGTAGATTCATTGAACATTTGAATAAATTCATAATCTTGCATAAATGACAACGCCCATTTCATCGTTGGGCAATTTATTTTTATAATTTTTAGACTTCCAGTACTATCAGAATATTCCACACGACATTGACCGTCGCTTCGGATTGCTCTTTTATACAACAATTGTGTTATATTTTGGCTAGAATATTTCGTGGATAACTTTTTCTTAATCGAATTATTTAATGCAACGAATACGTCTCTTGAACACTGATACTTTTCAGCAAATGCTAAAGGCGTGAGCCCGTTTCTGTTTGTAATAGTTACGTCAGCTCCTTCTTTGATTAGAAGCTCGACCACTTCTACGTAATTTCTTTTCACTGCTACATGAAGGGGAGTGTTGTCGTTGTAGTTGCTATCTTGTACATTGATGTTTGATTTCGGTGACTTCGTTAACAGTTCATGAATTTCTTCTAATTTACAATTTATTGAAACATTTCTTCTTCGAATCGCGAGAAATAGTTTACTATCCGCCTCTACCTGGTCACTGTCCGAGTCGTGCATCCTGTAATGTAAACAAGATTTATATTCAAACTTCTGTTTTCTAATAATTAGAGTTTGTTAAAACAGTGGTACCGGGCAAGGGCGCGTGTCGGGAGACGCAGCGTACTGGAGTCAGTTGATTGGGGAATGGGTACGAGAATACCTATGTTGGTTAACAAATACGCGCTAGACCCTGCGTTCACCGACATACGCCCTTGCCGACTACCACCTCTTTAACAAACTCTACTAAAAATGATTTGATTTTTAAAGCTTCAATGACGGTCCTATTAGTGTGAATGTAACAATTATAGAATAATTGATAATTAAATAACATTGTCAATTACAAGTACAAAGTTAATTTAAAGGAAACCTCCCCTTTTCCCCAGTAGAGGCGCTTGAATCAGGTAGCACCCCATTTTAAGGTTTGCCTTCTTTTTCTTAGAAGTGTAGTCTCTAAAGGGCGCACTACACCGATTCAACGTACACTGCGAACGCTTTAAGACTGGTAAATAGGTGGAAGTGTTATATAAAGTTCCCTATACCTCGAATTAATCTAAATGGAGAAAGCGCTATCCGCATCGTCCCCGCGCTTCCATGCACTTAATGTTATCTTTTTGCCTGTTTGATAGCGTTGGTGAATTAGTGAATCTACATACTTAAAGATTGTCTTTAAACATAGTAACTTTTCGAATCCTCGTCTTTTCGACAACCATACTTAAGGGTCGTGCACATTTTACGTCTGAGGGTACATCTGAAGCGTTTTTCAAATTTAGCGGACTATGATTCAGTAGCACTGTTTTAGGTATAGTGTACTGAGAATTTAGTGAAATTTCTTAAACAAAATTGCACCGGCGTAAACTCTTAATTAATGATATAAAAAGCATAAATTATAACAAATTATATTTATAAATTTTGAGAAATATTTAACATAAAATCAAAATAATTACCTAATGCTGTGTGTGTGTGTGAGTGTAATTTCTCTTTCGATGATGGTTCTTCCTATATCTCCTCCCTTAACTTCTATTCTCGATGCACCTTTAATTTCTATGAATTCTTTTCCTTCTTAGATTCTTCTCCGGTATGGTGAGGTTCTTTTATTCACTGGTACTTCTTCTTAAAACCCTTTTATTCCAAATATATTTATTGACTAATTTGTTGACTTATCTATCTTGTCAATTTTCTTCGTCGTTAACCAAACAAACTTTTTATTTCTTTTAAAACCAGAACTACACTGTTTTATTTCTCCCTTGTCCACGAAACGAAAACTTTAATTCACCTTGACTCCAGTTCATCGAGGTATATCGCTGTTATAGAAACCTGTATTGAATGTCGATGTATCCTTGGTTAGTTCCAGTAAAAGTGTTGTATGTATGTGTCTGAATGTGTACAATTCTTTTCTGTCTATTAACCGATGCTTTTTATAGCCATTAATAATTTTATTTCTAGTGACATTTGTTTCTCCCATTAAACGTCTCTGGCTGGAGTTAAAATAAGAAGCTAACACCCGTAGGGTAATAAAATGCTCAAAAGGTGGTAGGCGTGGTGTCGAAAAGGTATAAATACAACCCCAAAATAAACCGTATGACAATTGAAGACCATAACCCCAAAATTATCTGCGAATTTTGATATACTACAATAGACTTGCTTTCTACGCAAATACGCGACGCAACATATGCTTTGCAAAGTACAGGTCTTTTTGTTTATTGTTGTCGGTAATTTTTTATCTCGAGTTCGAATGAAGAGATCTAATAACACTCTATATTCTCACCTGTTCGAGGCTTACAAGAAAGCATATCAGACAAGGAAAACAAAACAAACTTTACTAGCTGACACTAATGCTCTGTGGGCTAACCTTAAAAATGGGACGAATGTGGAAAAAGCCGTTGACGAGAAAGTGAGAAAATCGAATTGTGTGGAAATAAATAGAAAAGCTAAATTCTTGAATTATTTCACGTCATTGCCGTCAATAACCAAAGCTCCTAATCCTTCTAATGCATACGTAGCTTCCCCTCCAGCCTCCACCTCCGCCTCCACCTCCACCTCCACATCTGCAGCACAATATACCTTTCCAGGTAAAATATAATATCGAATTGATATACTCAGGAGGATGTGAAATTATTGAATGAAATACGTATATCGAATTCGTTTTTTTTTTGGTGAGACTATTCTTTAGAAATATGTTTAAAGTTGCAAGTTTTATATTTGTGGTTTACAAATAGGTATACTTATAACCATGCCTGATCTTAAGTGATTGGCCGCCTTCGTGTTAAATGAAAAGCCGCTCCTATTTTTTCGGGATATTTTTTATTACTTAAGTAATACACCCCGACATAATAATATCAACACTTGTTATACATTTTTAAATATGAAGATACAAAAATAACTTACAAACAAATATAAAGCAAAACGCAACATAAATAACATTTTGTAAATATTATATATAAGATTACTACATATATACATAATATTACGACATATTTGCATAATATGGCTTTTCTAGCTTTCCTAGATGCAAATTCATCAATAATTTGGGCGAGATCAATTGTATCCGAAATTTCTGATTCGACAGAAATGATAGCCAAATCTGAAAGTCTATCCTAAGACATATTCTTTCTTAAATAGTTCTTCGTAATTGTTAATTTGCTGGAGCCTCGTTCTCCAGAAGCAACAGAAACAGAAATTCTAATCCTCAGAACAAAATTTGAAAAACAAGAAAGTTCATTTTTCAAGATGCATTCTAAAATGGGAGTTGGTGTATTTTTATCTGGAAATATTTCCTTAAAGGATGATATCTCATTAAATAACTAAAGACCATTAATGTCTTTGAGAATCTTGTCATTGTCATTAATTTGCATTTTAACCTGCAAATCCATGCAAGCTTTCATAAGCGCATCTCTAGAGAGATCTTTATTAGATTTATATAGAAATTTATATAAAAAAAAACAAAATAAAGAATAACATTCAGATAATAATCTAAATCTCTCATCAACAGAAGATATAGCGTGGCCTAGAAGAGAAAAATAAAATGCAATTTTATATTTTTGACAAGGTTCGGAAACTCTATCATTCGGGGTTTCATAGTCAACATGACGCATTTTCTTTTCTATTCCTTAAATATTCAAATTCGGCTCCAATATTTAATTCCTGACATTTTAACGAAGCAGCCTCCGTAAACATGTTGAGTAATTCATCAGAGCAAAGGGAAATTAAATATAGCATCAAATTTTGTAAATCCTCAACACATTCGGCAATATTCATCTTGGAATTTTCTAAAATTTTGTTTAGAATATCAATTTTTTATGAGATCGTACCAAATAAAAATGGATAAAATAAATCGAAATTTCCGTATTTTTTTCTATTAAGCTTGTTGCCATATTTTTGCTGTCTCCAGTGGTATTTTCTGTAAGATAATTCAATGTAGTAATTACTTCCAATAAGTTTGTCCTTAAAGATTATAGCATTCACTCTGCTTTCCCATCTAGTTCGACTAAAAGGCTTTAACGTCAAAAATTTAATATGTTTTTTTAAATACCCCATCGGTAAGTTAAAGCAGAAAAAGACTGATCAGTTCCTTGAAGTAAATCAAAAAGATTTGAAATTTCGCCACTGCAACTGGCAGCATCATTGACGACTAAGATTTATATTCAACATCCTGTTTTGTAAACCTTTGAGATTTATATTCAACATAAACCATTATCATAGCCCTGACCGCGAATGTTTTGCACATCTAAATCGAATTTGGGTAGTATTTTCTCCAATACAAAATTAGTTAAACCTTGTTCAGTCTGACTTACATCTGGTGTTGAATCTAGATGTATTGAAAAACATTTTGAGTTATTTAAAATAATTTTTATTTTATTACATATAGCATCAGATAAAATATTAATCATTTCCTTTTGAAAATGCTGTCCTAAATAATGTGGCATTCGAGTTTTAGATTCTCTGGATTTAGAGATATTATTGACATGTTCAGAAATAATTGGGTCAAATTGGCGAACATTTCAATTGCATTTAAAAAATTTCCATTATCCCTTCGATTTAATTCTGAGGATGATCCTCGAAACGCAAAATTTTGAGAAGCTAATAATTGTATAACTGCAATCATTCTTTCAATGATTATATGCCAGCGCATTTTTTTTTCACGATAAAATATATTTTTGTTCTTGATCAATTGTAGACTTTTGTTATACACCCTCTGTCCCAAAAGTAACCGCAATAGTTCGAAATAAAGCACGCTATGTATGTTATGTCCACAAAAATCATTGTATTTATTCGAAATATTCTCCATGTGCTACAATACATCGATTTGCACGGTCAACGAGTGCTTCAAACGACTTTTTCATGTCGATCTCTGGGATGGCCTTTAGGATGCCGGTCGTCGATCTTTGAATGGCGTCTACGGATGCATAACGAACTCCTTTCTGCTTCAAATGAAGACGAGGGAACAGGAAATAATCGCATGGGGACAAATCAGGCGAATACGGTGGGTGCTGTATCGAATATATTTCATTTTTCGCCAAAAATCGGTGACAATCGTTGCTCGATGACACGGTGCGTTATCGTGCAGTAATCTCCAGCTGCCTGGCTCGCGATATTCGGGCCGAACACGACGAATGCGACCCAGCAAACGCCTCATAACATCGAGGTAATATGCACCATTAACCGTTGAGCCGTATGGAACGAACTCCTTATGGATAATTCCCTTCGAATCGTAGAATGAAATCAGCATTGACTTGATTTTCGACTTCTCCATTCGTGATTTTTTCGGATTTCCTTCTTCTGGTGACCTCCACTCTGCGCTTTGACGTTTGCTTTCTGGTTCGTATTGAAAGCACCACGTCTCGTCACCAGTCACAATCGTTTTCAAGAAGTTTTCATCTGCACGGGCTCGTGCAACAATGTCTTTGGAGTGTTCGATTCGAAGCGTTTTTTGGTCGTCGGTCAATTTGTGCGGAACAAACTTCGAATTGACTTTCTTCAAACCAAGGGTTTCAGTCAAAATGCGCTGAATAGTTGTTTTAGGGATGCCAAGCTCCATTTCCATAAATCTCACTGACGATTTCTTCGAAATTTTCACAAATTCGCGCACTTTTTCCACATTTGCCTCGGCCAAAGTTGTCGAAGGATGACCGGCTCTTTCGTCATCGTTAACATCTTCTCTGCCTTTACGAAATCGTCGATGCCACTCGAACACTTGCCTCTTCGACAAACAATCGTCGCCATAAACAATTTGCAGCATTTCATACGTCTCGGTTGCAGTTTTTCCAAGTTTAAAACAAAATTTAATATTGACTCGTTGTTCGTGACTCATTTTCTGACCGTTTACGAAAACACTCTCACAGGATGCGTGATGTATCAGCTGACTATGCACCAAATGTCATGAAAATTTGTCAGGTTGGTAAGGAAGAGTCCCACTACAATAATCAATCAACTATCAAGAGATGACGCCACTGGTTTCTGATTTATAGACGCATTGCGGTTACTTTTGGGACAGAGGTGTATATGAATATTTCAATTCACACCAAGTTTGCACCTCCTTGCTTTAAGTAATTTGCACGTTTCAGAACAATGTCGCCAATCAGAAAAGCTCAAATTTAGCAATAGAATATTGACCTCTTTGGTAAAATATTTACATGGAATGCAAAAAGTAAACGTTCTTCGTCGTTTTCTTTCTTTGTTCAAATGGAAAGAAATTCAATACCGAGTTTTCTACTAAATAATATCCATGTTGTATATAAAAATAGTATCTGTGTATAGTGAAGTGCTAAGACTATTCACGAATGCTTAATTAATTCTTAGAAAGAGAGTTGTTAGCTGTGTCAATATGTAAAAGGTGTTCCAATAAGACGTTTCATTTTAAATAGCCCGCCATTTTAACAGTTGTCATGCCTCAACCTGTAACTACTTGACAGATGACAAGTAAAAACTACGCCATTAATAAAAATGGAACGATATATGCTTCAACAGTGCATTGAAATGATTAAAATTCACTACAAAAAATGGTGAAAATTTTCCAGTCAGAGTTCGCAAATCTAATGCATTTTTGAGTCGTTGTAAAGCACCTTCTTGGCCAGTAATTGTGAAACTGGTGGAAAAATTTGAACTGTTGGGATAAGTTAGTGATGTAAAGAATCGAATTCGTGCACGTCGCTCAAGAACAAAAGAGAATATTGCTGTTGTAGCCCATAGTGTTGAGGAAAAGCCAGGTTTGTCCATTTCTCGTCGCATTTTGCATTCCACAAACGACATTACAGCGTATTTGCACTTTATGCAAATATGCTGTAATGTCTTAGGTCTTAGGACTTAGGTCTTGAGGTTTTTAAAGTTCAGTTAACACGAGAACTCAAGCCTACCAACCATCAACAACGTCGTGTCTTTGCTGATTGGGTACTTGAAATGCATCAAACTGATCCGGAATTTCATCGAAAAATCATCTTGAGTGATGAGGTCCATTTTCACCTCGGAGGCTACGTTAATAAGCAGAATTGTCGCATTTGGGGCTCGGAAAACCCAAGAATTATTGTTGAAAACTCTCTCCATCCTCTACATGTAACTGTTTGGTACGGTTTCTGGTCTGGCGGGGTCATTGGGTCTTACTTTTCCGAAAATGAGGCTGGAGCAACTGTTACGAAGAAAGGTTTACACTATCGAAGGATGATTAATGATTTTGTACGGCCGGAATTGGAAGATATTAATGTAGACGACGCTTTGTTTAACAAGACGGCGCACAAGTAATGATCCCATCGCTCTTTTGCGTGAAAAGTTTCCTGACCGTGTCATTTCTCGAAGAGGCGATCACAATTGGCCACCGAGATCTTGTGATTTAACACCTTTGGACTTTTTTCTTGGAGTCTACGTGAAAGACAAGGTCTATACCAATGGCCCACAATCGATTCAAGACCTCAAAGATGGAATTTGTGAAATTATCGAGGACATACAGCCGCAAATGTGCGAATTGGTGATGGAAAATTTCATGAAAAGGAATAAGGTCCTGCAAGCGTAGCCATGGCGTCCATTTGGCTGATATTGTTTTCCATTATTAATGGCATACCCTTCTCTTTACAATTAAATAAACATCCGATGATTTCGCTTAAAAATACTCGTCTTTTGTACATATCAAAATGAAACCTCTTATTGGAAGATCCCGTATTTCTTTACTTCTGTGTAATTTGTTCATTATATTCTTCACTGAATCCCTTTCCATTCATACTGTCTGTTACCAATCAAGGGTCTCAGTTTCAAATCGTTCATTGTGAGGTATACATTGAATTTGTGGTCACATATTTGAAGGAGGACAGTTGATATCGTAAAACTATGAAAAGATCTTAATACGAATTGTTGGAAGACGTTGCATTCACTTAGTTCTTGCAAAAACGGGCTTCTGAGTAGCCCATATCTGGGCTCACTTTATTTGAAAAAGCAGTGGAATTAATTATGAAGCTTTGTGGTGATTCGTCATTCGTCGCAAGTTCTGGGTGGCTAAAAATTTCAAATTACCACATGGGATTCGGCACATCGAGATTCATAGTAAAAAAATTAAGTGCAGTTTCTTTTTCCAAAAATTTAAAGAGATTTCTTGAACAGAATGGATACGACAAGGATTTTGTCTACAATGCAGTCGAAATAGGCCTCTATTAGAAAGTTTTACCATCTAAGTCGCTGATATCTCCAGGAGAATCTGCAGCTCCAGGCTACAAGATCAGTAAGGAGAGTGTCACAGTTAAGTTGTATCGTAATGCTACTGGGACACACAGAGTTGATAGGGAAATCTAAAACCGTACGTTATTTTGAAAATGTGGGAGTTTCGTTACTATATACGAGTCAAAAGCAACGCGTGAATACACAGCGATTTGTTCACGAAATGGTTTGAACACAATTTCATTCCTGAAGTAAAAAAATTCACCAGCATTGCCACAAAGAAAGCAAGGTTCTACTCGTATTGGACAATGCTCCGTCACATTCATTACCTGAATCTTTAAATAAAGTCAATGATATGTTTGAGGTAAAGTTACTTCCCCTAATAAAACTTCTTTAATTCAACCCATGGACTCGAGCGTCATCGAAACATTGAAAAAACTATAGAAGTAACAATTATTTCTCTGTACAAAAAGAAATTGATTTAGAAGAGTACTGTTAATACGTTGGCTGAAGAATGGAATGGAGTAAAAACAGCACCCTGCATAAATCGTACAATAAGCTACTGAAACCTTCTAAAGATGAAATACAAATCGGTGGACCCACCAAAATGTTGGAGGCGTTAGCAACGTTGGTGTTTGCACTGATTGTGACGAAGAGAACGTGAATGAGTGGCTACTTGTGGATAGCGGCGGTCGAAGGTATCAGATGTTGATAGACGACGAAATTGTTCCCGAATTATTACATGACAACGATCACGAGGATGGTGATACAAATGACAATCTAGCTGGAGATGATTCGGGACCATCTCATGCTGAGGCCTTTTAAGCACTTGATTTGGCATCCAAATGGTTCGAACGGCAAGAAGAATCCAATCACACTCAGTTATTGCAACTCAAAAGAATTAGAAACCTTGCTGCAAGAAAGAGGTAGTCATAATTGAAGCAAACCAGTACTATTATTATTATTATTATTATTATTATTACGTCTTTTGGGTACCAAATTTATCTTAGGCATACAAATTGTATGTTTTTTCGTTTATTTCTTTACACTATGTACTACAGTTAAATAAAGTCATTTTTAGTGAATTTCTATTATCGGAACCACCCCTGACGAAATTAGTTCGGATAATCGACGCTTTACTGTACCTATATATGTATGTATATATATATATATATATATATTACAATTATAAAATGTAACTAAAAAGATAATAACTGTGAATAGGATTGTTAAGGATTGTATACCCTGCATTTTACTCTGGTTCAACAAAAAAAACCTACTATGAGAGAATTATAACTTGTTTTTCCTCTAGCATTCAATTCTGGGAGTTCCCTAAGTGTACATTTTCATCCTTATCTCATCAGATACTATGAACATAGGACCGGTAATCACAGATTTCATAAAAAATAGACTGCTTCCAAACACGCCAATTGTGTTATCAAATTCATATCAATAATATTTCAAACAAGTGGATTTTAAGAATTTTACTAGCAAAAATACCTTATTGTGAAGCTCCCGTATTTGGATGGTAAGATACGTTTTTCATACATTTATTCAGGTATAATAAAATAAGCCGACTAACAAATATACACAGAAAGCATGAATTACTTTTAAACTGAAGCCAGTTATACCATGGTTTGTTTACTCAATAATTGTTATTTTTAAAGGTTAAACTTAAAAGAATTGTTTTGCTTCACCATGCTAAACTATAAAACTAACCTTGTATATTTGCGGACACAACAAAATAATTAGCAGGTATAGTACAACTACAAAACTACGAAAAGAAATAACTGGCAATAATGTTATATGAGTTTCTATAATCTAATCCAAATACTGAATCAGATATATCCCCACTGATTCCTTATCTCTCGGCGTCACAAATAACAGGGACGGTTTCAAAATATTTTTATGAGAAATGAGATGTATCTACCGTTACCTGTATATATAAAACTGGATCGTCGTTTGTTCATATGCTTAAAACTTTAAAACGACTGGACCAAATTGGATACTTCCTTTTGCGGGTTTGTTCGTATTTGCTACGCGAAGGTTTAGGAAAAAGAAAAATTGAAAAAAAAATTTGGGCGAAACGAGGTTTGCTGGGTCACCTAGTGTCAAATAGAAACACGCAACCATAAAATGTTTCAACGTTAAGAGTTTGCTAATTCTAAAATGCAAATGTGTAAACTCTCTTTGAATTATTTTAAAATAGTACCTATAGAGAACTATTTTTGAGAGCCAAAATTTTAATAAAATAAAATGTAGAGGACTCTCTATAACCGATCTAATAATAAAATTAGGTTCGTTAATGGGCAGTTAACAAGTAACCGTGCAAAAGCTTACAAAGTAGGCACAATTTGCATATGCCAATAATCCTGTAGGAAATGTTGACTGTCAATCGCAAAACGCAACTGCAGACTAATTAGTTACATCGCATTCACCGACGAAAGAAAATAGAGAACTATCTTCGGGAGCCAAAATTTTAATAAAATAAATGTAGAGGACTCTCCATAATCGACCTAATAAATTAGGTTCGCTAATGGGCTAACAAGTAACCGTGCAAAATCATATAAAGTTGCTTGTTAACTTACTATGGTTACTTGTTAACTGCCCCTAACTAACCTAATTTATTAGGTTATTTATAGAGAGTCCTCTACATTTTATTTTATTAGTACCTATAATGGGGTGACTTCGTTTAAGATACAACTACTACCCGTACGAACGCACCGCCGATCATTGTATTGTAAAAGTTAGATATACTTCACCATATTACATTTAGATGTCGTCACTCGCTGTGCACCTTGTGCACATGCGCAATAACAATAAAAATACAATATACTACGCATGTAGTTTTTAGTGTTTCAGTGTTTTTGTAAGATTAACGATTGCATTAAATCTTTCATTTTAGTACTAAGTTTTCGGTTTATTCTACCCCTCTACCACATCATGTATTACTTTTGAATGAAAGGGAAAAGTTGAAAAGGCATTCGAGGAAATAAAGTTAATCTATATATGTATAGTAAAAGAAAAAAAATCGCGCAATAGTTCTGATCGCAGTTCCCGCTAGAACTCTAAGAGTTCTACCGAAAATCCCAATAACATTTTTTGTAAAGTTGAAAATTGAAAAGATATTTGTTGCTATGTTCATTTTCGGAATTTTCCATTTTTTCGCGCAATTTTGCAGAACTCTTGACATTTTCCGCAAAGTACTTTGGAACTATTTCATATCTACCAGGAACTCCGATGAATTATGATATTTTCACAAATTAGGTTCCCAACTTCATGGGACTGATTTGGAGAGTCTGGTTCTGAAGGACCTCAAATAGTTTCACGTTCGTCGGGGCCGCTGAAGTTCAATCCATAGTGATAGGTAGGTTAATAGCGGTCGAAGCGTCGTATGCTTTCTAGGTCAAGATCAAGTTCTTCGCCTTGGAATGGGGACCAGCATGTCGCAGGCAGTGATGATTCAACAGCGGAGCTCAGCCAGCTGCTTTTTCCAGAGCAGTTTCTGGTCGAAGTACACACCAAGATACATAACGTTAAGGCCTCATGGAAGCGCAATGTTTCCTAGTTGAATCCTCTCGCCCGGAGATCTTCGTGTGAATCTTACTATTACGCACTTACATAGATTCATTTACCTTCAGTGTACATCGAGACCTCAACTTAGGAAACCATCAATGAGACTCCGCAGGCGCCCACTAATTGTGTGCAGATGACGGTGTCATGAATACGCAGTGTTTCCCTATACTGAGGGACTATTCCGTCTCGATTATCTCTGCCCAATAGGTTCTACTGTGATTAATAATATTTTAGACCTATCTTCCTATTCGAAATGTCACTCCATCGTGGTCGCGTAGATCGTCTTCATAGTGGTGTTGGTAACAGGCATCCAAAGATCTATTAAAAACGGTTTTAAAAAGAGTTTTAAAATATACATTTTCTAGTTAACACATGATCTAGAAATCAGAAATCGCAAAAACGCAGCCTAGTATTATAAAGGACCTAAGGAAAGTACCTAAAAGATTTGAAGTAGGGATTTAAATACTCTTAGGCCATAATTTTCAATAACGAACAAATTCATGCGAAACTGGTAAAATATGTGCAGTAAGTTATATCACGAAGAATGTATATGTGTACCTACGTATATATATATGAGCTTTATTCTGAATAATAAAGATTTGTAATTTACATATTAAGTAAAAAGCACATGAAACCTCAGATTAAATTTTAAACATGGCCTTCGCAATCGTTCCTTTTTAAGACTTTCAAGTGCTTGCTCGTATTCGTCCAAAGAAAAGGTCTTCACACCGAGATTTTCGTAATTCAAATACCTAAAATAATAAAACAAATTAGAATGTTTGAGATTATAAATTATGCTATACTAAAGTAAAACACAATGAAATACTTAGTAAAACTATGGTTTTTACTATAAAAGTAGAAAATGAAAGAAGCATCAATTGTGAACATCAAATTATATCGGGCTGGTGCCCATTTATGCTTTTTCTTTTAAAGAAATTTATTTCGACAATACATTCAAATAATTATTACTGTAAAGTTGCAATTACTTTATTTAAGAAAACAATTAATTTTGACGAAATGATTCCTAGCCTAACGTTAGCAAACAAATAGCTGATCATAATGTATTCAATATATAAACTTTATATGTACAGTCTGCAATTGTAACAAAGTTCTCGAACAGCGTCTGCATCCGAGGGTACGTGGGTAGAGCCTCTAACAAGCCGGGATATTTTTCAACAAATTCTGTGTGATATTTTAAGTTAGTCGTTTATATTTAGAAACATAGCTTGAAGAGCTTGGGCAGAGTTACGATACGAAGAAAAAGTTGTTGTGGAATGCTTTGTTTATCGCGGAAGTGCTATACCGTACTGACGAGTCCTAATAAGGACGAAACCGGTCTGCGGTTGCAGTTCGCGATAAACAAAGCATAATTCCCTCCCTTGATAATTATTGGTATATGTAATGTAGTCTGCAGTGTAGTCCTTGCACAACTTTCTGTGAAAGTTGCCGAATAAATAAGTTTCAGGGAGATTATTTATGTGAGAGTTATATAGATTTTATTTTTCTGCTTTTTCTTCGTAGTCATTTATATGTTTAAGGGAAGATAGTTGACAAAGATTATTGAATATTTTTCAAATATATCAGTTTAAAGTGAAAGAGCGTTATTGAATTGTCATTTTTTACAAATTCAAACGTGAAATTAAACCGTAACCAATGTTTTGAGGGAACTAATCGAGTATTTGGTGAATCATGATCCTTAGCTACAATAAAGCGCTAGTACAATGAGTTCCAATGCGAGCGACCTTTTTAAATGACAGTTTTTGGGCTCTTAAGCCAAAAATTATGTATTTTCTTTGAAACATAATTGAAGACATAATTGCCAACAGATAGCAGCGCGATGGAGTACTCTACGCATAGAGCTAGTGCCCACAGACCGTGTCTCAGCACGGCCACAATGAGAGTGGGCTGTATTGTCCAATACCTGTGTTTGTTTATTGTTCGTGTAAAAGGTGTTGCTTCAAGTAAATTTCGAAGACTCTGTGTACTTAATCTGATAAAATTTAATTGACGATTTTAATATAATCTTGTAGCTTACTAACAATAAGTCCAGATCGTAATACAACAGCTCAGCTTAAATGTTTGTAACCGTGTTGACGTAACGCCCTGTTTTTCTTCAAGGTGTCGGTCGGATACTAATTTCGGGTAGTATAGGCCAGATGATAAATTTTTTTATTTTATTTCAGGAGGCAATGTCCAAATTGAAGAATAAACATGGGCAGGAAGTCCGTGGAGAATCGCCTCAGGTCTTTAGAGCCATTTTAGAAAGCAACTTATCAATATGTTCTACTGCAGAATGTTACCAGGTGCCTCGATAGACATTAAACAGGAAAATTTAACAAATCAAAAATGGCCAGCCAGTTGAAATGAAACCTATGATGGATCGTTTTAGACCAACATTTGAAGGCACCCTCGAAGTGGAATTAGTTAAATATATGAGAGATTTAAACGCAAGGTTGATGCCACTGTTTAGACAAGAGTTTCTTGAACTTGCCCATGACCTTGCCGAAAATATGAAATTACCTCATAGGTTTAATAAATCAAAGAAACTTGCAGGAAAAGATTTTTATGCTGAATTTATAAAGAGCTATCCTGAAGTCAGTTACAGAAAACCTCGGTCAACTAGCATAATGCGTGCTGGAGGTTTCAGCAGACCTCAAGTTGACAGATTCTTTAATCAGTTCTTCAGAAACTTCAACGAGACCATTCATTTCGTCCTTCTACGATCTACAATGTAAATGAAACGGGAATTATTTGTGTGCATGAAAATGAAATGGTAATTTCACTTAAAAGAAAGCGTCAAGTTGGCAAATTGACATCAGGAAAGGAAGACCAAAATGTGAGCATAATGTTCCGCATGAGTGGGGCACCTCATTTCGTTCCACCTCTATGTTTATTCCCTAGAAAGAGAATGAATGATAGACTAATGATACGTTCACCAGTGGAAAGCATAGGCATTTTGTTTAGGTCCCCTTAATGATGGTCATCTCCAGGTATAAGTTTACGTTTATTAATATCTTCGATTACATAGCCCGACAAAAAAATTTCGCTCTATCAAAAGAGCTGATTTTAAATATTTCAAGAACTCTGATTCCAAAAATACCATTTCGTTTCTTGTATTGGTTTTGTATCAGATGTAGTTGTGCTAATCACTCAGACGTTTTTGTTATCTATGTGGCGAATACGTATTAAGAGAGGGTAGAAAACCAATTTGTGAGTTTGTGAAAAAGGCATACGTGGCCTATTTTGGGCTTGATTTAGGAAATCAAGATAAAACTTGGGCGCCACATGTTGCCTGCAAATTATGATTATAATTAGAACCTGCATCAGTGGACAAAGGGACAAAGAAAGTGTTTGAAATTTGGGATTCCAATGGTATGGAGGGAGCCAAGACACCATTTTGACGATTGTTACTTTTGTCTAGTGCATATAAAAGATATTCATCGGAATAATGGACATAAATGGACATATCCCAATTTGGATTCATCAAGAAGACCAATTCCACATTCAGAAGAAATATCAGTTCCAATATTTAGTAACCTATATATATTACCAGAAAATAATGAGGAAAGGTCTACTTGTGAACATGACAATGGTGGACTTTGAAGGAGAATCAACATGTCCAGAAAAGTATACCCAGGAAGAATTAAATGACCTTATTAGAGATTTAAACTTTTCAAAGGAGGCTTCATAGTTGCTTGCTTCTAGACTCAATAAAAAAAAATCTTCTTTTTCCGGAAACAAAAATTACGTATTACCATAACAGAGAAAAAGAGCTTCTGCCATTTTATTCTCAGGCAAATAAAAGTATTTTGCAACGAGATATAGGGGCTGCTGCAAGAAATGGGTATATCAGAGTACACATCAACTGGCCAATCACTTTTTATAGATAGCTTTAAAAGAAGTCTGAAGTGTGTCCCTCTACACAATGGAAACAAATATGGAAGTATTCCAATTGGGCATTTCACAAAGAAGAAAGAGGATTATAAAACAATATCTTTACTTCTGAAAAAATTAACTATCACACAAACGGGTGGATGATATATGTTGATCTAAAAATGGCAAATTTGCTTTTATGGCAGCAATGTGGATATACAAAATAACCTTGTTTTTGTGTATTTGGAACAGCGGAGCGGAAGATTAACATTGGATAAAAAGAAATTGGCCTAACAGATACCCTCTAGTAGAGGGAAAATCCAATGTTCTTAGTGAAGCATTAGTAGAACGAGAAAAAATAATTTTACCTCCCTTGCACATTAAACTACGGCTAATGAAACAGGTTGTGAAAGCTTTAGATCAAAATGGTTTTTGTTTTGAATACTTGACAAATCAATTTCCTCCAATCAGTAATGAAAAATTATAACAGGAATAATAGATGGACCTCAGATAAGACAACTTATAAAACACCCACACTTCACAGAATCAATGACCGAAGTTGAGTCCAATGCATAGTCTTCTGTTGTTAAAGTTGTGCAAAATTTTCTTGGTAATTATAAGTCTGACAATGACGAGTACATAGTGGAAGATATGCTTAATAACTTTCAAATTTTGGATTGCCATGTGAGTATTAAGGTCCATTCCCTACACAGTCATTTAGAGAGATTTCCTGCAAATCTTGGCGACTTTAGTGAAGAGCAGGGCTAACGATTCCGGCAGCACATCGGAATAATGGAAGAAAGATACCAGAACAGATGGGACATATACATGATGGCTGGTTACTGCTAGAGTATTAAAAGAGACAAATCCTTACAGACATACCAACTACCGTAAATAATTATTTTGGATAATCTTCTTCTTAATCTTTTACCCTTTCTACCTTTCGGTGTAGGGGTTCGGGGGAGGGGGCGTTCGAGACCCGGTAGCGGCAGAGCGTAGCAGGTTAAAATCCTAAAAAGGGATCTGGACCTCTAATAAGCTGCGAAAATGAAGGAAATTCCACTGGGTGGGCCAGGAGCGGTACGGTATATGCGTGTACATATACGGCTCGGTGGCTCGAACCCCTCCACCGAAAGGTAGAAAAGGTAAAAGATTAAGAAGAAGAAGATTTTGGGTAATAACATTTGTAAATATTTGTTTTATAGAATAAACTTATTTTCTTTTTATTTGTGCGTCTTTTTTATAGGTTGCATTTGTACCAATAATTATATGCAGGAATAAGGTTAGGAAATACAAATACGTGGTCACATCTTTTGAAGACGAGCTGATAGGGAAGATCTGATGGTATTTTTGATTTAACACGTCAAAATGAGTTAAGAGCAGTTAAAAAGTCCGGCAACAAAAGATGTGTTGACCAGTGTTATAGTCAATACAAACCTATCCCCCAACGCCTCCAAGAATCCTAAAGCTTTCGGGAAAGTGAAAGGGTTGATTTTTACGGATACAATTGTCAATTCTCTTAGATATAACTCATATGGGTTAACGCTACAAGAAAACATATTATCATAGGTATACTAACTTTCATAATTAACACTATTGTTACCTTATAGTAGTATGAGGAGAAGCAACCCCGAATATACACAATTTTCCGCCGAAATTTAACAATTTCAGTGCATTTTCAATGGCGGGTCCATACCCGCTGCAATCGATAATGACATCGTACGTATCACCTTGCTCTTGCCTTAGTTTGAGGTCTTCTGGTGTGATAGCGTCATAGCCAGTATCTTAAATTATTTAGAATACGTACATTATTTTTTGTTCTGATTTATTCATACTTACTTAATTTGGAAAGTTGATTTCGTCTATATGGATTCGGTTCCGAAATGGTAACTCTTCGATGGCCTTGTAAGTGTAAGCATACTACCCATAAATTTCCTATAATTCCCGCACCGATAACCAAAATATTTTTACCGATGGATATAGGTGAAATTTTATCCCAACCGTGCGCCAAACAAGATAACGGTTCGCATAATCCGGCTAGATTGATATCACGTAAATTATCATTAGAAATTGATAAATTTTTATTCTCATGCTTACCTTGTTCCAAAGTAATGTTCTTCGGAATTTTCATGACTTGGTGGTCAGGAACCAAACAATATTCCCCCAGCCGCCATCTTTAAATATTCCGATAACATCTCTACTAAGTCCAGTTTGGCAGAAGTGAGGATCGCCTGAATGGCAAAAGTTGCAGTTTTGGCAACCACTAGAATTAATGTTTATTAAGTTAGTGGTACCCAACTCGCGGACTGTATCGGGCCACCCAACATGTTTATGACCCCCAACCGTTCTCTCAGGCACAAGAAAATGGTTTAACTTAAAGAACAAACAGATTCGCAATTTACGTGTAAGCTATGTTCAAACTTATGTTTGGAAGACACAAAATACACATATTTGCAACACTTCATTATGAATAAAATATCGCTACACAATTTTTCTTATTTTCTTTTTCTTTCGCGTAGATAACTAGACATAACAAAGAAAAATATTGCGCATACCTAGTTCATAACTAGACCCATGGGCCGAGAGGCATCCCTAATTATTATTTTCAGTCTACATACAAGATTAGCTTAAAGTATGTGCAATAGTTGAAAATTATATTGGAAATATTATAGATTTTAATACCGTTTTGGTAAAAGTTTTATAGAAAACTAGGTACAAATATGAATGAACTAGCTGTTAAGCCTGTCCCTGCCAGGCAGGAAGAAAAAGAAAATATAAGGTAAAATGTTAAAAAATCGAATTTTCCACGCCCCTTTTTCGTCTTAATTCTCCGCCCACAGGCCAAAAATCAAAAATCCGGCTACCTTAGGATTTGGCCTAAGCGTTTTACTATATGCATATTAATTTTCAGCTTTCTATCCCATCAGTGGGCTTCTAAAAGTTCTAGATAGACAAAAAAGAGGAACATACAAATAAGGAAATTATATAGATAACTAATCGTCGTTGTATTAATTTTGCAAAATATGTATAAAAATAGCCGATTAATGAGAATTATGTAACAAATTATGACGGGCCCTTAAAGAGTATGTGTTCCATCGCATTAAATATTGTAGTTTATCGTGTTGATTGCATAACAGAACGCACGTGTCAGAATTGGTTAAAAAGAATCCAAGCTGGAACTTTTTGACTCAAAGGTGACCAACTTTCAGCCGATCTACTGAAGTTGATGATGACCAAATCAAATCCTTAATTGAAGAGAATGGTCACATAACTGTTTGAGAGATGGCAGAGAGGTTAAATATATCGCACACGACAATTGAAAATTACGTAAAATGTCTTGGACTCGCTAAGAAGCTCGATATTTGGGTTTCGCATGAAAGAGATTAAGTTAACACAACGAATCAATGTTGCATCTCAAACGCAACGAAATCGACCCTTTTTCGAAAAGAATCATCACTGGAAATGGAAAATGGGTCACGTACAGTAACAGCATTTGAAACCCATCATGGTATAAGCGTGATGAACCAGCACAAACTACATCTAAAGTGGAATTGCATCAGAAAAGACCATGCTGTCAATTTAATGGGACTACAAAGGTGTTGCATATTTTGAGCCGTTTCCAAGAAATCAGACGATCAATTTGGGTATTTACTATTAACAACTAATGAAACTGGATGAAGCAACCGAAGAAAAACGAACAGAATTGGCAAACCGCAAGGAAATTGCGTTCCATCATGATAATGCAAGGCCTCACACATCTTTAGTAACTCGTAGGAAGTTATTGGAGCTTGGTTACGAATTTATGTCCCATTCATCATAGAGTCCTGATAGTAGTCAAACCGATATACGACTTTCACTCATGGTCTTTTGACAATATAGGGAGAATAAATTGCAATGCCCTCGCACGCGGTTGTCCCAGAGAGACAGGCAAGATTGGCTTCAGCCATGAATCTGTTTCCATTTTCTAGGATATGTAACATGAACAACTGCAAAAAGTGATCGGCAATGTAGCTAAATGTACCGTCCACATATAATTTTTACTTTTACATAGAACAGTAAACTTTGTTAAACACGAAAATACAACAATTTCTTTAACATCGTCGGTAATGAACACAAAGTTTTCTTCTTTAACTTTTTTCTAAGATGTGCTTCTCTTTCTCAAGCTAGAACTGATGTTCTTAGGGTTCATGTCTTCCTGGTCTAACGGCTGCATTTACGCCGTCTCACAGTGTGATAAACTAACAATCTAGTAAGACAAAAATATTTCTTCAATGCTATGATTTCTTTTTGGTCCCATCCTCCAATTAAAATAATTTAGGGAAATTAATACGTTTTATTAGAGGATTAATCAACTCTGTAAGCAGCCACAATTTTTTGGTTGTTTGTCGTGCTCCAAGAAATAGTTATAATTAGCGATTGCCATTTTTTTACACAAAGTTAACTAATGCTATTTCATATAGGGTAAGGTTATATGTTTTCGTGATTTTCGATTTCAAAATTAAGATGAGGTTAGATGCAATTAGTTACTAAAGCAAAAAAATTTTTTTGAGTGTCAAAAAATATATTTAATATAAAGCTGGATAATTGTTCAAGTCTTGTGTTTAGAATTGTTATTTTCAAAGTTCGTCTAATGTTGGAAACCAATATTTTATGTTAGCAAAGAAATATTCAGCTATTTTTGCATATACCTTGAAATGAATACGTAAATACGTAATGTGTATTTGTAATAACAACTAGAAATCGCCCCGAAGTATCTTGTCTTTTGATAATAGATAAAATGTAAAATGTAAAGCAAAATTAAATGTAAATTATCTCTTAGTGTTTCAAAATTTGTATATAGTTTTAAGCTTCCTTTATCAAAGTACTTGGCATGAAGATGAAGCAATTATTGGTACACTTGAACCGCGTTTATATCTGCTGCCATTTATATCCTCTCGCACTTATATCTCGCTGTGGCTTTCACTTATATCCGTTCGGCATCCCCCACTCGCATAACTCGTGACTAACATGGACCAACCAGCCGCTGCGTCTGTACCAAGTAAGGCAATCAGCGCGTAGTGGAGCGATCCCCTCCCGAGAGGATATAAGTGAATGTTTACGTTCTCGAGCGGCGGACATAACCAGTGTATTTGTTGTTGACAGTCAAACTATTAATATGTAAACATTATTTTGGTATTTTGTATGTATTTCTGTTTTCTTGAAGTATATATATATATATATATTTCGTGACCTTTTATACTTATCTTATATGATAGATCTCTACCACTAATAGGTCAATAAAACAAGGCTGGTTTGAACGATAGTTATATTTTCAGAACGTTTACAAACGTTTTCGGAACACCTTCGTCAGTGAAAATATAACTAGATAAATATATAAACAAACTTTTGTTTTTTATTTGGGACTATCAACAAAATAAGTAATGACTAGGATTTCTTGATATAGAGGATGTGTAACCAACTTTTATATATATATAAATTATAAAAACTAAATTAATGTGTAAACATACATGCAAATTAAGTAAAACCTTATATCAAAAAATCTTTGTCGAAACCTTAACAATTCTGTTCAAGGACTAGGGAAAATCAAATTTAAAAACTTAGCCAAAGGTTTCCTTCTTAAGAAATGCAAATGTCATTTTAACAAATTGCTATATACATTACTTAAATTTTGAATATCGGTCCTGAAATTAATAGTTTTAGTGTCTTTCTGTATATTTATCATTTCATATATTAGTCTTTTTTATAATTATTCTCTGTTTTTAATATAATTGTGTTTTCAAAATCAAAGTAATGCCCAAGATCTTTGTAATGCTTTGTTACAGCGGTCATTGCACCAAAATCATTATTTAAAGAATACTTATGGCTATACAACCTTTTCTTTAAATATTGTTTCGTCTGACCGATGTAACAACCATCACAGTCTTTACAGTTTATTTTATAAACTACATTACTCTGATTTTGTTTAATTATTTTAGATTTAGTATTAGTAAAAAGAGATCTGTTACTATAATTTGGAATGAAAGTAATGTTTATGTTGTTTTTATTAAATTCTTTTTTATTTTTCGCTTAAACCTTTTTGATAAGGAATAGCGTTATAACATTTATTGTTATTATTTTTTAATTCCTCTATTATATAATTTGTTAATTCTATTTTTTATTATTTTTTCATAAAAACTATTTGGATAATTATTTTTATCTAAGATTTCTTTAACTTTGTTTAAATTCTTTTCCCTAAATTCAGGATTAGCTAATCTAACCGCTTGATCAACTAAACCGGTAACTACATTAATTTTATGTAATTTTGATGTTTCTGAAAAATAATTTAAATGTCTTCCTGTATTGGTAGACTTTATATGCCAATTTGTTTTCACAATGCCGTTATTATGCATGACTGTCACGTTCAGGAAATTCAATGAGTTATTAGATTCTCTCTCATATGTAAATTTTAATCTATTATGATAACTATTAAATGAATCTAATATCTCATCAATACTATCCTTTCTTACGGAACAAAAACAGTCATCCACATAACGTCTGTAAAAACTTACACTAGAATTTAGTTTTGCCAAACAAGTTTGCTCTAGGTCCTCCATTACCAGGTTTGCGATAACTGCTGATAATGGAGAACCCATTGCAGTACCGAAAATTTGTTTATAAATTTTATTTTGATATGTAAAATAAGTAGAATTTAAACAAAGTTTCGAAGCTGCAATAAATTCCTCCTTTGGAAGATCTGTAAAATCTTTTATGGAATTCCATTTTTATCTAAAATTTTTAGTGCTAAATCCACAGGAATATTAGTAAATAAAGAAACAACATCTAAACTGATTAATTCGTAATTATTAGGAATTGTTTGATTTCTAACCGAATCTACAAATTCCCATGAATTTTTCACATTATATGTAGTTTTACCTACAATATTGCTTAAAATTTTAGATAAAAATTTGGAGAGATTGTAAGTGGGGAAATTAATGCAATTTACGATTGGACGTAAAGGAATATTATCTTTATGTATTTTAGGAATACCGTATATTCTTGGAGATATAGAATTTAGAATTTTTAAATGGTTACTTAAATCTTTAGAAATATATTTTTTAAAAACCAACTATTTATTAGTTTATTTATTTCATTTTGTAATTTATTTGTTGGGTCTGATAATAATACCGAATAAGTTTGATTATCTTCCAATAAGGAATTCATTTTGGCTTCGTAATCAATCTTATTCATAATTATGGTTTTTTTCTCCTTTATCTGATTTAGTTATTATAATATCTTTATTAGATTTCAAATTTTTTTTTTGTTTCATTAAAAGCTTTTTGTAAGATATTATTGTTACTATTATTATTTTTATTGTTTTCTTTATTTTTGTAATTTGTCAAAATGTTAACCAACTTATGTCGTAAGTTAGGTTCTAAGTTTTCCTCATAATTTTGAACGATATTTTCTATATTACAAATAAAATCATCTATCGGTATGACATTAAAATCTATAGAAAACTTAGGACCTAGACTTAAAATTAATTTAACATTTCGACAAATCTCTTTATCAGTTAGGTTGATTATCCAATCTTCTTGTAAAATTGGATAATCAACCCCTGCATTTTTATTAAGTGGTTAAATTTATTAATATTGTTTTGTATTGTTTATTTTATTAAAAGTTCTTTCATAGTTTATATTGGCTACATTAAAAAATTCATCCGAATCCTGTAACGACATTTGAATGACATTTCTAACATTAGAAATGTCATTCTCTAACATTTTAATTTTAATATAACATTCATTTATTGATAAAGCTAACGTCCTTTTACAGAATTCGGATTTAATTTTGTTGAACTTACGTTTTATTGAATTATTTTCAAAACCGATAGTCATGGTCTTACTAATAAAATTTGGAAAGATCTTATGACATCTGCATTTCAAAAGGAAAATGCGTCTATTCTTTTGACGAGCCATTTTTTCTAGTAAGATCTTAAATCTTCTTTCATTATGTTGTAGAACAGGGCTCTCCGCATTTGGTTCCATGACAGTTTCTATTTTTCCACTTACAATCTTTCCAAATTTTTATCTAAAATTTTAAGTAATATTGTAGGTAAAACTACATATAATGTGAAAAATTCATGGGAATTTGTAGATTCGGTTAGAAATCAAACAATTCCTAATAATTACGAATTAATCAGTTTAGATGTTGTTTCTTTATTTACTAATATTCCTGTGGATTTAGCACTAAAAATTTTAGATAAAAAATGGAATTCCATAAAAGATTTTACAGATCTTCCAAAGGAGGAATTTATTGCAGCTTCGAAACTTTGTTTAAATTCTACTTATTTTACATATCAAAATAAAATTTATAAACAAATTTTCGGTACTGCAATGGGTTCTCCATTATCAGCAGTTATCGCAAACCTGGTAATGGAGGACCTAGAGCAAACGTGTTTGGCAAAACTAAATTCTAGTGTAAGTTTTTACAGACGTTATGTGGATGACTGTTTTTGTTCCGTAAGAAAGGATAGTATTGATGAGATATTAGATTCATTTAATAGTTATCATAATAGATTAAAATTTACATATGAGAGAGAATCTAATAACTCATTGAATTTCCTGAACGTGACAGTCATGCATAATAACGGCATTGTGAAAACAAATTGGCATATAAAGTCTACCAATACAGGAAGACATTTAAATTATTTTTCAGAAACATCAAAATTACATAAAATTAATGTAGTTACCGGTTTAGTTGATCAAGCGGTTAGATTAGCTAATCCTGAATTTAGGGAAAAGAATTTAAACAAAGTTAAAGAAATCTTAGATAAAAATAATTATCCAAATAGTTTTTATGAAAAAATAATAAAAAATAGAATTAACAAATTATATAATAGAGGAATTAAAAATAATAACAATAAATGTTATAACGCTATTCCTTATAAAAAAGGTTTAAGTGAAAAAATAAAAAGAATTTAATAAAAACAACATAAACATTACTTTCATTCCAAATTATAGTAACAGATCTCTTTTTACTAATACTAAATCTAAAATAATTAAACAAAATCAGAGTAATGTAGTTTATAAAATAAACTGTAAAGACTGTGATGGTTGTTACATCGGTCAGACGAAGCAATATTTAAAGAAAAGGTTGTATAGCCATAAGTATTCTTTAAATAATGATTTTGGTGCAATGACCGCTGTAACAAAGCATTACAAAGATCTTGGGCATTACTTTGATTTTGAAAACACAATTATATTAAAAACAGAGAATAATTATAAAAAAGACTAATATATGAAATGATAAATATACAGAAAGACAGTACAACTATTAATTTCAGGACCGATATTCAAAATTTAAGTAATGTATATAGCAATTTGTTAAAATGACATTTGCATTTCTTAAGAAGGAAACCTTTGGCTAAGTTTTTAAATTTGG
This sequence comes from Chrysina gloriosa, assembly GCA_038088585.1. Classification (NCBI taxonomy): domain Eukaryota; kingdom Metazoa; phylum Arthropoda; class Insecta; order Coleoptera; family Scarabaeidae; genus Chrysina; species Chrysina gloriosa. The sequence continues at coordinate 12,025,088 of CM076095.1, forward strand.
TTTTCCCTAGTCCTTGAACAGAATTGTTAAGGTTTCGACAAAGATTTTTTGATATAAGGTTTTACTTAATTTGCATGTATGTTTACACATTAATTTAGTTTTTATAATTTATATATATATAAAAGTTTGTTACACATCCTCTATATCAAGAAATCCTAGTCATTAGTCATTTTGTTGATAGTTCCCAAATAAAAACAAATGTTTGTTTATATATTTATCTAGTTATATTTTCACTGAAGAAGGTATTCCGAAAACGTTTGTAAACGTTCTGAAAATATAACTATCGTTCAAACCAGCCTTGTTTTATTGACCTATTAGTGGTAGAGATCTATCATATAAGTTTTCTTGAAGTAAAATTTTAATATATTTTAAAAAGGTAATATACATATTTCGTTCGTACCTGTTCGGATCCACCACAACGTTGTCAGCAACTTTGAAATCAGTTACATCACCGCCCACTTTTACAATCACACCGGAAAATTCATGTCCAAGGGTTACGCCGTCTTGTTTCACCGGAAATTCCCCCTAAGAAAAACATTTCTTATAAGACAACTTTCTGTATGTAACTATAAATTATTGCTTTTTTATTGAAAATGGCACATTTTACCCTTCTATGTAAAACTGGGCCATGTTGACTCAATCGCAAACTTTAATAGTATTTTTAGTAATAAACTATAACATGATTCAGTAGCTGCTCAATGATACTCCCGAAATGCTTTTGTTTATCAGCATTATTGATATTCATTATTTTAATGGATTACCTACCGAAAGGTGCTAACATTAACGCAAAATATTATTCTGAACTTATATCAGGCCTATGGTGTCAAGTGCTTTGCAAAAGACTACATTGTAATTCTGATGTAAGTTGACGCAATCAGGAAATTATAGCCAAATTTAAAAGAGTACCAGAGTTTACATGCCTGGAGGTAATGGTGGAAAGGACGCCTAGAAATAAAAGCAAGAGTTGCTAAACGTAACAGAAAGCATGAAAATACTAAGAACACTAATGAAATCTAAATTTGCGTCGAAAAAACAAAGAAAGGTATCTACATGACAGTGCGGTGAAACATGGATTTCAAAAAAGTCAGATGAGGAAGTTTTAGAACGACAGGAGAGACAAACATTGAGAATAGTAGTATGATGGACATCAGACAGACGGAGAAGAAGAACACATAAGGAGATAGAAAGTATGTTTGGTCAATCAAAAATAATGACATTTATAAGATCACAAAGAATAAGCTGATCTGGACATGGAAAGGCTAGAGGGAAACAGAATGACAAAAGTGGTACTACATAGAAAGTCAATCGAGAAAAGAAAAAGAGGAAGATTACAAAAAGGATGGATGAAGAGTGTAATGGAAGATAAATATAATGAATTGAAAAATTAAAGCAACAGAACGAGGGACATGAAAAGAATAGTTAAGAAAGTATTGGAGATGGTGTGAAGTAGACATGGGCGCTCGTAGAGGGGGCAAACCTGGCTACAACTTAGTAAGAAATCCACAAACTGTAGTGGCAAAAGTGATAAAAAATAAGATTTTTGCACCCTTAACCATGGGACGGAATTTTATTGCTGATTACCGGTTTCAGCCGTTGGAAACGTAGACTATATTAGTAAACTATAACGGCACTATTGTCACCGCAATACTTTGTGAGTAATCTTAGCGGACAAAACTGCAGTTATCACTGCAATAGAGCAGCTTCCACTTGGTATTATATTTGCTGACGACAGTAAAAATGTAAGACAAGATTTCTTAGGATTTCCAAAACTGTGTATGGAATACGATTTAGATATGAGCAAATTAATTGGACAAGGATATGACAGTTATGGAAAGAAAAGAGACAGGTGTTCAGGCCCGAATACAAAATATCCAAAAGCCACTTGTGCTTCTTACAAATTAAACCTAGTTGTGAATGATTTAAACATTCTACCAGAAGTTCGGCAGTATTAGATCTGCAGTAAAATTGTTTAGGGAAAGTTCAAAATGGAGAACCACTGTGCCAACGACTGCTTTACTTTTAGGAACTTGATGGACTTCAAAATATCAAAGTATATCGGTTTTCTCCGAACCAACATCGCAGAAATGACAGGGCGTAGATGTGATCTATTAGCAGCTTATCAACATATTGCACATTTATTTAAAATATTCACACTTTATAGTGAAAAATCCAAACAGAAATTTAAAGAAGTTTATCAATTTTCAGTAGATATGGCTGAAAAATTAATAGTAGCAATAGAAATACCTAGACGATGTTCCATACAGAAATATAGAGGCAACCATCCTGGAATTATACTTGAAGAATATTCCCAACAATCAATCTTTGTCCCATACTTCTTTAATTTCTACTTTAAAATCGGGATTTTTATCAGATAATGAAATAGCATTTTATATATTTCAGTTTCATCGCAAGAATATTCACGAAATAGGTAGAATAAAGTTCCAAAACAACGCAAACAGAATAAAACGAAAAATACGATTTGGAACATCTAGAAATGGAGGCAGCTATGTGGTATGAAAAATGGCCAAGTTTTCGTTCGACTAATATGCCCCAAACTTTACTAGAAGTTTTAGAGCAATGCAAATATTTGCGTTTTATTAGTTCTGCGATAACGATCGGAATGGCATTACTTGTTATAACGTGTACTGTTGAAAGAAGCTTCAGTACTTCAAGACGTCTGAAAATATGACAAAGCTCCATGATTTTCGAAATGCGTTTATCAGAATTGTGTATGCATAGTTTGAACAGAAAGAAAATAGAGGAGGAGGGGGTAAAGACAGTATTATTAATAAATTTGTATGCGACAAACGTCGAATTCAATTCTTGCGATTAGTAACTAATTAATATATAGAAATTGTATTGATGCAATATTTTATAGTAGAAAAATATAAAATTCTATACGAAAATTATTAAATGTAATTATTTGTTTCAAAGCTTTGCTCCTCCCTCCCCCAAAGAATTTTTCTCCGCACACCCACGGAAGTAGATATCTAATATCAAAATAAAATATTAATATTTAACGCTATAAATTATAGTTATAAATATAATCAGAAGGCCTACTGAGCTAAATAAATGATAATACATAGCCAAATTCCTAGAACTTCGAAAACGTCCTTCGTACTATCGGCAAACAAGAAGTCCTGTTGCTGTTATTAGTGCTACTCAAATTAATTAGAATGTATCTATATTTTAATGTTACAAAAAATATGGATTTTAAACTACATTCAAGTTTATTTCATGCATTAACAATTCACCCAATGTGTCTGACTCTTTTCATATGAAACTAACTTGATACAGAAAATATTGCATTCTTTTAAAGTGGACACGTATTAAATAATTTATTACTTATAATTTCTTTTTATTATATACACATCGGTTCCGATTGCTGATGCAAATACAAAGTTGTAGGTATACAGTAATTATGCTGAATATGTTGGTTGCTGACTAGAGTTCGACAGACGAGTGCATGATAGGTTATATAAACCAGACCGATGATGTCCATCTACCCCTTGACCCTACTTACGTGCAAGGCGCGACACTAAAGTTCGGAGAAGTGACAGGGTCAGTCCGGTTTACACACCTTATCTTATTGCGAGTCGAGTAGCATTGTATTGAACAAAGCAGAACCAAAAACGTTAAAAGTTGCCATCAAGTGTTATAGACTAGGTATAGTGCTACTTAAAGATTAAAGTTTCAAAACATATTTTTTTATACGTTTAAACTTTCATTTTTATTTGTTCATTTTGCTATTCTTAAAGTTTATTTGTGTTTGATTCAGATGGCTGATGATAGAAATAGACTCCGGCTTTTAGTATCGAAAAAGACGAAATAAAAAAGGACTGTCTGGTTCCTTAAAAATATCTTTATTCTGTCCACAACGGCTAAACCCTTGCAAGTGGGGCGACAGGTTGATTCCAACAAGGACACATATACGGAAAATCTACAAATAGGGCAGCAGCAAGAAAATAAGAAATCCGAGGCGGATACCCAATACACCCCGAATCCACGATCACCAATCGAACCTGCTGCTGAGGATGCTGGGGTAAAAAGATTGAAAGATCTACCTCTCTGGCCCCAAGTTTTAACAGATTAAGATTAAAGTGTCTATTTTGGCTGGGCAAAATCTGGCTTTTAGAGGAAGTAATCAGAAACTGTTTGGAAAAGGTAATGGTAATTTTTTGAAGCTCATTGAATCAATTGCACATTCAATACTATAATAATTCAAAAGAAATATTTATTAAGGTTATTAAATCCAAAATGAATTAATTTGTATGATAGATGAATAAGTTAAGCAAAATATGTATAATCGACACATTGAAATTATGTAAATATTATTCAATTATTATACTAGGTTGCACCGCTGATGTTAGTTACGAGGAACAAATAACTGTAATTGTCAGACTCATATTGATTGATAATATTTCAAAGAATATAAAAATTAGGGAGCACTTTTTAGGATTCTGTTGTGTTATAGGTACAACGGGTGGAGGATTAACAGTCTTTTTATTAGATTATTTAAAAGAATTAAATATAGATACGACATGCGGGTTGCGAGAGCGGGGATATGACAATGGCGCTAATATGAAAGGGAAATATGTATAATAGTCTGCAAAAAGAATTCTTTACATAAATCCTAGAGCTTTTTGTCCTTTATGCAGCTGATAGCCTTAATTTAGTTGCAAAAAGTTTCCTTGAAGTAACAAATTTCTTTGCTAATATTCAAGAAATATATGTCTTTTTTCACATTCTAATGAAAGAAATTCCTACATTAAGTGTAAAACCTTTATCTGATACACGGTGGCAGAGTAGAATCGATACCATGGAAAGCCTTAGATTTAATTTAGAAAAAATGTATGATGCTCTCTTTTCCTTTTATAATGATACATCAACAGATAATAACAAAAAAGACTTGCAAAGTCACTAATTTATAAAATAAAACCATATAAATTTGCGTGGTATCTAGCAATTTGATACAATATTTTATCAAACAATAAACCCTGTAAGCAAAATCATGCAAAAATCTAATATTATTTTACCAGAGGCTGTAAAAATGTTGCAAGAAATTCAGAATTTTTTCATCGGAATACCATCTGATAGTAGATTGTATTCACGAAATTTTGAATTTTTTTAAACGATGCCTGTCACTGCTGCTCATGGTGAGAGATCGTTTTCAAAACTGAAAATAATTCAAAAGTATTTGAGATCTACTATGAGCCAGAAAAGACTGACGAATTTGGCTGTAATAAGCACCAAGAGAGAAATCGGCTAGGTGTTAGATATAACGGATTTAATTAGAGAATTTGCGATTAAAAAGTATGGGAAGTCGTTTTTGAAATTTTGAATTTGTTTACTTTAGTTCAAGTTTATAACTTCTAAGTTCTATTCTATACAAGTGGAAATGAAAGTCGAAGACTCGGAGTAGGATTTCTGATAAAAGACACTCTGGAAGAGGAAGTAAAACGCTTTGCTCCAAACGGTTGTGTTCTGTGAGAATTAAGACGGTATACGGTACAATAACAGTGATCAACATGCACGCACCGATCGAAGAGAAGGAGGAGGAAACAAAAGATATATTCTACGAAAAACTAGAGGAAACGGTCGAAAAAATCCTAAGGAAGACATTAAAATGATTCTAGGCGATGCGAATGCTAAAGTCGGCAGGGAAGAGGTGTACACAGAAGTTACGGGAAGAGAAAGTAAGCATAACACAAGTAACGACAACGGAACAAGACTGATCACTTATGCAATAGAACAAAAGATGAAAATTATGAGCACCCACTTCAAGCAGAAAGACATTTACAAGGGTACATGGATGATGCCAGGAAGAAACGAAACGAAACGAACCAAATAGACCATAGAGGAGGATAAAACAGAAATTATTAAGAACGTGCGATCATGCAGAGGTGCGGAAGCGGATTGTGATCATTTCTTGGTATTATTCAAAATGACATTGAAAAGAATATATACAACAAGTATTGAAGAATGGTACGGTGGCAATAACGAGCAAAAGGTAGAAGTGAGTGATTGATGGGAAAAACTAATGGGGGCAATTAAAAACGCAACCAGGAATAACATATCGAAAAAACAACATATAAGAGAAACTATTGGCTAGACGACGAATGCAAGGCTAAAATAAACAAGAAGACAAAACTATGGCAACAATTCTTGCAATCTAAAAAACAAAAGACAAGGATGAATATAACGAACAAAGGAAAATAATCAAACAACTGTGTGGGGCAAGGAAACGAAAGTATTGGGAACACATTTTACAATATATCGAAGAAAGTTACACAAAAAAGAAATTAGAAACTTCTACAAAGATGTCAAAAACATCAAAACGGGAGGCAAAGGGATTCAACCATACTTCAAGGATGGAGAGAAGATGGAGACAGTACTTCGAAGTGCTAGTCAATGGGAAGAACCAAGAGGAGAAAGACGACGTAAGAAATCAAAGAGAAAGTGCGGAGGCGAGGCAAGACGACCAATATACCGAAGGAACCGAAGAGCCATCAATAACAGAAATAGAAGAAACTCAATGAAAAACAACAAGAACCCAGGAGAAAACGAGATGACAGTAGAAAATATCAAATATGGGGGTAAGATGGTAATTCTAAAGATGTATGAACTGGTTAAGGAAATCTGGAACACAGAGGTAATGTCGCAGCAATGGAATAGAGCTGTCATAATCCCGCTATTCAAGAAAGGAGACCGGACCGAATGTAGCAACTATAGGGAAATAGCTTTATTGGACACCGTATACAAAGTCCTGGTCACGCTGATTAAGAGACGGTTGGAAATATTCATAGAGCCTGCTTTCGGAGAGTACCAGGCTGGTTTCCGGAAAAACAGATCAACAACGGATCAACTTTTCACGCTGAAACAAATCCTCATAGGAATGTACAATGGGACCAAACTAAACTTGGACGATTCGTCGTAAACTGTACGAATTCGAGGCTTGTTTAGAAGAAATATTTCGCCCGTATGGATAAATGCGGCTTATTAAAGGAGATAGGTCGTAATGTTATGCAAGTATAGAAAAGCGCTAAATCAAAGGTATATACATACATATATGCCTTTGATATCCTACCGGCTTGCTTTAGCTGGTAGAGTTCGAAATATTTTTAAAATCATTTAGGTATATATATATGCAGACCAGGAGTCTTTGCCGTCGAGAACAAAGGTGAAACGAAGGTTATTGGGGAGTTCAGCAATCATACATTCAGTAGTAGTATGTTCAAATTTATTTTTATACCGATACCTCGCATCTAATAGTGCGCTTCAACAGGTATATATATATATATATATATATATATATATATATATATATATATATATATATGTATATAAATATATATACATGTAACCAAAAGACAACCAATATTGAAAATAAGTAGAAGAGAAAACAAAGATTAAATGAAGTATTACATAACTCACTACATACTCAAACTAAGTAAATAAAATAGAAAGAACCCAATTTTCTGATTATAACAAAAAATTTAAGCTCGAAATGGGCTCAAACTCAGATAATTAAGGCAAGTCCACAAAACCAAAAGATATAAATTTAAAAAAGAGCATCATTGTAAAACTTTTCAGTTCTTACGCATAACGTGGACAGGCGACTTCACCAATACATTTGTTTTTGCTCTAGACAAGTGAAAGGTAGAGCAGTAGCGAGTGCCGACAACGGGTACATCGAAATCTATATAGGCCATTATCATTGGACAATCGATTTTCTTTGATAACAAATTTAATAATAATCTATCAGTGTATGTCTCACGACGACAAGATAGAGATACTACATTATGTTGGGTCACAAGGCCATCGTAGTCCGCTCCTCGATCAGGATACGCTCCATTTACTCTGAAGGAGAGATATTTCAGGAACTTCTTCTGGATTCTTTCAATTGAGATTTGTTGAAATATGTAATAAGGAAACCAAACTAAGGATGCATACTCCAACTTGGAGCCCACCAACGTATAATACAACATTTTGATTGCAGAAATATGATTGAAGCCTCTACATTGTCTGACAAGGAACCCTAATAATTTTGAGGCTGACGCACAAATCGATGAGACATGCAGACCGAAGGTGAGTTTGGAATCAAAAGATAGACCAAAATCTTTCACCAAAGATACTCTAGTCACCAATTCAGACTTAGCAGTGTAATTGTAAATTATAGAAGTAGAGCATCGACTATAAGAAATAAGACAACAAATATTCAATAGAATTCAATTGTGAGTACACCACTCCTGGACTAGAGATAGATTGACCTGGAGTTTGATACAGTCAGAGTGTATTCGGACGATGCTGTAAATTTAAAGGTCATCGGCATACCTCAGACATTCACAATTTAATATGTCTAGTAAATCATTAATAAATATATTAAAAAGTAGAGGCCCGAGATTGGAAAAATGTTGGACGAAAATCCATTGTAAAATACGTAACCAGTCCGGTCGTCAAAATATGATGACATCAATCCAATCAGAGCAGGACAGAAACCAGAGGAATCCAGCTTTGTAAGTAGAATATTGTGATCTATGAAGCTTTAGAGAAGTTAACCTGTAGCCGATCATCTATCGCTGACGAGAGAAACTGAGTAATACTGACCAAATTTCTAGTCATGGAACGTCCAGATATGTATCCATGTTGATTACATGATAACAACGGTTTAATTTGCCTATAGATTTTAGAGTATAACATTTGTTCAAAAACTTTAGTAAAATTTGACAGTATACTAATTGGCCTATAATTAACGATGTTAGATCTATCGCCCTTCTTGAACATCGGTATAATTTTACTGATTTTCCAGATGCTTGGGAATACGCTTGAATCCAAAATCAAATTGTACAGAACAGCTAATGGCTTCGCTAAAACTGAAGCATAGTCACGCACTATTAAACTGGCTATGGGATCATCACTAGCAGTCTCATCCGATTTAAGTTTAGAGGCATTAAATACCAGGTCTGGTAGTATGAAACCGGAATTTCCCTATAGATGGTGCCAGCGTTCAGTTTAATCACCATAAGACCCCTGTTACATAGCCATCGTCTTCTTCTAACAGCTGACGAAGAGTGTCAACAAACATTAACCCACGTTCCGTACACTAGTATATTTTTTTATAACCCTAAACATGTCAAGTTTCGAGCCCAATAACTACGATATGCGGACAGCATTAATTTTTTGTTACCATTTAAAGAAATCTGCTGCAGAGTCGCATAGAATGCTGAATGTTTAAAACCTATGGGAAAAATTCAAAAAGTGGGAAAATGGGTTTCGCATGATTTGAACGAAAGGCAACAAGAAAACCGAAGAACCACCTGTGAAATGCTGCTTAACCGGTTCAGTAGAAAATCATTTCTCCATCGAACCGTGACAGGTGATGAAAAATGGATTTATTTTGAAAATCCTAAGCGTCGTAGATCATGGCTGAATCCAACCGAACCATCGACATCAACTGCAAGACCGAATCGCTTTGGAAAGAAGACAATGCTCTGTATTTGGTAGGACCAAAAGGGTGTTATTTATTATGAGCTGCTGAAACCTGGTTAAACCGTCAACACTCAACGCTACCAACAGCAAATGATAAATTTAAGCCGAGTAATAACTGAAAAACGACCGGAATATGCAAAAAGGCAGCATAAAGTGATTTTGCTGCATGATAACGTCCCATCTCATACAGCAAAACCGCTCAGGGAAACAATTGAATCGTTCAATTGGGAATTACTACCGCATGCGGCTTATTCCCCAGACTTGGCTCCATCCGATTATCACTTATGCGCATCGATGGGTCACGCTCTCGATAACCAGCGCTTCAATTCGTACGAAAATGTACAAAAATGGCTTGATAACTAGTTCGCTTCGAAAGAAGAAAAGTTTTTTTGGCAAGACATCCATAAATTGCCGGAGAGGTGGGAAAAATGTGTACAATCCACTGGAAGTTATTTTGAATAAAATATTTTTATCACTTTTGAATAACAATCGTTTTATTTTTACAAAAAAATCCGGTTTCATACTACTAGACCTGGTATTACATCTCTCACAACTCTTTCATACGTACTTGTTGTTTTATATTATTAGTAAAACAAACCGGATATTGTCTCCACGACATTGGCCGCAGAAGAAATAATGGTATTTTGTTTCTTGATAAGTTGTAGATGAGCTGGAAAATAGATAGTTTCCTTTTCCTTACCTACATTTTTGAAATACATGAGTTTAGGTCAGGTTCTTGTCAGACAAGTTTTAAATATACAAGTTGTATTAATATGTAATGTTTTTATTTTCAATAAAAAAATATTACAAAGTCATGGAAGTAGGGAGACATCAGATAACCAGAGAAAGAAGGTGAAATTGTGGGATCATGGAAAGATGGTATGCCTTTTGCACAAATACGTGCTGTACACTATATACCAGTAAGCAGCTTCGAGACGCTTTTCTCTAAGGGAACAAACTTTATTACTTCCTTTCCAGAACAGTAGGGCATAAATATTAGTATACCGATTTAGGATAGAAGGGAATATAGAAAGACGGTGACGACCGAGACCTGCAGGAAGGAAAACCACTCTACAAGAAGATGAAAAAATTATAAATTCATTTAGAAATAATCATTTTCTGATAGCAAAGAAAGTACTGTAAGAAATCGGTATTTCGGTTTGTAAACAAACCATTATAAATTGTACGGTTGGAACAGGGTTAAGACCAAGAAGACCGCCTAGAATATTAGACCTTTCAGCAGCACATGCAGAATTGAGATTTCATTTTGCAGTTGAAAATTTATATAGAGACTGGGCAAATTTTATGTTTAGCGATAAAAAACTTTTAGGTCTAACGAATGTTCTTTTAAATTAGTATATACATAGACATGCAAAAGTATAAGATGCAGTTGAGAGTATGTTGCTCGACATACACAAAGTGGTAGAATTTCAGCAGCGTATTGGCTCGTCTTGGGAATGTAGTAAAGATAGACGGAAGATTAACGTCCGTACAGTATAAAAATTTACTTGATACTTATATTACCATTAGCTTATGCTAACGATGAACATATGTTGTTTATGGAGTGAAGAACATCCGGAAGTAGAATTTATAGTATGGCCGCCTAAATCTCGGTATCTGAACGCAATCGAGAATCTATGGGCTCAAATTGTAAACCATTGAAATGACATACAACGCCGAGATTTAAGAATTCGAAGTAATCTGGATAATGCCGTTCAAGAAATATTCTGCATGACGTAAATATATTTTCAAATCTGGTCTTATCACTGCAACGAAGGTTACATTAAATTATTATAAATGGGAGTGACTGGACTTCATACTAGAATTTCTAGTATTTTGAAGTATTAGAATTTAGTTTTAAAATTTTGTGTGATTTGTTTATTCTCCTTACTGGATACATTTATGATAATAATATAATCTCCTGTTTCTTGTATATTATAAAAGTTAAATTGTAGTAATATTAGCAACAGATCAACTAGATTGGAATATATCACTCTATATATAATCGTATTTCCCAGGATTCTCCAATGAATTTTATTTATCACTCACAATAAAATCAAAAATACAAATTCACAATTCGTATAAGCCATGTATTAAGGCAATATGAGAAAAAGAAGGTACCGCAAGTTTCGTTTCTTTTTAAGTCGTTGGAAGTTGGACGAATTCGAATATTTTTTTATAAAAGTACGGGTGAAGTAGCTGAACTAGAGTTCCGGAATAGTTCATTAATTCTTATTCGTAATTATTATTTAAATAAGGTGGCACTACGGCTATACGATGTTGTGCAATATCGGAAGAAATTATTACTTATTTCGTTTAGGTTGCTTTCCCCCTTATTTCCTTTTTCAAACTAAAATTACTATTTAAGAACGATTTTTATTTTAGGCGAATTCTAAAGCAAAATCCGAAATTTAAAGGGGAAGCTCCTTTATCACAAGCAAACTATTGATTCCACAGTTTCATGCATTCATCACTATCAATGATGAATGCGGATTGCGGATAAGGTTCAATTTCGCTTGCAATATTTCTGCCGATACTAGTTCGTCGCTTGTCAATTGTCCAAGTTTAGTTTGGTCCCGTTGTACATATGAATATGAAATTCCAACTCACATGCTATTTATCGACTTTAAAGCAGCATACGATTCCGTCAACAGGAGAGGGCTTTTCGACACATTGAGAATACTGAATGTTCCGGACAAACTAATTGCACTGGTAAAGATTACACTACAGAACACTATATGCGCAGTTAAAGTAAACGGAAAGACAGAGTTTCAAAGTGAAGAATGGGATAAGACAAGGAGACCCGCTTTCTGCACTGCTATTTAACGCAGTGTTGGAAGTGATAATTAGAAACAGCAACATAAACAGAAACGGAAAACTCTTCAATAAGAGTCACCAGTGTCTTCAATATGGCTGACTAGAAATAACTCCTAGAGGAACTAACAAAAAACCTAATAACTGCAGCAAGTAGAATCGGACTAGAGATTAGTGAGAACAAAACTAAATATATGGAACTAAGGAACAAAAATAGGTTAAACGGAAAAAAGATACTAAGTTTCCAAGCTAGGGGAAAAGAGTTATACGAATTTGAGGAAGTGGAAGAGAGGAGTGCAAAGAGGAAACTGAAATAAACTTAAGGATAGCTAAGAGCAACAGCTGCGTGGGCGTAACCTGAACATATTAAAATCCAAGAATATATCAACGGGAACGAAATTACAACTGTATAAGACTGACTTGAGACCGACATTGCTATATGGCTGCGAAACATGGTCGTTGACAAAAAGTTCACAAATAAAGTTAGTGATATGGGAGAGAAAAATACTTCGAAGGATCTTCGGAAAGAAGAAGGTAGAACTAACTAAAGCCCGGAGAATGCAGTGGGCGGGTCATATGGAAAGAATGCAGGAGGACAGAATATGTTTCACATAGGGGCCGAGGCAAAAATGGAGAGAAGCAATGAGTGAAGACTTGGCAGAGAAAGGATCCACGAACTGGACAATAAATTGCAAGGGACAGGGAAATATGGAAACATTTTACAAAGCAATGGGCCTAAAAGGCCTGTGAACGCTGCTATATACATATGTATTGTTCTATTAGAAGTTAATAATAATGAGTAATATATGGTGCACTTTTGTTTCCGTTTATATAAATAATAAAATTTATAGTAACCTTGATGATTTTTTTATACAAATTAACAGTCATGGAAATGCAGAATTTTGCAATTAACACTATTTATGTCTATAATCTACAGGGGCAGCAAATTATATGTTACACCCGGTCGGCAGATCCCCTTGGTCGAGCCTGCGTCCACAATGTTTTAATTTTCATCTCCCTTATGAATACAGGGCTCGCCTTACCGGCGAATCATCTCCATTACTAGACATGTGCAACATGACAGACTGAATTAAACCAAATCGTTTACATTTAAAATCAATTGTACTTATTAATTCTCCCATTAGAATAGGCTATCTGTATAACTTATCTGTGCTAATAGTATGAATATTTTAGAATGAAATCTGGCTACGTATTATCGCAACGTTTTTAAACTTCATTCAATTTAATGAGTTTATTGCATAACTTTATCTCAACTCTGCAGTATAAAAAACATAACATTTTAATATAAATATATGGCGTAAGTACTTCAAAAGATGTATTAAAATGTTTTACAATAAACAAAGAAATTTGAAAAAGAATTGTACGAGAAATATGCTTTAACTTGTAGTTTAGTAAAAGTTTTATAAAGTAACAATTTTGTTATGTATGTAATTATGCAATTCTTATCGTCACATTTTTTAAATACATACATACATATATAGCTATAAAAAAGGTTGTTATTAACAAAATATAACTTACTTATAGTATGGCCAATATGAAAGTAAAATTAACGGTTTAATATTTTTGGAGTAGCAAGGAAACATACAATTGTTCTATATACGTACCTGAATTATATGTAAATCGGTACCACAAACTCCTGCGTAAGCAACTTTTATTAATATTTGACGACCATTCTCGATTTTTGGAATATCCTTTTGTACCAAACGTACAGTTTTATCTTGTGCATTAAATTCAATCGCTTGCATTCTTAGTATTGCAATAATTGGGTAATTAAGGACAAAGTTAACACAGAGCGTGCGCCTCTACTGAAAAAGTGAGCGCAACAAAGTGTTTGACCTTGTTATCAGTGTTGTAACTAAATATATTAAAGTTCTAAACATGGGCCAATGTTGTTTTTTTGCAATTTATGTTATCTATAAAAGATATCTATGTATTAGACAATAATTATATCATATAAAAAAATTGACGCAAAAGTATGGGTTACAGAGCAAATGATGTGAAGTACATATATTACAATGACGTTTGTTTTCATACTTCTCATGTAGAATCAATATAAATAAAAATTGTCGTTCCATGTATTCACATTTTCTAATCTAATAGTAGGCGTATTTAAAAAAATTAAGCTTTTAATTTTTCTTTTATTGTCGTAGGTTTAAGAAAATATGAACTTTATAGCAGTATTCTCTTCCTCTTTATGTTTGTCATAATTTTCTATATTTCTGTTCATTAGATAGATAGTAATGTCCATTATTGTTTTTTTTTGCTTTTACTGTCTTCTTTTTTCCCCGTCTACCACGGTGTTCTGTTTTTGTGTGATCATTACTAAAAACAGCTTAATTTTACTGCTTTTGTCAATGGCGAATTCAGACTTCCGAAAAAATTAGCATTGTCTAAAATTGTCTGATAGATCTTATAGTAATAGATAATACTTACGGATGACCATTGAAAGTCAATTCTTATATCCTTCAAATTAACAAACCTATTCATGATATCGTCATAAAATGGTCGTTTTCCTCAATTCATTGAGAAACTTTTTCAATAGAAATTTTCACTAAGCTTGATAGTCTCTCTCTCTTCTGACATTGTATTTCGTAAATAGGTCTTTATCCTTTTCAAGCACGAAAAACTTCGTCCAACAGAAACACTTGTCAATGGTAATTCCAATATTAGACAAAAAAGGTTGTATGCTTCTTGAACACGTCACTATCGGCATTTATACGAGGGTAAATCAACAGCCTCCAGGAATCGCTGCTAGGGGATGGCTATTTTTCCAAATACTTTATGTCGTTGTGTTGGCAATTTTTTGATTTAAATTAACTGCAAATGCTAAATCCATCTGTCAAATAGTCTGGTTTTGACAACATTTTTGTGTTTCCAATTATGGATAAAAACCAAGCTCGAGCAATCATCAACTTCTTCTATTTGGAAGAGGAAAACCGCAACGGAAATCAAATCAAGGTTAAATGCCGTTCTTGAGGATTCATCATCTTAATTTTGCACGCATACAAGTGATAAACTACGTTCGGGACGTACAAAAACGACTACCACCCCAGAACTTGTGGAAAAATCCATGACATGATTTTGGCACATCGCCGAATAAAAGTGCGTGAAATTGAGGAAGCATCTGTTGCGAACGAGTAGTTCGTATTTTACATAATGAATTGGCTAACGGTTTCTGCAAGATGGGTGCCGCATTTGCTCAATTTTAAGTAAAAATCCATTTGAGCTCGAACCCCAGCCGATTGTTTGGAAATGTTTACCAAGAATCTAACAGATTTCAAGAGAGGATTCATAACCATGGATGAAACTTGGATTCATCACCAGAAACAAATATGCGATCAAAACAGTGGATTGCACGCGGTGAATCGGTTCCGAAAAAGACAAAGACTATTTACTTGGGTGGAAAGGGGATGGCATCGGTTTCTTTGGGACGCAAAAGGAGGTTTGCTAATTGGTTATCGTAACAAAGGCAAAACTGTTACTGGGCATTTATTACACGACAAATTGAAATCAGCAATTCAGGGAAAACGCCTGCGAATGGTTAAGAAAAAGTATTGTTTCACCACGACAATGTGTCCGCTCATTTAAGTGCAATCGTTCAGCAAAAATTTACAGAATTGAAGTTCGAAGTCCTTTCGCATCCGCCGTATTCGTCTGATTTGGCTCCGTCAGACTTCCACCTGTTCCCGAAACTCAAAACATTTCTGGGTGGAAAAAGATTTTGTTTGAATGAATAACTGATAGAGACTGTTAACGATTATTTTGGGAAGCTCGAAGAAAGTCATTTCCGGGGAAATCGAGAAGCTAGAGAAATGTTGGACCTTCGAGGGATTATATTGAACAAAATATACCTATAAAGAATCCGTATTATTTTGTTTTCATTGTCATTCCGGAAACTTTTCCTCGTAAGATTCATTTGTAATTCTGAAGTGTTCGTTAAACTAGAAGAGTTGCAATTCAGTTTTCAGTGTTTGTAGTTGGACGGTAAAAATATATTGGGATACAACTCTTTCAAATTATTCAAAGCATCTATGGGAACATTTTCCGAAAAGAAAGGAAATTTGGCTATGACCAATAATCAAACAAATTTGATTTTATTTGAAACGTCTAATCGAATAGTGATTTGGAATGGATCGAAACGGTATCTTATATTTTATAGTACAGAACCTTATACTTTTCAATAAGTTCTCTACACTTCCATTTAATGCAATTTTTGTGTATCCAACTTTAAGTGCACTTATTTCTCTTCTTTTTCGCTTTTTGTCGTAGTTTCGTTTGAGTTTGCTTTTCTTCCACTATCAGATCGTCATTTATGTATACACTGCCGCCTCTCTCAATTATCTGTCATAATTTTTACTGTTCGTGTTTCTTTTCCACCTTCACCAAGGGGGTTTTAGATCCTAATATATGTGCTTCATCCACGTTCACAGTTACTCCTCTTTCCACAAAATTTGTGATAGCGTTTTCAAGAATGTCAGGTTTTCCTCTATCTATTGTCATCTCCTGTATCACAATAGATGCTTTTTTGTTCGTTTTTATCCTTTTCCTTTGCTATTCTAAGTATCTTCCAAGTCCTTTCGTATTCTCTCACTCTCTTGCTTCATTTCTAGCTTAACCTTTCCCATTTTTCTTGAATCCTTTAACTCTTTGTAGTATGGGAGCACACTTAATGTACCACCTTTTTTAATTGAAATTCTTAAACAGTTACCACCCGATTTTATCACCTTTTTTATTTTTAATAATTCTCTATGGATACAAAACAAAAAAGGAACAGTGTAACTTTCTGTATCGGTTCGTATTTACTTACTGTCTGTGGATATAGATTAATATACGATAGAATAACATGTTTTGATAAGTTATAATTTGATTTGCATAAAAATACGACTATGTCATTTTAATGCTAAAATATTAATAAGTGTCGTACGGCGGGTTTCCATATTTGCTGTACAAGTCGTCCCAAAATTGAATATCTTCGTGATGCGGATTCAAGGAAGGCATTAACTCTTCTCCTAAATTCATATAGTCGACATCTTTGCTGATAGGATCTATCTTTCGCCAAATTTTGTTGCCCAAAAGCGTATCCTCGGTAGGTGTTGGATTACTGTAAAATAGAAATAAGAATAAGGAGACTGTGGCTAAAGTAATACACAAAATAAATAAAATTACCCTTACCACACCTTTCGAAAAAATTCAAATTATTTGCTTGCACTTTCATTTATAGTGTGAATTTAAAAAACATGTACCTATATACAATACATACATACAACATACACGTACATATGTATATATAATACGCACATATAACATATATTACTTTCTATTTTACTTACTTACTTATTTCTCTTTTAAAATTTCATTTGTAATTTTATCAAATCCTGATTCTTTGTTTATTGGCGAATTCTGTATTATGTCTAATTTCCTCTTTTGTCACTTCTTCTAATTTTTCGGATGGGATTTGCTTTTAGTGTTGGGGTAGTTTGTGACTTTAATGGTAAAATCCCTCTTCGAATTTGATGTGCTAGATGCTAGACGCTTTGCTGTCGTGGTAAAATATTTGTTTATTACATTTGCTTCCTCTTTTATATCTTGTTCTTTTCGTTTTGTTTTATTTATCTGTTGGTGTATTAAGTGCCATGTTTTGGATGAGTTGTTTTTGTATTTCCCAAATTTCTTTTTACTAATATAAAGTTTTGTTTCCTTATTTAGTGAGGTTTCTTGTTATTTAAAGCCGTCTTATATATAGTCGTTCGGATGCTTTATGTGTTTGTCATGCAGTTTGTTTGTTGTATGATCTATTGTATGAGATGGTGATCTATCCATGGAAATTGTCCTTTTCCTTTTATTACGGTGGTCATTTGGTTTCCTGTATAATATTTTGTAGTGCTATGAACTGTCATTGTTTTAATTTTTCTATTTTCAGTTTATTTATTGTTTCATTAATATTCTTGTTATTTGCTTTTATGGTTTAAAATGTTTCGTATTTCATTTTGCGTTTGTGGTGTTATTTTATTATTGCAATTATCGCATTGTGATGCGGTATATCGGCTTTACACATTTTGCTCTTTCAAGTTTATCTATGTTATTTAATGTATTTGGGATTGTATGATATAAGATGGTGTTATTTCCATTTAATTTCTGTTTCTTTTAAGAAATTTATGTGATCTCTTGATGTCTATTATTTTTAACATATGTCTATATAGAAATCTCTAATAAGTATTTGTTCTGTTTTCTTACAGATTATATTGCTGCTCAACACAGTTTCTAGTGTTTCGAAGTTCACTTCTGGAAATTCGTATGTGATCGTAGTTGTTGTGTCCTGCGTTTCGATTAATATAGCATTCTTTTAGTTTCGATTTCTTTTTATCTTTTCACGCGCAGAATGTAGTTAATGTCTTCTTTGATGAAAATTCTGGAGTTGTATTCCTCATTGCAGTTTTGAATTTTATAAAGGTGTCAGTGCACAGGAAGTAACCATGTTTCTATTAATTCTATTATTCTGTGAGGGATATTATGTTTAGATTTGTAGGTGTTCTTGGTAAAATTTATCTTAGTGAAGTACCGAAGAAGGGTTACTCATATCAAGTAAAATCTGCGCAGATGAAGCCGCGGGTTACAGCTAGTTTATATATAAAAACCAGGTGGAAGTAGTATTTCAAGGAACTCGTGGGCAGAGGAAAGATGAAGAATCAACGGACGCGACAGATGAAGAACAAGGCGAAGGAGGTGAAGAGGAAATAACAGCAGCAGAGCTTGAAGAAGTATTTAGGAAACTAAAAATGGAAACGCTGTACGGGGTGGGAGGGGAAAAAAGAGAAATGATTAAAAATCTCGAAGATGTTTGACCTGTCTCTCTTTGGGCATTCGCTGTAAGTGTTCCCACCAGTTCAGCTGTCGTTGTTCGATGAATTCTCTTATTGGTTGTACCTTTAGTGCTTCTCTGATCTGTGTGTTACGAATTCTATGTAGTCTGGTTATTCCTTTTATTCTTCTTAGGTACTTCATTTCCACAGCTTGTATTTTACTTCTTTGGTTGTTTGTAAGGTTCCATGATTCGCATCCGTATGTTAAGATCGGTCGGTATATGGTGTTAAAAACTTTTATTTTTGTCTGATCCGAGATTTCTCTTTTGTTAATAAATTTCTTATTCATTGCATAATATGTTTTTATTGTTTTTCCTATTCTTTCGTTGATTTGTTATCTATTACTATCTGAGTATGAATATTCTGGTCTCCTATTATCAGTATTTTCGTTTTATCTATATTCATTTTCATACCTTCCTCCTCCGTTATTTCTTTCCATATGAATGAATATAAATGAAACCATGGTGATGATTAAAGGCCGGATAATATGCAGTTTGCATAAATTTGCATATTTGCATAATATATACATTTTGTATATTATTTGCATATTTTGTAGTAATTCAACATATTTGAAGTATCCGAGTTTTATTTATTTATAGGATGTAATTTATTATAGGATAGGCATTACTAAAAATATGTCGTGGTTGTAACGAACAAAGTTAAACAGCCCTCTTTAAATTAAAAATAGCATTCTATGAAGCCTCTTCTCGATACCTTTCCGATAAGCGCTTCCAAAAATTTATTAATGCTGTTCCCATACATATAGACCGGGACAGAATTCAAGGAAAAGCTAATTCCCTGAAACTTCTAAATAAATACAAAAATACATTTTACCAGAAAATTAGGAGCACAGGTGTTTCTTTGTTATTCGGAGAAATTTATTCCCATATTCGAAAGCAATCTTATTTATTTTAAACGTCATTTTACGTTGGTTTTTCGAAGTGTAAACTTGTGGGTTGTTATTAATTATAATAGCAAAAATGCCGAAAATAGCGACTATGCCTGGATGGATTGCACCTTATTCAGAATTGCGTATGGATGGAGAAAAAGTATTTTGCGTAGCATGCAGCAAGATTGTAAAATTTAAGTTTATTTCCTCTTATTAATCAATACAACGCTTCGACAAATAATTTTATTTTAAAATTTTATTTTAAAATGAGTAAAATGAGATGTATATTTCATGCGCATATCATCAGCACAATACGGAATATCTGATATTCCGTATTCTGCTGATGATTTTTAAATAAAAATCATTTTAAAATAAAATTATTTGTCGAAGCGTTGTGTTGGTTATTTTATTAAATGTCGTTTGTTCCGATTGCTGATTGCTGATGATGATGATGATGATGATGATGTGATATTTTTTATGCAGGTTACAAGTGAGAGAAAGTTTCAAGTCGACCAGCATATTAAAACTCCATCTCATGCTGCAAAACTATCACAGATAAAATTGGCGAAGAAGGGTCAGCAAACATTACCGCAATGTTTGCCATCAACCTCCAAAAACTCGGAACAAGAACAATTTAATGAAAATTTGTGCCTGTTGTGCCCTGTTTGTGTCGGCAGATATTCCATTACATAAAATAAACAATTTAAATGTCAAGTTATTTTTGCAAAAGTACACCAGCAAATATAATATTCCCGACAAGAGCACGTTAAGAAAAATTATATTCACCGTATCTATGCAGACTCATTGAGTAGTATTAAGAAGAAAAGAATTACCTTTACATATGCGCAGATGAAACTACTGATAGTGTGGGCCGATACATAGTTCATTTAATGATAGATATCCTTAACGTATCGGTTCCAGCAAAATCTTATTTAATTTCATCCAAACAGTTGGAAAAGGCAAATAATTTGACAATAACAAGGTTTATTAGGAAGAACTGGCAACCTTTTTCTTACCAGAATCGATTCCAACAGAAAAAATTCTATTGTTTTTAACGGATGCCGCACCATACATGATGAAGGCGCAGCTTGCAACTTGAAAATCTTTTACCCAAATTTAGTTCACACAACTTGCTTGGCGCACAGACTAAATCGTGTTGCAGAAGAAGTAAGAAACCATTTCCTCTTGGTAAATACTTTAATTAGTAGTGCTAAGAAAGTGTTTTTAAAGGCTCCATTAAGAGTTCAGTTTTACAAACAGCATCTACCCGGTATTCCGCTTCCTCCTCAACCAGTAGTCACACGATGGGGAACGTGGTTGGAAGCTGCTATTTTTCATACAAATCATTATGAAGAAATAAAGACAATTATTATGGATCTTGATAGCGATACACAATCTGTGCTAGACGCCTAAAAGGTGTATTGGAGTAAAGAAATACCTCAACAGTTGGCATTTATTAAAGCCAACTACAGTTTTATTTCCACCTCTATATTGCAATTGGAAAAACAATTTATGTCGCTAAATGAGAGCGTTAAAATAATAAACAAATTTGAAAAGTTATGTTTTGATGTTAAAGGAAGGGTGGGAAAATCCGTGTATGAAAGATTTTTAAGTGCAATAGAAAAAAACGAGGGTTTTAGAAAGCTAAAGGATATTGCTAAAATCTTGTGTGGTGGATCAGTAGAAAATATTGAGTTGACAATAGAGGATATTTCTAATTTGAAATATGCTCCTATAACAAGCGTGGACGTAGAACGAACCTTTTCAATATATAAATACATGTTATCAGACAAGCGCCACAATTTTTCTATTGAAAACTTTGAGAAATATGTAATTGTAAATTGTTTTCATAGTTAATTATGTTGTAAAATGTTACAAATAAACTTGTAGTAAACATAATAGAATTTTTTTTTTTCTATAGTATTATATTTTCTAGTATTACTCCTATTTTTTTATCTGCATATTTCTCATAAGAAAGTGCATATTTAGGCCAAAACATCTGCATATGTATGCGCATATTTCCACTTTTTTGCATATAATGCTGCCTCTAGGGATGATAGTGGGACAAAAGAGTCAATAAAGATTGAGAAATTTGATAATGAAGAAATAAAGCAAGTAACCAAATTTCAGTACCTAGGAGTAGAAATAAATAGCAATGGAAAAATGGAAACAGAGGTACATAAAAGAATAGAGAAAACGGCAAAATTGTAGCAGTCGCTTAAAAACATCATCCTAAATAATAAAATAGTATCCAATTCAACCAAGCTCCGAATATTCCAAACCATATATATAAACATGTACGCTACCGTGGGAGAGGGGAGGGGGTTAAAAGTAAACTGCAAGCATCGAAGATAAGATTCCTGGAAAGAGTAAGAGGGGTAACCAAACTGAAAGGAACACCAAGAGGCGCAAAAGATTTGGCATACGGCAAGAAGTGGAAAGAATTCATCGGAGAATAACAAAATAGAACCCTATACCGACGCTGGGATTACCACCTTTGAGAGTATCATTAGAAGTTTTGTTTTCCCCAAGTTTCGCTGATCAAACTAATCGTCCACGTTGCTTTTCCCTTAATTAGATGTCTTGATGAGATGAGTCTTTTTTTGTAATTTCGAAGCCGTGGTATCTCTCTTTCACGTTGTTATAGGGAGCTAGTGTGAGCTAGTGTAAACAAGTAAAGAACTAGTATGATCTAGTAAAGGCTGGTATAATTAGTATAGGCTGGTATAACTATCGTAGGAGCTAGAAACTAGTTTTCCCCACATCTTTTCCCCACGGATAAGAACTTTTTTAAAACACAATTATATTAAAAACAGAAAATAATTATAAAAAAGACTAATATACGAAATGATAAATATACAGAAAGATACTGAAAATATTAATTTCAGAACCTATGTGCAGAATTTAAGTAATGTATGGTATATAGTAGGTATGGGCAACCTTTGACATGTTGTGGGGCAAACTTTAGTGTGCAAATACGTTCGCGGCCCGCGTTTAAAAGTAGTACATTTTAAAGTAGTGTTGTAGTGTTCATAATTTTTTGCGATAGATATCAGACATGAAATAATACGACAATGTTATTATAATATCAATTTATGAAAATAACAAAATGAAATAATAACATTATAATTAAATCGTTAAATTTGGAATTGTTACAAACTACGAAAGTTAAATAGCGATACCGAAATCAATGAGACACTTGAGCTTGAACTTGGGAAACTAATCCATCGATGTTTGGATTAATTCCACTGATACAAAGACGTAAAGAATTTTCCAAATTATCGTCAGTCAGCCTTGTACGATATTTCGATTTATTAACTTTCATCAGTGAAAAGAACTGTTCGCATTTATAAGTACTGCCAAACGCACAAATCAATCTTCTTGCGAATTTTCTAAGCTGCGGAAAATGGTCTTCTTCGAGGTATTTTTTGTAGAAATCACACAACTCCACGTCTTCAAATTTAGATTTTAGGAGTGAGTTTTCTTGAATCTCGATCAACTCCATTTGCAAGTGTATTGGAGCATTTTGTACATTACTTTCTGTTGGAGTAGCAAATAAATTGAAACAGTCTTCCATGTTTCTGAAATCGCTAAATCTGTTCGAAAATTGCTCCGACAGTACCTTGATAATACCTTGAGTTCTTATATATATATAGCATATTGAGCATAAGCAATATTCTCATACGCAGAGCGCGTGGTGAAATGGTAACTGTTTCCAGACAGCATCTGTGCCTCGCACAAGCGGATTTTATTCTGAAACGCTTTCAAATGGCTGTACAAATCATTAACTAACTGTCCTTGTTTTTGAAGTTTCAAATTTAAATCATTCAAATAGCCAGTAAGGTCGACCAGAAATGCTAAGTCACATATCCATTTTGGGTCACTCAATTCAGATAGTGGTTTATCTTTTATTTGCATAAAGTCTTTTATCTCATTTATAAGCTCGTAAAACCGTTTCAGCATTTTCCCTTTGCTTAGCCATCTGACTTCAGAATAATATGTTACGTCGTCATATTCGGCTGATATTTCATCCAAAAACGCATTGAATTGACGATGGTTAAGCCCTCGGGATCGAATAAAATTGATGGTTTTTACTACCACATTCATAACATTCTGGAGTCGAATGGACTTAGAACACAAGTTCTGTTGGTGGATAATGCAGTGAACGACTATCAAATCATCTTTTTGCACATTTAATTCAGTTGCTTTTTCGTTCAAGATTCCGATGAAACCTTTACGTAAGCCGACCGTAGAAGGTGCACCATCTGTGCATACTCCAACTAATTTTGACCATGGCAATGCAAAACTTGTAAATACCTTTTGAACTTCATTAAAAATGTCCTCTCCTGTAGTTCCTTTTAGCGGCTGTAAAGCAAGCAATTCCTCAGTAACAGTGAACTCTTTATCAACACTTCGAATAAATATAGCCAGTTGAGCTGTGTCCGACAAATCGGTGTTCTCGTCTAATGCTATGGAAAATGATTCAAAACCAGCCATACGGTCAGTCAATGTTGTTTTTATATCATTAGCCATCATTTCTATACGTCGGACAACAGTTCGTCTTGACAAACTAATTTTTTCAAATTCATTTTTCTTTTCAGGACACAAAACACTGCAAACATACACTCAGTCAGTGATAAATATAAGTAGATAAATATATAAACAAACTTTTGTTTTTTATTTGGGACTATCAACAAAATAACTAATGACTAGGATTTCTTGATATAGAGGATGTGTAACCAACTTTTATATATATATAAATTATGAAACTAAATTAATGCTGTAAACATACATGCAAATTAAGTAAAACCTTATATCAAAAAATCTTTGTCGAAACCTTAACAATTTGTCCTGTCAGTGAGTGCAGCGTAGGATGCTTAGTTGAGTAATGCCTCTTTATATTGAATTCTTTCATCACTGAAATGGATGTCATTTTAACAAATTGCTATATACATTAGGCTTACCATTGTGCAATATCGGTCCTGAAATTAAGAATTCTTCAGTCCATTTTTCTTGAAACTGGCAACCCTCTGCATCTACTTTTCGTTTCTTCCACCAGGCATCATTTTCGTATACAAAATATAATTAGAAAGCACCCAAGATCTTTGCACACTTTGTTACAGCGGTCATTGCACGGCACTATTTAAAGAATACTTATGGCTATACAACCTTTTCTTTAAATATTGTTTCGTCTGACCGATGTAACAACCATCAAAAAGTTGTTACAAATACTAAATCTAAAATAATTAAACAAAATCAAAGTAATGTAGTTTATAAAATAAACTGTAAAGACTGTGATGGTTGTTACATCGGTCAGACGAAACAATATTTAAAGAAAAGGTTGTATAGCCATAAGTATTCTTTAAATAGTGATTTCGGTGCAATGACCGCTGTAACAAAGCATTACAAAGATCTTGGGCATTACTTTGATTTTGAAAACACAATTATATTAAAAACAGAGAATAATTATAAAAAAGACTAATATATGAAATGATAAATATACAGAAAGACACTAAAACTATTAATTTCAGGACCGATATTCAAAATTTAAGTAATGTATATAGCAATTTGTTAAAATGACATTTGCATTTCTTAAGAAGGAAACCTTTGGCTAGGTTTTTAAATTTGGTTTTCCCTAGTCCTTGAACAGAATTGTTAAGGTTTCGACAAAGATTTTTTGATATAAGGTTTTACTTAATTTGCATGTATGTTTACACATTAATTTAGTTTTTATAATTTATATATATATAAAAGTTGGTTACACATCCTCTATATCAAGAAATCCTAGTCATTAGTTATTTTGTTGATAGTCCCAAATAAAAACAAAAGTTTGTTTATATATTTATCTAGTTATATTTTCACTGACGAAGGTGTTCCGAAAACGTTTGTAAACGTTCTGAAAATATAACTATCGTTCAAACCAGCCTTGTTTTATTGACCTATTAGTGGTAGAGATCTATCATATAAGATTTCTTAAGAAGGAAACCTTTGGCTAGGTTTCTGATTCGCGTTTTCCTGGTCTTTAAATAGAATTGTTAAGATTTTGGCAAAGATTTTTTGTTTGCATAGTTTACATGTATGTGTGTTTTAACATAAAATTAGTTACTTCTAATAATATTTTTTTAATGTTAACACGTTTAAACGTTAATTTGGTGATTCCCGAATATAAAAAACAAATGTTTGTTTATACATTTATCTGGTTATACTTTCACTGATGAAGGTGTTCAGAAGACGTTTCTAAACCTATTGAGAATATAACTATTATTTCAATCACTCTTGTTTAATTGACCTAATTGTGGTAGAAAACTACCATAAGTATAAAAGTCCCAAATATATATAATTAAGTGAATAAATAAATGTATTATATCGTCCTCTGTCACTTGAGATGTTTTCTGCGGTATTCTTTTTCAATGCGTATTTTTGTTATGCTGTTTGCATGACTGCTTTAATTTTATTGTTATTCTACGTTTCTGTCGTCTAGTGACCTTAAATTTTTGTTGAATTTTGGAAGCACTCACTCCATATTTTGATTTACTATTGCCACTCACCACCACACTAATAGCGTTTGTATTCAAGGACAGAGTAACTTTCGATAAAAAGGTATTTTTGTGCCATACTTTTACAATCGTTTTGATCCGGCACAACGACACACTCTTACAACAAATATTCATAATCATCAACAGAAAAATCAACTTCCATTATTCCTGGAGTATATCAATGCAAATAACTCACCCATATTTAGCAAAATTGCTCCATAATCTAACCAACCTGCGCCTCACTAATTGGTCCTTTTCAGAAATTTTCCCTTCATTTTTGCGGTAAAATAGATACGCCACCTCTTCACCGTGATTTACGCCTGAAATATGCATTCCCAAACAAACCCATATTTCTCCTATTTATCTTACCTTTAAGCGGTCTTCCTTGCGAACCACCCAACTTCCCTTCGTAAGTAAACTCGTACAGATAAGTGGGAACATGTTTGGAAACTAACGACGCATCTTTTAGGATTGCTCTCACGAAGTGGTCATCACTAGCATACTAATAAAAATAATCCCCAAAAATTAAAATGTAATTGGAATCTGTTTCGGACAACTTACGTGAACCATATTGCTTATATTGCTAACGAAAGGTACATCGCCGGAGTAATGTTGTTTTACCAAATATCCCACCTGTTCGTTCCTCGTGTTCATATTGGTCGGTATGAATCTTCTAGGCATCTGGTCGAAATTTTGGTAAGTCTTATTGTTGAGTGTGAACGCTGGAATTTTTTTGAGTAAGATTTAAGTAACCGGCGAGATCTTATTATGTTATTACTGCCAGTAAAGTACATTGCTTCCGATGACACGATCCCTATCATTCTCGGAACCTTAACGAAGTTACCTTTCCTTAATTGTTCGTAAGGCATTTCCGTCAGCAAAGCATCCTTATTGGTCCTACTTTCCAACCCCGGTATATATAGTCCGCCTTCAAGGCTCCCTATCCCATAGCTTATCTAAAAACAAACTTTTTGTTTTTACACCTGAAGTTAATACGAAAGAAATTTTACGAGATAATAGGTGATGAAGGCGTATGAAGATCGGGCAATAGTAAAATCGAAATATCAGTAAAAATATGTCACGATCAGTGGTAAGAAACAGTGTATACGGGCGACGAAATGCACCAGTACAGATTTATAGCAAGAAGAACATGGTCGGATTAAGATCATGGAGGAAACATTGAAACAATAGTGGCCAGTCGGGATGAAGAGAGTAAGGAAAACGTCAAAGTAGAAGACAAAATAGATAACATACAAATACAAATAAATAAGCTCAAGAAAGAAAATGAAGAATTAAGAGTGGAAAACCGAACAATGAGAGATGTGGTCATGGGTCAACAATCGAGAATAGAGTGGCTAGAGATAGAGATAAGGAAGAGGAACGTGGTTTTGCAGGACGTGGAAGAGGGAGGGAATGAAAATGAAGAGCAAATCAAAGTTGAGGTGAAGGAAGTCCTCAATAAAATGCATTTTGTTACAGTGACCGAGATACCAGAAGTGATACGTATAGGAAAAGAAAGAGAAGGTTTCAAAAGATTAGTATTGATGGAAGTTGAACCTAAACGGAAATTCTTAGAAAAAAGAACAAGCTAAAAGGGACTGAAATGCACATCAGCGAGGACTACACGAGGGAAGTACAAAATCAGAGAAAAGATTTGGTAAAATTTATGAAGAAGGTGACAAAGGTATGAAACGACTCTTATGCATAATGAACTAAGAACAAACGGCAAAATGTACATATTGGAGCAGTTAGATGAAGTTGAGTACGTTAAGCAAGAAGCACGTGAGCAACCAAGCAGGACTTCTACTCCAAGAAGAACAGTGAGTGACAGATTCCCCTACGAAAAAGGAAAGGGAGAGGGGAAGGGAAGAGCTTATAAATTGGTACGGAGTATAACAAATACTGGCAGGACTGTAAAAACTAATCAATGATGTAACCAACCGCCGCAACCGGATGGCACGCACAGCAATGACAAAGGACATGCAAACGGAAACGCGAAGGGAGATGAAGAATGTACTACTGACCGAGCGAAAAATGGGAAGGGGAGGCATGCATAAAAAGACACAAAAGAATAAAATGAAGATAGCAACATGGAATGTACGAACGATGCTAAAGCCAGGGAGGATGAAACAAATGATAGAAGAAATAAAAAAATATGGCATAGACCTAGTAACAATCCAGGAGGCGACATTGAAAGGACAAGGTGAAATAAGTACGGCACACTTCACGTTAAAATATTCAGAAGCGGAAAAGCAAGGTCAACAAGGAGTAGGTTTTATAATAATGGGGAAACTAAAATTTATTTTATGGTTTCCATAAAAGACTTTAACGCCATTAATGAAAGATTGGCATACTTGAAAATTCAAGCCAAACCGTTTAAACATATCAATTCTAAATATATATGCGCCAACGGAGGCATCATAAAAGGAAGAGGAGGGGGAATTTTAGAAATGGTTAGAAGACGAAATAGAGAAGATGCCAAAGGAAGACACGTGGCTAATAATGGGAGATTTTAATGCGCAGATAGAAGAGAAGCGTTTATACAGAAAATAGCGGGCTAATTCACTTTAGATGAGAAGAAAAATGACAATGGTAAAAGACTATGCAACGTAGCAGCAAGTATAAATCTAGTGATTAGTAGTACAAAGTTCAAGCACAAAGAATGACACAAAGTAACGTAGAAAGCGCCGGGCCAAGGCACATACACGCAAATCGACCATGTCCTAATAAATAGAAGAATGCAATCATCAATAACAGATGTGAGAATATACAGAGGTCCCGGTGTTGACTCTGATCACTTTATAGTAATAGCAACCACCAGACTCAAAATAGAGACAGAAATAGGACAAGCGGATACTCGGCGTAAATGGGATATATCTAAACGAAATATGGAAAAATCAATACGTAACTATGAAAAAGCGTTCAAAACAAAATCAATCTGGAGGATAGTGATGATATAGAGGCGGAATGGAGCGGAATAAAACATTGTGCGTGGGAAGCCGCAAATCAAGTCCTGGGAGGAGAAGAGAGGAGGGCGTCAAACAAGTAGTATAATGACGAATGTAAAGATCTTGCGCAAAGAAGAAACAAAAAGAAATTGATTTGGTTAAACAGCGAAACAGAAGAGAACAGAAAAGGATATGGGAAAATCCGAAGAGATTGCAAAAAATTAGTAAGAAAAACAAAAGCAACTGGATGGACGACAGAATAAAACAAATTGAAGTAGAAAATAGAAAAAATAATACGAAGTTTCTTTATAAGAAAATTAGATAGAACAATAAAGTATACAAGGGAAAAGTAAAGAAGATAAAAACAAAGAAGGAAGAGTAATAGAGCATGCAAATATGGAAAGAGCACTTCAAGAACCTCGGACCAACGGACCAAGAAATACAGACTTCAGTAGAAGATAAGCAAGAGCAAAACGTGTATGAAACAGCAGAGGAACAGAAGCAGAAAAGGGAAGTCTCCAGGAAAATACAGAATTAAATTTGAAATGTTCAAATATGGAGGACAAGGAATTGACGAGAAACTATACCAGTCGATTAAAGAAATATGGCAGCAGTAAAAAATGCCACAAGATTGGGGATGCGGACAAATAATAGCAATTCATAAAAAAGGAGGTTATGTAACATATATAAAGACATCACTCTGCTAAATACGGCATATACGGCACTGTCCGCGCAGCTGCAGAGGAGATTAGCAGAAGTAATAGAAGAAACGGTGGAGCAAGATCAGAACGGATTTAAATAAAGAAAATCAACGATAGATGCAATACACACAGTAAAACAACTAATAGAAAAGGCTCAACAATACAAAATAGAAATAGAATTGCTTTTCATAGGTTCCCAGCAAGCTTTCGATAGCATTAATCAAAATGAACTAAAAAGAGCGCCAAAGAAGCTGAGTATAGACGCAAAATTGAGGAGGCTAATAATGATGACAATGGAAAGAACAACAGCGAGTGTTTTAACGCAGAAAGGGGAGACAGGGAAGTTGGAATTCAAGGAAGGAGTAAGGCAAGGAGATGCACTATCAACAACACTATTCAACCTGGCTCTACAATATGCACTCCGAAGGATAAAGAAAGGGATATTAAGGAGAAGAGGACAACAGATAGTAACGTACGGTAATGACGTTGCATTAATAACAAAAAGCAGAAGTAGAATGAAGGAAGTTCTGGAAAGAAGTCACAGAGCGAGCAAAAATGGGATTGAAAATCGCTGAATCAAAAAGCAAATGGCAATTACTAATAAGTGCGAACGTGGAGCAGAAATCAAAGAGAAGATAATCACAAAAAACAGATTTTTCCACGCAAATAAAAAGCTATTCAAATGTAAGACATTAAGCAAAAACAGCAAATTGAAGATCTACAAAACAATAATTAGACCAACGGAAACGCTGTCCATGACAAAGAAATATGAAAAGGACCTAAGAATAGAGGAGAGAAAAGTAATGAAAACAATCCTTAGCTCAATTAGACGAAATGAGAATGAATGCAGAAGAAGGACGAACGAGGAATTGGCATAAGAAATAGAAATAAATGTAGTGATAAAAATTAAGCAATCAGGAGCAAGATGGCTCGGTTATGTATGGAGATCGGGTCCAGGAGTTGTAGTCTATGATGTGACAGAGTGCAAGCCGGGATGCAGAAGAAGGAGAGGAAGACCGAAGAGTACATGGCTGAAGAAAGTGGAACAAGATATAAGAAGGACCGGAGACATCAATTGGAAACAAAAAACGAAAAACAGAAAACTACGGAAGAAAGTATGTGAAAGGAATATAATCAGAGAAAGGGACTGATCTACGAAATTGTAATGTTCAAGAGATCCGACTAGGAGGCTTAACCTTTTCGGGGGTGTATAGCCACAGTAATAAGTAAATGGATAAGTGGTTAGAGCACTGGACTATGGCGCCGACGCTCCGGGTTTCGAACCAAAAATCTGGGCATTTTCAACTTTGGCCGTATCCCAAGGCTCATAGGTCTGGCAATAACTTGGTCAGTGAAAAAGGACACAGACCCCACTCTTCCGACTCTTTTCTTAAAAAGGAAACCGTTTGCAATAACGTGGCGCATAGTTGGCCGAAACGAAAATGAAGGCATGAAAATAAATATAGTAATACATCATTATATGTTATCAAGGATTTGTTCCTTAAAGTTTCAGCATCGATTTGTCGAAGTTTTTCCAATATCGCATTCGAATCCTGCGTTTGCAATCCCACCCTGGTGCTTAGGACGTAAGCACCGACTCTATGATGTCGTCCTAGAGCGGGCGTCATAAGACCAGATCCACTTTGTTGGATAATCCCCGCAATTTTTCCTATGGAATAAAACCGATTAATTTTTACACCATCCGCATTTGTAAGCCGCGGAAATACCTTCTAAATGGGGTACCATTCCTAAAAATGAAGTTGAGCATCCTCCGGCGCTTTGTCCCATTATGGTGATTTTTTCGGATCACCTCCGAAAGCACGAATGTTGTCGTATACCCAAGAGATTGCCGCCATCTGATCTTTTAAACCGTAATTTCCAGCGATTACGTCGTCTTCGGTGCTGATAAAACCTACAATTTTTCAGTAAACACTTAATTCGCTCAAGTTTCGACGTGTTTAGGATTTATATCCTTAAGTTCTAGTTTCAGAAATTTCCATTAATCTGGAGTTCGTATTATTGCGCAAAGTGGAAAATCGGAAGGAAATGTTTTTAGAGGTATTTATCTTATGTCAGAAACCAGTAATTAGTAAGGGCAGATAAATGATGACAGATAAACGTACAGTGAGTCAAATGTAGGAACGCGCTTCAAAGGCAGGTGTGCACTGGCAAAATGTTCCACAGCGCACCTCACTTACCTAATAGTTGTGATCGTATGGACATCGAGTACAAGTTGCAATCAAAAGATCAGGACCACTAACTATGTAAATGAGGTGCGTTATGGAAACTTGCATTAACATTTTGCCAGTCTACACCCGAAGTTAAGGCGCGTTCCTATATTTGACTCAGTGTACAGTCGTACGTCGATGAATGCGGCGGATAGCGCCATGCGGACATCATGTAGAGTAATTAGTAGAGTTTATTGAAAAGGTGGTACCGTATGGTAGTAGGGTGGGGAGGGGTAATTTTCAACTCGGAGTCGTTCTCGACAGTACCGAGAGAGAGTTTACAGCAACAATACGTTGCACGCTGCACGCTAAATTAGTACGCGGAGATAGGAAAGAATGTAACGTTCTCTTCAAATGTGAATAAATATCTCAGACATTTCCCTGGATTAGAATATACAAGTCCACATATTTATTGCTCAATATGCAATAGTGGATTGCTAAGTCGCTATAGGTTCGAATGTAGAAAATATTGTAAAAGTAAACGTCATGTATTAATTTTAAGTAAGAGTATTGCATGCTGACAATTTATATACAATTTTATTTGTTAAGTGTGTGCAACATCCCACAACATCTGGTATCTAATGAACACTTTCGTCTATTTTGGGCTAAGTACATTCCCTCAATTACGATACCATTTGGTCACGTGTTCAAGGTACAGTAAAGGATTGTCTAAAAGACGAGTTAAGAAACAAGAAAATCTGCTTATGTGTGGATGAAACAACAAATGCTCAGAAACACAGCGTCATTCATGTTGTAGCGCGTCCTTCAAAACGTGATGGTCCACCAGCTTCATTGTTGTTATTCAGTAAAAGGATTCCAACAACTAATGCAGAAACCGTTGTCAAGATAACAAAAGGTTTGATAAAAAAATTCTATCACAGCAACCCAAGTCACAATGTTAGCTGACGGTGCCGCAACAATGCTGTAAGTTGATAGGATGTTGAAAATATGCTTTCCGACTCCTCTTCGCATAACGTGCCTCATACGCGCATTTCACCTCGTAACAGAATCCATTCGAAAGAAGTTTCCAATGGTAGATAAGTGAGTAGCATCTACCAAAGAGTGTTCATCAAATCTCCCAAACGCACCAATGTATTCAAACAATTGTGTCCGAAATTGCCAGGACCACTTCAGCCTGTAATAGCGCGATGGAGAACATGGCTTCACACAGTATTTTATTATCAGAAATATTTTTACAAGTGAAAAATGTCATTCTGAAAATTGATTCAAATGATTCTGCAGCAATTCGAGATATTCAGCAACTTTATCATCATGGAGAATATCGCCACATTCGACAACAACCGTAATAGTTTATACTGAGATTAACCATTCTTATTAGTAGTGATCATCTACTATTGGGACACGCTGTATGTCTCAATGTTACTAGGACATAGAGCTACCACGTATTGTAGAGGTCAGAATAAGTCGGTTGGGTCCGATTTATGTGTATACCAAAATGTATCGTTTCTCCGTGAAAAGAGTTCAAAGTTTACTTCAAAATCACATTTTTGTACGCTCTTCAAAAATGCGCGAAACAAATGTAATGAAATTTGGTAAAAGTACATTTTAGAGGACCCCACTTTCCGTAATCAAAGTAACCGAAAAAATCGTAGAAGGATTAAAACCACCCTCACGCCTGTTAAATTAAAAAAATTCTTTGGGGTGGTAATACTATTGTAAGCCTTCTTTTAACGGGAAGGCTTATTCATCATCTTTATGTTATATGTTTTATAAGGACTTCGTATTTCGCAGAGTTTCGAAGGAAAACAATGTTTTCTCAAATACTGATAACCTACATTCTTAGTACAAGTTTAATAAGATAGTAATACAAAATTTAGTTGGCGATGGACACATGTCATGATTTCGAGAGGAAAAAATTCATAATCGTCCCAGTTTATTGTTGACAGTAAATGTTTCAATAATTTATTCACTTTTATTTGCTTTTGTATTGTTTTTATCACGATCACAGTTATTGCTTTAATTGCTATATTTGCTATTGTTGCAGTTACTGTGGCAGGTATCAAATATCGATTTCTCTTTTAATGAGCAGACAGACACTGTGGATACTGCAAGGTAACTGTCGCGAAAGTGTCCGCGTGTATCAAGAGAGGTATTCAAACCGGAGAATTACAAATCACAAAACGTTTGCCCGAATCCAAAGACGTCTTCGAGAAACAGGAATGTTGAAGTCAATCAGAATTAACGCTGGGAGATCTTGCCAAGCCCGAACACCCATTGCGGAATTTACTCGACATATTCCGTTTGAAAATCGCGCTATTTTTGACATATAAAAATATAATAGGCGATTTTCTGGGAAATGTTACCGATGTTTTGTTAAATATAATAAAATACATATTACTTTCCCAAGAAATTTATGTTTCTACATTTTTCTAAGTAATTGTTAATTGTGTTTAAACTTCCAAACAAAATATCATGTTCAATACCGAAGAGCAAACATTATTTTGTTGCAGTTTCTAAGAATAAAAATCGGAAATTAAAGGAATAAAAGTGAGTTCTGATTGGTTAAAAATAATTAGGTAGGGGGTGTATACGTTTCAGTATTTATCATTTAAACATTTTCAATATTTACAAACGCCGAATAAGGTGACGTGTTACCGTGTGTTATCCAAAAATGCCAAAAGTGGAAAGCGATTAAGTAGCCTTCTGGATCAAGACCGTTCCAGAATTATCTTCGAACGAAGAAAAAGTATTTTGCAAACTGTGGGATAAAATGACAAGTTGATAATTTTACGAAACAACTTTATCTTATCTATTTCGTTCAAATTACATGTTTATTTTGCAAATTCTAGTCTGCTATACAATTGGTTCAAAAACTTGCTTTGGATTGCTGAATGAAATTATTTTCATTAATAAAAATATTTTCCCTTAAGTTCAAAATCATGTTCTTATCTTATATCTAAAAGGGTTTATGCATTTTCTACTATGATTTCCTTCTTTTATAGATTGTATGTGAGAAAAAATCCCAAAATACACAACATCTCTCGACCGACTTTTATAAACGAAAGTTAGAAAAACTGAGACAATCAAAATTGTGCAAATGTTTGTAGGTCAGTCACCAGTAGGTTCACTTCCATCTCAAAAAACATCAGAGTGAACAACAAGAATTTAATTCGGAATTAACCAAAGTTTTGCTTTCTGCTGCTACCTCACTTATAAGTTACAAAACATAAATTTTAAAATGTTTTGGCAAAAGCGTTGCCGAAATACTGTACCTGAAAAAAGTACTTTAAGGAAAAATTATGCTACAAATGTATATAAGGACGTAATTAATGAAATCAAGCAAACTGAATAACAATTTTATATATTTTATAGTAGATGAAGCCACGGATACTTGTGGATGCAATATGACAAATTTATT
Source organism: Chrysina gloriosa (assembly GCA_038088585.1). Classification (NCBI taxonomy): domain Eukaryota; kingdom Metazoa; phylum Arthropoda; class Insecta; order Coleoptera; family Scarabaeidae; genus Chrysina; species Chrysina gloriosa. The sequence continues at coordinate 12,060,953 of CM076095.1, forward strand.
AATAGGTTGTTTAAACAACACTCCTGGTAAATCCTATTTGATTTCGTGTAAATAAATTGAAAAAGCTAACCATGTGACAAGGGTTAGGTTTATTAATGAAACTTTCACGAATTTTTTCCTTCCCGACATTGTTTCAACTAATAAAATTGTGCTCATGCTTTCCGATGCTGCATCATACATGGTCAAATCTGGTCAACAACTTAAAGTTTTGTATTCCAATTTAATTCACGTATCATGTTTAGCACACGGTTTAAACAGAGTGGCGGAAAATATCAGAAATTCATTTCCTATAGTTCATAGTTTAATTATTCTAACGTAAAGGAAATATTTTTAAAATCTCCTCTGAGGATTCAGTGTTATAGAAAAAAATTACCTAATATTTTTTGCCACCGGAATCTTATTTTAAGTTTTGAAGAGGAAAATGCTGCAATTCCAAAATGCAAATCAATTTTACTGCACCATGAATTTTGCTTTATTAAATCAAATTATGATTTTGTTCATAAAACTATTGTTATTCTTGAAACTGAATCACTCCCGTTACAAGAGCCTCTTCATTTGATTGATGAATTTAAGGAAGAAACTTCAGAAAGTTACTGGACAAATAGAACAATTAATAAATAAAAAATTTAATGATATTTTAAAAAGAAATAGCAATTTAAATTTGTTGCAGCAAGCATAACCAATTTCTCCGTGGCGATTTTGATGTTAAAATCGATTGAAATCCAGAAGTTGTTAATGTTTTAAAATATGCATCAATCACATCAGTTGACGTCGAACGAAGTTTTTCAAGGTACAAATCGCTACTAACTGTTACGAGACATAATTTAACTATTGAAAATATTGAAAGACGGTTGTGATTTTTTCTTACAGTAAGGAATGTAATGTTTAATGTAGAGATGTAAGTGATAGGTCTTTGTCTAATGAAACCTGTATAAATTTTCTTAAGGTTTGTTTCGTTTCCTTGTTACTTAGAAACATATCCGACAGTTTGGAAATATTTTTGAAACATATTTTACATATTCTAGACATTTTAGGAATATTTTTTAAACATATTTTACGTATTACATTTTAGGAATATTTTCATCATGTTTTGCTGATATATAACACATATATATGTACATATTTTAGTAAAATCTCGAACATATAATCCGGTTTCTACTGATGAGTCTTGTTTCACACATCGTGGCACACAATGAGTATATTTATGCAGATGAAAATCTACAAACATTATCGACGAGAATTTAAAATTAATTTGTGAGTTAGAATTATTGACAATTTTCTGGTTGGCCCGTTCCGAATACCTGGTCGTTTAAATGGCGATAGTTACTTTCGTTTCCTTCAAGATATTTTGCCAGAATTAGTGGAAGACTTGCCCCTTAATTTGCGTCGAAATATGTTCTTCATGTACGACGGTGCACCACCGCACTTTGCGCGTGCCGTAAGAGAATATCTTAATGAACAATTTGCTGGTAGATTGATTGATAGGGGACAAGAAGCACCCATTGAATAGCCTCCGCGGTCTCCAGATTTAAATCCATGCGACTTCTTCATCTGAGGAGCGTTAAAAACACAAGTGTACGAAGTTCGAATTGATAATTCCAAACAACTGTAGGAGAGAATTTAAAATGTTGTAAACCCACTCCGAGCTAACGACGATGTTTTAAGAAGAGTGCATTTCGATTTTTTACGTCGAATTGATCTCTGCATTAATGAAGATAAAGAGCACTTTGAACATTTGTAAAAAAGTTTTGTCTTTGTGTCCACCCCCAACTAAATTTTGTATTACACTTTTATTAAACTTCTACTAAAGATGTAGGTTAGTATTTGAGAAAACGTTTTTTTCCTTCGAAACTATACGAAATACGGAGTTACTATGAGTCAAAACATGAGGATTATGAATCAGCCTTCCCGTTAAAAAAGGCTCAGAACTGTATTACCACCCCTAATTTTTGTCTTTTTGATTATCAGAGGTGAGGGTGGTTTTAACTATTAAGATTTCAAAATTGGATTTTGTTTGAAAATAGTACACCAAAATAAAGTTAGGGTGAGTTGAAACTTAATCGTTTTATCGGCAAAATTATGTCAATTTTTACCAGTTCTCGCACTTGCTGCATACACTTTTGATTACAATGAAAACTAATTTTCGACATTCCTAAAGTCTTTGCTAAGAGAAAAATTAAATCTATGTATATAGTATATACGTAAAAGGGAAATACCACCGACTCTCTGACTCACTCACGATTCATTACGAAGTATACGAAAGTATAACACCTACCACCTTAAATTGTTGGAAAACTTGACCTTTAACCTTCCTATACTCACGCATACGGTCTGTGAGACCGATTTATATAGTATAGTATACGCTTTCATTTTGACGTGAGTATAGGAAGGTTAAAGGGGGAAAAGAGGGAAAAAGTTTGTATGGAAAAACTAATCCACTGGGTCTAGAAACTTGAAACTTGGCACAGAGGTTCCTTCAATAACATATAGAACTATTCAATATAGATTTTTCATAAAATCATCCACCAAGGGGTGACAAAGTGGTGTCAAAATTTGTATGGCAAAAGTCAAACAGCTACGTTTAAAAACTACACAATTTGTAAAGAGACTCTTAGAATAACGTATGCAAATATTCAACAAAGTTTTTTAGAACCTCATCCCACGGACAAAGTTGCGGGCAGCAGTTAGTACCCGATATGTCAGAAAGACTATCCGGAAATAAAAAATTTGCGAAATGAAATGAAATGAAATATTTACCGAAAACACCCAATCTGTAATTGACAGTTACTAAGATGACCTCTTCGTCCATGAAGAAATCCGCTCCGCTGAGGCTGTAGTTGGTAACGATGAAGACGAAGGAACCTCCGTGAAACCACACTAACACCGGTAAAGATTTATCCAACGCCTAGAAGAAAAATATTTTTTATGCAGTTTCTAATTCACACATACATTTCTTTAATCTTACAGGCGTATAGACATTTAAATATAAACAGTCTTCCGAGCCTCTACCCGGGAAATACATCTGGATGCAAGTATTGCCTGGTTTTGTGGCATCTAAGACCGTAGACCATGCTTCTGGAGGTTGTGGAGGCTTAAAATTAAAGCAAAATCGAAAATCACTTACTCTAGTCAGATGCTTTAGATTTTCTTGTATTTGAAAAAATGGCGACTTACCGCGAATCTTAGATCACCTAAGGGCGGCTTAGCGTAGGGTACGCCGCGGAAAGAGTAGAACGGTTTTCCTTTACCTATGGTTTTTACTTGTTTTCCTTCAACTATTCCATCCGCCAACGTTACTTGAACTCGTTCATGCTAGATAAATATGAACAAATAGTAACTGTTTAAATTAAAGATGAAAATTTGTGTGCGATTATGGAAAGAAATATGGTAATATGTGATGAATTGGCTGTAATTAATTTCAATTTCTATTATATACCACTTCATGTTGGCTTGCGACACTGGCAACAACGAGTAGATTGATTATATGTAAACTTAAGCGTAGCTTGGTAGCAAACATCATTGTTAGACTTTCTTAAACTGACTGAATTAAAATGATAACAAGGCCATACAATGACGACCATCGATGGAAAATCCCTGACCGCATCTCTCCTTTTTATGTGTAGAATACAATATGTTCAAGAAATAGTGACGTCAAGGTTGCATTTCTCATATACTATTGATATTAGGTAATAGGAAAATCCCCTCTTTAATAATTTATTGCACCTTCTTAGTACTATCATTTTTATTAACTGAAAATGCAACAAATCAATGTTTGGTATAATTTTAAAATTCTTTTGTTATAACATTTTCGTTACTACAATTTTCATACTGTACACCCATGTTTAGAAATCTCAAAATATGACAACACAACAAATTTAATGTATACAGTCTGCACCTTAACTTACGCTTAGAAATTTGGGCATAGATGGTTCAAGCCATAGCAAATCAGAAAAGGAGGGATTTTTCCATATGACTCACATGTCATTAAAAAGGAACAGCATGATCCTCTAGCTCATAAAAGATGGGAGCAATATAAGGCCAATAACAATAATAATAATAATAATATTAATATATTATATTTCCCAGTACTCGATAACAGAGTGTAGAAATACGTTTAAAAACTACACAATTTGTAAAGAGACTCCTAGAATAACGTATGCAAATATTCAACAAAGTTCTTTTAGAACCTCATCCCACGGACAAAGGCGCGGGCAGCAGTTAGTACCCGATATGTCAGAAAGACTATTAGGAAATAAAAAATTTGCGGAATGATATGAAATGAAATATTTACCGAAAACACCCAATCTGTAATTGACAGTTACTAAGATGACCTCTTCGTCCATGAAGAAATCCGCTCTGCTGAGGCTGTAGTTGGTGTTCAAATGCTGATCAAATCTACCAGCGTTGCCATCTAATAATGGAAGGATCTTATTATAAATCTTTACACCTAGCACCACGAAAGATTTTTATACAATATTAATCTTGAAGCAGGGGTAGCTAATTGGTGCTTGTTTCGCGTATCGTAATCGTGCCACGCGTTATTAAAATTGTAATTAAGATGATCATTATGTATGAACATAACTACGTCATAAACAAATATGCTGGGGAGGATCATAATTTCGCAATTTATAAAGGCTTCGCGACATGAAGTTGTAGGCATCAATCCGCAAATGCATCGCATAGTTCTAGGAATTCTAGGAATACGTTATGTGCCAGAACTGAGTTTCCCCACAATCCTACACCATACCTCAGTCTGCTAGCAACGTACGAATGATATAATGCAAGTAGCTGTTGTTGGGATAATACATGCTTTAAACTTCTGAACAAGTAGCACAGCGAATTAAACTTAGATATAAGAGTTTCACAATGGCGCCCCCAATTCAGAAGCTCATCTATCCATATGCCAAGAAATTTGGTTTTGTTACTGAAGAGGAGACGTTCATTGTTTAGACATAAATTTAAAGCGAAACTAGAACTAGGTGTGTACTGGTAAGGATGAAATCTTAGGTAAACAGTTTTCGTGCTGTTAACATTAAGCCTATTATTGTCAAACCAATTGGAAAAATGTTTAATGGTGTTATTACACTTGGCCTCTAGATGAATGTCATCAGTCTCACCTACCACTAAGGTGATATCGTCTGCATAAAGAGTAATAGAATTGTCGTTGCTCAGTCCAGATAAATCATTTATAAATAAAAAGAATAGTACGGGTCCCACAATCGAACCCTGTGGTACACCTATATTCGTTGACAGCGTAGATGATGTACAATCGTATATGTGATTAGTGATTATCCAGACCGTGTTTTAGGCTAACAAATTGCTTTCTATATGCTAAAAACGAGCTCACCCATCTCAATGCTTTGTCCCCTATTCCGTACGCCTCCAGTTTATCGAGCAAGATATTATGCTCGACACAATCGAAGGCTTTGCTTAAATCAAAAAACAGTGCGGTGGGATACACACTTTCTTCAAGTAACTCGAAAATTTGCTTGAAAGAACTAGTTAATGCGGTTATTGTGGAGCGATTTCTCCTAAATCCATGTTGATCGGATGTAATTACATTGTATTTGTTTAAAAATGATTCAAGTCTGAAAAGAAATGAATATTCGAAGATTCTGTACTGAATTGGTACGGCCACATAATTAGAATGGAACAAAAGAGTTTAACAAAGAAAATAATAGAAGCCAAAAATAACGGGAGAAGAAAAAGGGAAGACCAAGGAAAAAATGGATTGACAGAGTAAACGAACTGGGACGAAAGCGAGGGAAGACCATAGGAAAAATGAGAAGAATGAGTACAGACCGGACACGATGGAAAGAATGGATTAAATCGTCGTAAGATCCAAAAATAATCCGTCGCTGAAAGGCATAAGGATTGACGAGAAGAAGAAGAAGAAGAAGAAGAAGAAGAAGATCTTTGAAAAGCAAGAAGTAATTGCCACTAGTCTGTAGTTTTCAAGAACATCAATGTTCCCCCTTTGTAAATGGGTATTAATTTAGAAATTTTCAGAGCTGCTGGAAATTTACCTTGCTCGAATGACATATTAATGAGATGTGTTAGCACAGGCACAAGAGACGCAACTACGTTTTAACAACAAATGCTGGTATATCATCACTATCCGAAGAATATTTGTTTTTCAAACGGAAGTTTATTATGTTAAAAACTTCGCAATACGACATAGGAGTTAAGAAAATGCTATTTTGAACATAAGGAATGTTTAACTGATAATCATTAGCACTATTAGAAAAATTGTTTGCTAAATTAATAGGAACATTTCTGAAGTAAGGATTTAAACAATTAGCTATGACCTTAATATCCATAATAAGGTTATTGTTCACTGTGATGCTAATGTTCCGTGTTTTTTTCGAAGAATTGCTTAGTTCTCTAACTATCGACCACGCCGTTTTTTGAAGGAGTGATAGAATTGTTAATTCTTGCTTGGTAGTGCGAGTATTTTACTTCACGTAGCAACTGTGTATGCTTTATCTTAGCTGTTTTGTACGCCTCGCATAATTGAGGATATTTTTGTTTTAGATGAAACAATGATTTGAGGTTTTTGGAAGATGAGAACAGAATCCATTAACCCATCCTTTTTGTCCGGTCTTATCTTAATCCTTACTAGAGGCAAATGAAGATTAAAGTAGTAGGTGACAATATTATAAAAAGTTTGAAATGAGACATCAGTATCTCTGTTACTGTAAACTTCGCACCAATTCTCTTCTACTAAATGTTTATACAAGCTATCTATATTTTTCTTACTAGTTTTCCTTCTGCATATTATAGGAGAACGACTGATTTCCGTTTTCAAGGTAGGCGTCCACCTATCCGCATCGTACGTATCGGACGCATCGCATCAAACGGATTATTTTTTCCAATGCGTTCACAGTAAGATGGCGTCCACCTATCCGCATCGTACGTATCGGACGCATCGGATCAAACGGATCGTAATATTCTTTATATAGGAACCCATACAAGCGCGTCCACCTATCCGCATCGTACGGATCGCACGAATCTGCCCGTCGGCAATGCCGACGCCGTTGCTCCGAGAGGCAACTCATGCGTGCCGATGACTCACTACGAAAGTCCGATAGTTGCATCGGCAAATCCAATCGCTGCCGATACTGTGAATGCATTGGAAAAAATAATCCGTTTGATGCGATGCGTCCGATACGTACGATGCGGATAGGTGGACGCCTACCTTTAGTATCAGCGAAAGGTATAGTTACGTGTATGACTCTGTGGTCAGATATGAAATTGTCTTCCACAGTTACTTGCACCTTATCATTATTGCGATTGAAATAAAAATGGTCTAAAATATACTTATCACGCGTAGGTTTATGTACTACATTGAACAAGCTAAACGTTGTTAATATACAGTGTGTAAAGCGATGGGGTATACAAGAGGGAATTTTTTAAAATATTGATTTATGAAAAAATTTATTCTTCATGATATTTTTTGCTTGCTTTGAAAGTACCAATAAGGTTTCGATAATCTAAAATTTATTTCTAGAAATCTGGAAAAATAGTAAAATTAATTCTTTTTATTGGAAGTTATCATTCTACATTATAATCAAGATAGCGTATTGCTATCAAACCACAAACAAAACACTCCATGTGTCAAACTGACTTGCAAAAATGCTAACGTTACAGCAAAGAATTTATTTAGTTAAATGTTACGGTATTGGTGATGTTTCATATCAGTACGCAATTAATTTGTTTCATCAAAAGTATCCAGATGTAGCTGTAACAAAAATGACTCTTAAAAAATTAATTGCAAAATTCGACGAAACAGGATCGGTGGTCGACAAAAAGAAGATAAGAAAGGTGTACAATAAGAATGATGCGGTAACTATTATGGCACTGCAGTCCGTTGAAGACAATCCACGCTTATCATTAAGACAGAGGGCAGCGGAGTTTAATGTCAGTCACACTTTATTAGAAACAATTTTTAAAAGAAATAAAATTTATCCGTTTAAGCCAAAATTTAGACATACCCTTGAGATTCCAGATCACGCTTTGAGACTGGACTTCTGCTTATGGATTGGTGAGAAGCTCATGGAAAACAGAAACTTTCATAAACGCATATTGTTTTCCGATGAATGTACCTTTTCTACAAACGGTGTTGTGTCTTCACAGAATTGCAGATTTTGGTCACGAGACAATCCCAATTTTAAAATCAACACGAGAAATCAGCTGTATCGAAAAGTTAATGTTTGGTGCGGAATGTTAATTAATAAGATTATTGGGCCCTACTTTTTTGACGAAAATTTGAATCAACATAGTTATTTAAGTATGCTACGAAATTTTTGATTCCATCACTACAAGATGTGAATTTGGAGAACATTTATTGTCAACAAGATGGATGTCCAGCCCACAGCACGTTATTAGTTCGCGCATGGTTAGACCAGAAATTTCCTGAGAGGTGGATTGGCCGTTATCGCTCAATGCATTGGCCTGCCAGATCGCCAGATTTGTCTCCCATGGACTTCTTCTTCTGGGGACACCTTAAACAAAAAGTATATGCAGAACCTGTAGGAAATAATGTAGAAATTTTAAAACAACGAATAACTGCAGCGGTTAGAGAAGTTAACTTGGAAACTTTGGGGAAGGTTTATATGGAATTCAGGAATAGAGCGGAAAGGTGTGCAGAAAACGGAGGAGATTATGTAGAATGACAGTTTATAATAAATAAAATTTATTTATTTATTTCTTATTGATACTTGATTAGAATGTAGATTAGTTACAATAAAAAATAATAATTTTATTATTTTTCCAGATTTCTAGAAATAAATTTTAGATTATCGAAACGTTATTGGTACTTTCAAAGCAAGCAAAAAATATCATGAAGAAATTTTTTTCATGAATCAATATTTAAAGAAAATTCCCTCTTGCATACCCCATCGCTTTACACACTGTATTATTTAAAATGAACCAGTCACCTTTATCACGGAATGGATCTATGTTCATGTCACCCAACAATATTATGGGTATTTCAATGCTAAATAAGTGATCAAGCAAGTTTGATAATTTCTCAAAAAATATGGACAAACAGCATTTAATGTCATTAGGTGGTCTATAACAAAGAATTATTAAAATTTTGCAATTTTCGTCTAAAGTCCAGCATACACTGCAAAATTCCACAATACCTTCGACACAAAAATCATCCACATTTACTTGTTTGGTTATTGTGTTTTGTCTGACCCATATAGCTACCCCTCCTCCTTTAGTAGTAGTAGTAGATCGACTGAAAGACGTAACTAATTCAAAATTCTGAAAATAAAAAGCTCTCAGTGATTCACTTGAGGACCAGGTCTCTGTGAAACAGAGAAAGTTGAAATCGGTTTTAGTTAAGTAGGTGGTAGTGATTATATCAGACTTTTCATGTGACAACGCTTGGCAATTCAACAACAGGAAATTCGTAGAATTCATAGTCCCCAAACTACAGATATTATTTTTATATAAACTAAAATCAGTTATATTGCGGGAGTTGCTTTTTCTTGGCGCCGATAAAAAACCGCGTAACATACGATCCCGCCGACCATTTAGCAGAATCCATAGCAGCCCCAAAATGGTAACCTTGAATGATTTATACACATCTGGATGAGTTGATTTCAATTCCACAAGTACAGCCTCCGGAAAGTAATGCACCAAGTATGATTTCACCTCATATATGTCCGTGTCCGGTTTAATTTTAGATACGAACAGTGAGGTTTTCTTAGGCACAGCCCCGACTGTCGCGACAACTGAGCTACCAGTAATGGCGCGTTTATTACTATTTCTTCGTGGTTTCGGCGGTTTAGTGTGGAGTACTTCTATCCAGTTCTCCTTTGTTAACGATCCTGCATCGTTGTTCTTAGAAACACGCATTTCCGGCTTTGCATTTTTGCTATTAGTTTTTAATGCAATTGAGCCTGACCTGTCAAGCTCACTAGCTTTTTGTTGATGGTGAAGTTTTTGCTGTTGTGATGTTGAGTTTGTCGTTGCAGCATAAGAAACTGCTTCGTCGGATTTGCTATGTTAGTAGATGGAAATTTCCTTTGGGCGAAATCCTTACTTGTTATAAGTTGAATCATATCCAAATTTGATTCCTTTAATGATCGAACTTCGTCTCTTAATTCAATAATGATCTTTGGTAAATGTTGGGTTTCTGTACTTACGATTTTTCTAATGATATCACTAAAATCGTCGCCCTTCATAAAACTGATTAGATTGGCGTGTTCTTCATTTTTCTCGGCAACTGATCTTGTACCGATCGGCATTACGAAACATATATATGCACTTAGTACAGTAAAAAGAACTATAAGACTAAACACGTTTTCACTCGATCGCGTACGATACGATATGTGCTATAAAATGAAAACAATACTTGCCAGATCGTTAAGCAAATAATCATGAAAATTACCAATCTGGAACATCTTCAAGCACACCAACACCATGTAACGGAAACTGCACTTTTGAGGAATTATTGTTGGAGACTGTTAAACAAGCACCTTCAAACCCAAAGAAAGCCAAAAAAGAATAGGAAAAGGTGCAGAAGATTCAAACCACACTATTTGAACTGCGAAGAATTTAACCGAAAATGGTAACAGTGAAAGTGAACTGTCGCATTCAGTTTATAAAGACGATGATGGTAATATTAAAGTCGAAATGAGAGAATAAGAAGATTTAGAAAAATGTGTGGAAGAACTGAGTAAGGAGAGAATATATTATATCACACGATTGGATAATGGTGAAATTTGCGGGAAAGAAAATGTCAAAATATTATGTTGGCTCAGTAATTTTGACAGAGGGTAAATTAGTAGAAGTCAAATTTGCTAAAAGAATACCCTCTTTAAATCCCCAAGCATCAACTTTACATGGGCGCACGAAGAAAATTCTTTTGTACTACGATCCGATATTGTTTTGACCTTACCGAAACCCAGCTTGTCAGTCCGAAGAAATTTTACAAAATTTGGTATAGATTCCTCGGCATACAATGTGCAGTAATATATTTGTCAAGAGTTTTTGCGTTAGAAAAGTTATTATATAAGAGGACTAATTTAGTTTTTAAGGATGAGAATCTAATTTTGTAAAAGTATATTATAGTAATATGTAAAGCTTTAATTTTGAAATAAAATTTTTGATCTATGCTGTTTTTATGCGGTTTTACACATTTACTCCAGATTTAATTTAGTTAAATTATGTCATCTGCCTGGTTACACCCTTGTCCCATTTTGAGAGGCAAGTAAGCGCAATAAAAATAAAAAATGTGCATCTACTAAAAACTACCTTATTTGCTTATATTAACTATAACAACCTAAAACTAAGCATTGAAATTATTCTAATACAAATTCATACAAATTCAATGAGATCGGTTCCAAATTTGTTAAATATGTAACATGGTTTATCATTCAAAATGCATTTTATCTTTTATTTCATTTAAATCAAAAATACATACATAACAAGTACATACATTTGTACATAAAATAATAACAGACTCCAAAAACCAACAATAATCTATAAACAAAAATGAAAAAACTTCATGTTACATAAAATATGTGTATGTAGTATGTATACATAATTTTTTTAAAAACGGCTTTAATCTGAAGACGATGAAGAAATGATAACCTGCAGATCACTGTCGTCATCATTTTTCGCTGGTAAGGATGGGCCTGCCTTTAAAAAATGTCCAACGTTGTTTGTCTTGCCTTCTTGTCTATTTCGTTCTTCAGTGATTTATAACAGCTAATGGCTGAGTTAATTCCTCGAGAAACTTTAGCGCTACGTTCGACCCCAGGATCGTTTTCAAGGAGGATGTTTATTCCTTGTTCGAAATAGGAAAAAGCTTTCGACAAATTTTTTGATGTTAGTTGTTTGGATACAACAGGCTCTGTCTCTTCATCAAATGCCGGTTCTGCTTGCAACTGAATGAGTTCCTCATATGAAAGGGGTTCCCTATCAGCTTCAAGTAGATCAAGTACATCACGTTCGTTCAAACCTTCAAATCTGAGATCATGTGCTAGATCCAAAATGTTTTGCCTAATTTCAGGAAGGAAATTAACTTCTGCGTGAATACTTTTTACACATTCTGGCCATATTTTTTCCAAACATGGTTCATTGTTGTTAATTTTAACTCCTTCCATGATTCACTGATGCTGTCAACAGCATCCTTGATGTTATATTTTTTCCAAAATGTTTTAATTGAAGATTTACCATCGGTTTCCCTTATAAGTTGTCGGAAAGTTCGGCGTAGATAATATGCCTTAAAAGTGGTTATTGCACCCTGATCCATTGGTTGGATCAGAGCTGTTGTATTTTTCGGAAGGTACTCAATCATGACATCTTCAGATAGTTCGGAAAAATTAGTAGGATGCCCTGGTGCATTATCCAAAGTTAGCAAAGCCTTGTTGCTTAAGTTATTGTCTCGCAAATATTTTTCACTTCTGTACAATAGTGATTTTTGAACCAATCCTCAAAAGTAGCTTTAGTCATCCAAGCTTTCTTGATGGATCTCCATAGGACGGGTAATTGGTTTTTATTTAGTCCTTTAAGAGGATTTTCGGACAAATATATTAAAAGTGGTTTTAGCTTAAAATCACCCGCGGCATTTGCACTAAGTAGCAAAGTTAATCGTTCTTTAGACACCTTATAACCAGGCGCAGATTTTTCGGTTTTGAAATGTACGTACGATCAGGCATTCGCTTCCAATAAATCCCTGCTTCGTCTACGTTAAACACTTGTTCAGGTTTATTACCAACTCTTTCAATAATTCCCTTTAAAATGTTGGGATATTCCTTAGATGCGGCCTCATCGGCGCTAGCTGCTTCACCTTTCACTTTTAAATTATGCAAATTAAATCTATTTTTAAATTTTTCAAACCATCCTCGGCTTGCTTGGAATGTGACATCTTCAGCAGATTCATCGGTATCTCCATTCTTCAAATTTTCGAAAATACTTAAAGCTTTTTTCCCGGATAGTCATTTGACTCGTTTAAATGGCGCTATTTACATTCGTTTCCTTCAAGAAATTTTGCCAGAAGACTTGTCCCTTAATTTGCGTCAAAACATGTTCTTCATGCACGACGGTGCACCACCTCGTTTTGCGCGTGCCGTAAGAGAATATCTTAATGAACAATTTGCTGGTAGATGGATTGGTAGGGGACAAGAAGCATCCATTCAATGGCCTTCGCGATCTCCAGATTTAAATCCTTGAGACTTCTTCATCTGGGGAGCGTTAAAAACACAAGTGTACCAAGTTCAAATTAGTAATTCCGAACAACTGTGGGACAGAATTCAAAATGCTGTAAACGCACTAGGAGATAACGACGATTTTTTTGAGAAGGGTGCATTTCAATTTTTTATGCCGAATTGACATCTGCATTAACGAAGATGGAGGTCACATTGAACACCTGTTGTAACAAAAGTTTTGTCTTTCTGTCCACCGCCAAATGAATTTTGTATTATAATTTTATTAAACTTGTACTAAGAATGTAGGTGACCAGTATTTGAGAAAATATTTTTTCCTTCGAAACTATGCGAAATACGGAGTTTTTATAAGAGTCAAAAAATGAAGATGATGAATAAGCCTTCCCGCTAAAAGAAGGCTTAGAACCGTATTACCACCCCTAAGAAATAATTTAAAAACATTATGAGGGGGTGAGGGTGGTTTCACCCCTCTGCAATTTCCTTTCAGTTTCTTTGATTACTGAAAGTAGAGTAATCCTCTAAAATGTACTTTTCCCAAATTTCATTAAATTTGTTTCGCGCATTTCTGAACAGCGTGCAAAAACGTGATTTTTTAATTAAACTTTGAACTCTTCTCACGGACAAACGATACATTTTGGTATATACATATATAAATTGCGTTCATTCGATTTATTTTGACCTCGGCAATACGTGGTAGCTCTATGTCCCAGCAATTCTGGGACAGGCTGTATAATAACGTTAAAATTTTTAGAATATATTATGCTTTATTTATATGTACCCAACTCTCCAGATTTCCCGCATAAACGCATTGAATGAGTTACTGTTTGACATATGTAATTTTATACTTTGTTTATTATCACTTATTAAGTTATTAATTTATTAATTAGAGCCTAGGTAATTAAGGAAATATGCTATTTTATCAAATCCAGTGTCTTTATGTAATCGTTTAATTATTAAATTCCTTGGTATACAGAATATATTGATTGGGAATTCGGCAAAACTGTGTCAACAGCAAAATGTCATTGTCAGCTGTAATCTTGTTTCCACTTTCTGGCGTTATATAGTGACCATATAGTGACAATGGTTTCATAATTTTTAGATGTTCCTATGTAATTCGAATGCGTAAAATAAATCATTTTTGTTTTAAATTTCAGACTTTCTTATATTATATAAGTCCTAAATTATTTACGTCACCCTAGTTGATAGGCTTTCAAGGTCGCAGGTGATCCAAGTTTGACGTTTGGCAAGGTCGTTATAAATGAGATTATCATGAAAGTTAGGTTAAAATGGCTGCAGATGATAAATTATTTTTCCATAAAACCGTTTTACACTTAGCCAGGTCTTTAGCTTGTATAAAAATACACCATGGGATCAGGTACGTTAATTCCAGGTATTATAGTATAGAAATCAAAGTAGAGGTAGAAGCTTTTAGTATATCAATTGCCTGCTTTACAAACTGTTTACAAATACAAGTCGTAATACAATAATTTACTGTAATTGTAGGTAGAAAGATTATTTGCATTATGTCCCAAAGAAACTGCGAATGGTGTGTATCGTTTGGGAAGCAGAGACATGGATGCAGTAATAGCGTTGGGTGTATACTTATTGGAGTCACAGTTACAACACAAGGATCGTATACTGCCTTATCTCTTAAGGCTTTCTAAAGGTTTAGGCAAAGTTGTTTGGTTAGATGAAATAAGACAAAATTCAACAGATCGTAAGTATTAATCCCTTTATCCTAAAATATCAGTTTTCTCTGCCAATTCAAGATATTAGTTGTAGTCCACTGTAGCATTACATATGAAATAAGAGTTTAATTGCAATATTAAATTAATGAAATGCCACTGGGCAAGCCAGAAGCGGTGCGGCATACATATGTATACAGCTTGGTGTCTCCGAATCCTTACACTGAAAGGTAGAAAGGGTAAAATATGATGAAATTTAATATTAGCATACTTATACTTACCCTATCATCAGCATTTGTTCTGACTGTCGTACCTTATGTATACCAGAATGAAGAAACCTTTTCGCAAAATGGACACCATCACAAGTACGCAATATGACTAAAAAGTTCACAAAAAGCAATTGACTACTGGGGATGCAAGTTATATAACAAATTGCCTAATGAATTGAAAATTAATATTCTAATGCTTATGGCTATTTTAGAAGAAAAGTCAAAGAAATGTTGATCGAAAGAGAGTGGCACAGTATGGAGGAGTTCCTAGTCAATTAATGTATCTGTGTTTTCATAGTCTTTCATTTCAGTTTGTTTATGATATACTATATACAGTCTGTCCCAGGATTGACGTTACAAGAGGTGTGATGGACTGAAAATTTTTGAATTTTATTTTAAGATTGTAGAATTAAGCCCTGCTTGGCGTGAATAGAATTTTAAGAATATTTTTAGTTTTTGAAAAACAAGTTGGCCTTGACGGTGAAGCGAAAACTATTTTCTTTTCAGGTAACCTACCCTTTTTGTTCATGATACGTCAAAATGTTACTAAAAAGTTGTTCAGAACGAAAAATTATGGCTCTATGCAAAATTTAAGAAATATTTACGTACTTTGACTAAACCGTCATTTTTTAGATTGGACAAAATAAATTGTTTTTTTAAAGTCTGGCAATTCGCGTGAAATAAAACAATGGGAGGCCATGAAAACAAAATTGTTCACTAATCTTAAGTACTGTGAGATTACAATAATTTGTAGTATCCCTTAGTTCAAATTTCAATTAATGCTAGATCATGTTAACGTTACAGCAGAGAATTTACGTTGTTCAGTGTTATGAGCTCAGACAAATTGCACTAAGAGAAGTGGTGCAGCAGTTTAACGAGAGAGAGAGATTTATTAATATTCTAATAGTGAAAAAAAGCGGTTGTTGCATTAGTTCTGTGACCAGATTACAAATAAATTTGGCTTATTTACTAGTTTTTTTTTTTTGGCAGCTAAATAAATTATTCGGGAAATATTAAATTACAAGGCACAAGAGATATATTTGCATATCAAGATAAACTTAGTACATTTGTCTCTACAATCGATCTTTGGTTAAATAAAGTTAAAGACAACTTATCATCTTTTCAAAGATTAAAACCAAATATTGGCAGTATAATGAATTGAAAGATGCAGTCCAAGAAACAATTATTGATTAGAAATTAAAATAGAAATCGCTTGGATGCTACAGAACTGAACTAAGGATTCAGCTGTTGGTGAAGAACATGCAGACACAAAAATCACACTCGCATCTCAAACAACAAGAGCTCAAATCAATAAAAGTGGGCTGCGGAGACCTTTATAACAACAAATTCAAAAAAAAAAAAAGCGATCTAAAGATTTTTAAATATTGCGTACATACATATATATCATTTTACTCTGAAGCATTCTTTTATTTATCTTCTATAATTATTTCAACGAGTCAAAACTTGTATTGAAAAGGTTAAAGTAGAATATATATTCCATGAAAAAGTGGAAATCTGAACAATTTTACTAACATTAGTTATTTTTATTCTTTTGCACCTACATAGTGAGATTATGTTCTCATCTTAAATAATTTATATAAATTATAACGAATATATCACATTTCGTTTAACTGCCGTTATTTTTTGAGAATAACAACAAGCAGCCTTTTTAATTTCCCTTTACACCATTTTTTGCGAGGTCGCTGTCACTATTGTTTATCAGATAAGAAATAAATTTCTTTTCTCACAAAGAGAAGGCAAGGTAATCGGATTTTCTTAATTTTTGATTTTTATGGTACCTGTAGTTTGGACCTTAAATAAGAATATTTTGGAGTAGTTCGACGCAACGTTCATAAATTACCGAGATAATCGATGTTGAAGTTTCACCCACCATTTAAATCCACTAGATATAATACGATTGTCAACTGGACTCGTGACCTAGCCGATAGCGTTTTGTTGCGATACTCACGAGATCGCTGGTTCGGGTCTCGTCACGGAACATTTCTTTTTCTTTCATTCAAAACGTAACATATGTTTTTTTCATTCTTCTTCTCATATAAAAAATTATGAACAAACGAAATATATGAACTATATGCAGGAACATTCTTCAATTATTATACATCATTAAAATGTTGGTCGGTTGATAAACAATATTCATTTTGAATTAACTTAACAATAAGGTAATAATAAAAAAATGTTGCTTCCCATGTTTCTATGATAACTACCATTCTGGCTCGTGCCACACTGCGTAAAATGTCGCATACTAGATATAAAATAATAGAAATTTTCATTTCCTATCTGACTCCGTTAGTTTTTCTTTAAGAAACATTATTGTTAATTCAAAATGAATATTGTTTATCAACCGATAGTGCATTTTAATGAAGTACTTGAGGAATGTTTCTGAATATAGTTCATATATTTCGTTTGTTCATAATTCTTGATATGAGAAAACATATGGTGCTTTTTGAACGGAAGAAAAAGAAATGTCTCGTGACGAGACTCGAACCAGCGATCTCGTGAGTATCGCTCCAAAACGCTATCGACTAGGCCACGAGTTCAGCTGACAATCGTATTATATCTAGTGGATTTAACTGGTGGGTGAAACTTCAACATCGATTATCTCGGTAATTTATGAACGTTGCGTCGAACTACTCCAAAATATTCTTATTTAAGGTCCAAACTACACGTACCATAAATATCAAAAATTACAAAAACCCGATTACCTTACCTTCTCCTTGTCAGTTGAAATAAGTGGTGAGCAGTGTTAAACTGCATAATAATTTTTTGTAAATTGTTTTTAGACGAGAAATTAATTACAACGCAAAGGTTTGATTAAATGTCCCACATGTGACGCTTAATTCCTTTTATAATAATAATTGTAAAACAAGTCAAAGAAGAGACTACAAAGAGCCAAAAACCGGGTTCAAAATCAAAATATTTTTGAACCTTCTGTAAGTACCAAATCTCCATACAAGTCGAAACACACTTTATGCAAAGCTGTTCAAAAGGCTGTAAAAGCCCTTCCTCAATCACCAAGAAAGAAAACGGCAGTAGTAACCGAACTAGCGCGTAAAATGAACATTGCTCTAGCCGAAAGTCCAAACACAAGCATATCCGGTGATGATACATATTACAAGGATGTAAAGGCCTTCTACCGTCCGAATGTTGTATATACCTGTCCAGGTGCAAACGATTTTGTAGTTGTTTGGGAAAAAATGGCATTAAGAAAAGGTGTCAAAATCATTATTTAACCATGTATCCACGGGAATGCTTTTGCATTTTTAAAGAATTCAATGCTAATATCGATGTAGGATTTTCAAAGTTTTGTAGTTTGAGACCGAAAAACGTGTTGCTCATTAAAGACACTCCTTCAGATCAGTGCAAATGTATAACCCAAGAAAGTTTCATGTTCAAAGTGAAAGGTTTGAAACAAAACTATTGTAACGACTGGTGGTATAAGATTTTATGTGATCCTTCCTTGGTTCGAAGTGCTGGAAAAATGAATGTGACACTTGTTCTTACGGCAAGAAAATATTATTATGTATGGATTTAAGTAAAGTCTGTGTATGGAAGGAATGGAAAAAGAATTCAGACAATAAACTACGTTTAATAAACCATGAAACAAGTTCCGGTGAACTTAAAGATAAACTGATTGATTCAATCTCCATTATGATGAATCATGTCAATTTAAAACGAATTCAAGCCGATGAGTTTCAAAAATATAAACCCAATGAAAATGCGCGTGTACTTCAAGTTGATTTTACAATGTCCTTCGGCTGTGAATACCAGAATGAAGTTCAAAGCGCACTTTGGTCACGAACAAGTGTTCTTTTATTTATCGCTGCAAGTCTTTACAACGACAATTGTCATACGTACCTTATATGCTCTGATGCAAATGCTAAAGGAAAAGATACAGTTTTTGTTTTCTTAAATAAGTTGTTTGACCTGATACATAAAGAAAGCGAGGATTTACCTACAACGGAAATCATTTCGAGCGATGGTCCTGCATAGGAATTTAAGAACCGTTATATCGTAAAACTAACATCAATGTTGAGCGAAAAGTACAAGAAGCCCTTTTTTGGAAATATTTTGCTACATCGTACGTGTGTGTGATTGATGGAATTGATGGAAACATAAAAAGACTAGTTAGAGAGAAAATGATGAGCCAAAATGAATATGTAGTCGTCCAGTAAGCCAAGGACTTTGCTGATTTGGCTTCTCAATTAGTTTCAAAATCCCGTGTGATTTATGTACCATCCTTGGAAATTTCACAAAAAATTGAGTCTTCATCACCATGGGGCAATACCAAAGCGATAACTGGAATTTCAAACTTCCACTATATTAAAACTAAGGAAAAAGTAGTGGAGTACAGAAAACATAGTTTATCTATAAACAAAACTGTATTTAACTATTGATTCTTGTTTATTGTATAGATATAATTTCAAGTATGTACCGTACGTGATGCGATTTGTCTGTACGTGACAAAATGTAAAAACCAATTTTTAATTATAAATATGTGTTTTATTTAATTTTCTTTTTCGCCAGCAGCAAGCTTGATTCTTAGTTACAATTTGCTTCTTAGATACTTTGTCTCTATATGTAATTGTTTAACTGAAATTGGCATTCAACCTTAACAATTTCAAGTGTTTGTTGACTCGAACTGTCCCACACGTGACCGAATATGTTTACTCTTTTTCTTCAGTATTTCATGAATTATTTAAAAAGATTCTATGTATGATTAAAGACTGATATGTCTATTAAATAATAGAAAAAAGATTACATATCTGCTGTATCAATTAAGAAATATATTTGACATAAGCGCTAGAAATAGTTGAATTTGTCTGTACGTGACCGTGGAATGCTTCAGAAGAGCGAAGCACCAGTAATGTATGATAGAATACGGATTTTATTCAAATCCTGGTATTAAGCATCGTCATCAATCTTCAAAGATCGGTCGAAGCGAAGTTCATAATCCAAATTGAAATCGCCTTTGTTAAACTTGATGCTAATAATATCCATGAAATAATAAGAATAATAACAATATATCATT
Organism: Chrysina gloriosa; assembly: GCA_038088585.1. Lineage (NCBI taxonomy): Eukaryota > Metazoa > Arthropoda > Insecta > Coleoptera > Scarabaeidae > Chrysina > Chrysina gloriosa. The sequence continues at coordinate 12,081,141 of CM076095.1, forward strand.
TTTCAGGAATACCTGTAGCTGAAAAATTGAGTTTCTCCTTGCACACGTTATTAAGCGATGTCGCAGTAAGGTGTCCAGAATCATTAGATGAAATAATAACGACTCAAGTAGAATGTCTGACTCTACTCACCAACTCTATAATTCACCTACAAGAACAAAATTCCCACTCCAGCTCGACGAAACTGTACTTATGCCGCGGTACAGCTCCAGTACTTATAGGCCTCGCAAGAGCGATGGGAAGATATACCGTCACCGATCCACCATTAATATGTCGATTATATCCTAAACCCGAACCGCCTATTGTAAATAATAACGTTAACGTGGATCGAAATAATGCCAGAAATACGTTTAGCAAATTCCGGTCCATTATACCTCGAAGTTTGTCAGGGAATCTCTCTGCTACCGCTGATATTTTAGGAATTTCACAGGTATGATTTTTCTTTTCTTCTAAAAAATCTTGCAAATATGATTAGTCTGCGCAAACAGCGGTAACAGCGTACAATTACGAAATTACTTACGACAGCATCGCCTAGCGCCGACTCGTCATCCCCTTATCTAGTCAGTACTAGCGAGTAGTTCTGTGTATATGTAGGCTGTGGTGACTTATCTCATAATTGCCGCTGTTTGCCCAGACTAATAATGATTATAAGCTAATTACAAAACTTAGATTGGAGGAAGTAAAGGGAATTTTAACTCCTGAAGAGGCCATTTATAATAGTGGCGAAACGTCGAGTTTGTTTTTATTCTATTTTAGTAGTAATATCTTATTTTTGTTTTATATTTCTATCTATTTTGGTCGTGAATGTCTACATTATTGTATTATTATGAGTTGATTGCTACATCAATTTTGACTCGAATTATCAAACCTAATCTAGTTTTATATTGTAGGGATATGACATAGCTGGTATCTCAAATCAAACGCATTTAAATAAACGGGGTTCCGGACAGAGCACAGGAAATTACGACCCCACTACCTATTTTTTCTCAAAATTCGGTTCTAGTTTCAATCAATTTCCAAATATGAAGTTTTGCGAAGCGAATGAAAAGAAACACAACATTCTTTTCCCGCATATCCATCTGCAAACAATCCTTGCGTTTGCAAAGAAACTTTAACAAAAGACATGCTGAGCTTCTTAGATGAGCAGTCGCTGGAAATATTTTCCACCGGTAAAATATTAATTTTTCCGTATAAAACTTTTTCGGAAACAATTAATCTGGTGATGGTTACGTTATTGAGAGAATTGTTACAACCGCAGAAGGATTTACCGATACCATTTACTAAGGATGTTCAGGAGTTTGTTAAAGGTAAAGTATTTCCTGTTTTTATATAATTTGTGTATATATAATAAGATGTATGTTAATCGGGAAAACAGAAAAAATCCGGCGGTATTGTAAGCAGAACAAACGTCAGTAGAATCTGCTGAAATTTCACAAAAGGAAATTTTACCAGCGAATTTTCTTTTTTATAGACTTCCCACTATCGACAACAGTATATAAATTTAAGTTTACAATTCTAATTACATGAAGATTGAATATTGTAATATCTATTACACAGGTAATCTCCATATAGGATTTTTATTCTAACAAGACAGTTACGTCATTAGGGATAACTTCACCCATACTCTTGAATATCTACTGGAATTAATTACCAAAGTGGGTTTAAGCAAATCTGTATTGGAATTATGTTAGGGCCACTGAAACGAGCATGTTTACTGTTGCCTTGCTTAGTAGAGGATGATTCACAATTATTTTACTATTCAAATGGACAAATCGTGGAATCTCTAATAATGGAGGAAAAATGTGTTGGAGTTGAATGTTGTTAGATTTTAGCCGAACTAACGGCGTCGTTCTGAATATTCATTGGCATTCATGACATTTAAAACATTGGCATTCAGCGATACCCTTTTACGCACGTCGATTTGTCAATCGACATAACAAAATCTTTGGGGATGAAAATCCTGGTGAAATTCGGGAACATGAACGTAATTCCAGTAAGGTGAATGTTTGGTGCGCTGTTGACGCCAATGGAGTAGTAGGGCCTAACTTCTTTGATGGTCCTACAGTGAATACAGACTTACCGATGTTGCAGGAGTTGACATCCTGTGATTTTTGGTTGTGGGAAATGGTCAAGGAGCGTATGTACAATGGCGGCCACAAAAATCCGGACAAATCTTATAGACTATTTTGACTGCTTTTTGGCAATATAACCCACTCGTTTGTCATGTTCAAGTCAATCTTGAACTAACTATTTCTTAATATATCGTGAATAGTGCCTTTGGACACTCCAAATCTACTACCTAGTCTTTTTATACATCGTTCTTCCCCAAGTAATATAATTACTTGCATTTAGCAGCACTTAAATATATAACGTATAATAACATTTGATAAAGCTAAAGCTAGATTTAAATGGCATTATCTTAAGTGTCCTATTTTTTGGTATCGCAATAGTACAATAGGAAAATTAACAACATCAAGTGATATTATCCATTCGTTATCAAATGTGTGTACCTGCTTTACGTGCTAGTGGTAATCTTGGCTTCTATGTGCTAAATATAATGAACTTTCATTTAAATATACACCCTCTGTCCTAAAAGTAACCGCAATGCGTCTATAAATCAGAAACCAGTGGCGTCATCTCTTGATAGTTGATTGATTATTGTAGTGGGACTCTTCCTTACCAACCTGACAAATTTTCATGACATTTGGTGCATAGTCAGCTGATACATCACGCATCCTGTGAGAGTGTTTTTCGTAAACGGTCAGAAAATGAGTCACGAACAACGAGTCAATATTAAGTTTTGTTTTAAACTTGGAAAAACTGCAACCGAGACGTATGAAATGCTGCAAATTGTTTATGGCGACGATTGTTTGTCGAAGAGGCAAGTGTTCGAGTGGCATCGACGATTTCGTAAAGGCAGAGAAGATGTTAACGATGACGAAAGAGCCGGTCGTCCTTCGACAACTTTGGCCGAGGCAAATGTGGAAAAAGTGCGCGAATTTGTGAAAATTTCGAAGAAATCGTCAGTGAGATTTATGGAAATGGAGCTTGGCATCCCTAAAACAACTATTCAGCGCATTTTGACTGAAACCCTTGGTTTGAAGAAAGTCAATTCGAAGTTTGTTCCGCACAAATTGACCGACGACCAAAAACGCTCCGAATCGAACACTCCAAAGACATTATTGCACGAGCCCGTGCAGATGAAAACTTCTTGAAAACGATTGTGACTGGTGACGAGACGTGGTGCTTTCAATACGAACCAGAAAGCAAACGTCAAAGCGCAGAGTGGAGGTCACCAGAAGAAGGAAATCCGAAAAAATCACGAATGGAGAAGTCGAAAATCAAGTCAATGCTGATTTCATTCTACGATTCGAAGGGAATTATCCATAAGGAGTTCGTTCCATACGGCTCAACGGTTAATGGTGCATATTACCTCGATGTTATGAGGCGTTTGCTAGGTCGCATTCGTCGTGTTCGGCCCGAATATCGCGAGCCAGGCAGCTGGAGATTACTGCACGATAACGCACCGTGTCATCGAGCAACGATTGTCACCGATTTTTTGGCGAAAAATGAAATATATTCGATACAGCACCCACCGTATTCGCCTGATCTGTCCCCATGCGATTATTTCCTGTTCCCTCGTCTTCATTTGAAGCAGAAAGGAGTTCGTTATGCATCCGTAGACGCCATTCAAAGATCGACGACCGGCATCCTAAAGGCCATCCCAGAGATCGACATGAAAAAGTCGTTTGAAGCACTCGTTGACCGTGCAAATCAATGTATTGTAGCACATGGAGAATATTTCGAATAAATACAATGATTTTTGTGGACATAACATACATAGCGTGCTTTATTTCGAACTATTGCGGTTACTTTTGGGACAGAGGGTGTACATTTCATATCTAGGAACATTTTAATGGTAACATAACTCTTAACGGATAGTGATAGATATATAGAGATATGGCTAGATCCAAAGAATTTTGGTAATGACATAATTGTCTTGTTACCATAAAAATCCTATACAACAAGACATTGATGAAAACAGAACAAATCTATTTCATTATTATTATTATTTTCCAAACTCGAGTGCTCCTTCAGTTTGTTCATTTTATTTTCTAATTGCATTTTATAACGGGTGGTCCAACCAAAACGCACGATGTTAATTGTAAATAAAACAAAAAGTTTTCAGAGAATTATCTTAATATTTTTTATTATGATAGAAGGAGCTATGACAATTATGGGTGAAACAAAATATCGGCCAAATGCTCGCCACCTTTATCCGATGGTCCATATTTTCAATGACTCTGAGTCATAATTGAGGTTCAATGTCGTGAATGTGCCGAATTATCTCATCCTTTAGCTCTTGAATTGTTCTTGACTCTCTGTGGATGCATCGGCTTTTGAACAATCACTCGTGGATTCTCATTTGCCGAAACGCGGCAATTCTGCTTGTTAACAAATCCACTGAGGTGAAAGTGTGCCTCGTCGCTGAAGATGATTTTCTTTGTAAAGTCATCATTCACTTCTGTCTGTTCAACCAACCAGCTAAAGGATGAGATAATTTGGCACATTGACGACATTGAACCTCAATTATGTCATTGAAAATATGGACCATCGGATAAAGGTATGCCACCGAAGCCCTGGCCTCGCCGATATTTTGTTTCACACATAATTGTCATAGATCCTTCTATCATAATAAAAAATATTAAGATAATTCTCTGAAAACTTTTTATTTTATTTACAATTAACATCGTGCGTTTTGGTTGGCCCATCCTTTACATACATATATTTTACACATCCCCATTTTGAAGGGGTATTAAATCTGCCATGAAATTAAATTAGTTTTTTGCGCCATCAGCAAATATGATTGGATTATCAAACTTTTGAAATGGAATATTCGCAGCCACATCTGCTTCGCACAGATCGCTAAAAAATATCAGCTGACGTACATGGATTCTGGTGAATTCTAATTTTCAAATGATCTACCAATCTTCTTTTTTTACACATTTCAAAGTTACCGAACATAGATTGCAGTAAATCTCCGTATTATTGTGAACAATTGTGAAGCAGTCATGATACTTAGTCCAAGAAGTAATGATTTCTTGTCGAAGACGTTTGTGAGGGGCCATAGTAATTAGGGGAAAATGGCAATGGAGAATAATATATATTGCTATTTTCAACAAAATGTATATACATATATATATATTTCGTGACCTTTTTATACTTATCTTATATGATAGATCTCTACCACTAATATGTCAATAAAACAAGGCTGGTTTGAACGATAGTTATATTTATATGAAAATATAACTATCGTTCAAACCAGCCTTGTTTTATTGACCTATTAGTGGTAGAGATCTATCATATAAGATTTTCAACAAATAAAATAAAAACAATCCTCTTAATATGAAAGCAAGAAAAGATCTAGCGACGTCTATTCGAAAAGAGAATAAAATAAAAGAAGAAACCAAACCTTGCTAATCCTAAACCACATAGATTAATTATATTTACTAAAGGTTGTATTAACAAAGGATCTGAAAGCTGTAAAAATGATAACCCGAAAATCTAAGCATAACTACTCTATCTTATTATTAAGAACGCACTGTTCGTCGACGGAATAATCGCAACTGCAGGTGTTCAGGTTCAGCACGACTGCGTGCGTCACTGTGACGCAATAGGGGGAGCCGTCGGTCCGGTCTATGGTCATTACTGGAGGCCGGATTATATGCAAAAAAGTGGAAATATGCGCATAAATATGCAGATGTTTTGACCTAAATATGCACCTTCTTATGAAAAATATACAGATAAAAAAATAGGAGTAATGCTAGAAAATATAATACTATAGAACAAAAATATTCTATTATGTTTACTACAAGTTTATTTATAATATTTTACAACATAATTAACTATGGAAACAATTTACAATTACATATTTCTCAAAGTTTTCAATAGAAAAATTGTGGTGCTTGTCTGATAACATGTATTTATATATTGAAAAGGTCCGTTCTACGTCCACGCTTGTTATAGGAGCATATTTCAAATTAGAAATATTCTCTATTGTCAAATCAATATTTTCTACTGACTCACCACACAAGATTTTAGTAATATCCTTTAGCTTTTTAAAACCCTCATTTTTTTCTATTACATTTTCTATTAAATGTTTCATACACGGATTTTGCCACCCTTCCTTTAACATCATAACGTAACTTTCCAAATTTGTTTATTATTTCAACGCTCTCAATTAGCGAGATAAATTGTTTCTCCAATTGCAATATAGAAGTGGAAATAAAACTGTAGTTGGCTTTAATAAACACCAACTGTTGAAGTATTTCTTTACTCGAATACACCTTTTGGGCGTCTAGCACAGATTGTGGATCGTTATCAAGATCCATAATAATTGTCTTTATTTCTTCATAATGATTTGCACTAAAAATAGCAGCTTCCAATAACGTTCCCCATCGTGTGATTACTGGTTCAGGAGGAAGCGGAATACCGGGTAGATGTTGTTTGTAAAACTGAACTCTTAATGGAGTCTTTAAAAACACTTTCTTAACACTACTAATTAAAGTATGTACCAAGGGAAAATGGTTTCTTACTTCTTCTGCAACACGATTTAGTCCGTGCGCCAAGCAAGTTGTGTGAATTAAATTTGGGTAAAAGATTTTCAAGTTGCAAGCTGCGCCTTCACCATGTATGGTGCGGCATCCGTCAAAAACAATAGAATTTTTCTGTTGGAATCGATTCCGGTAAGGAAAAGGTTGCCAGTTCTTTCTGTATAAACCTTGTTATTGTCAAATTATTTGCCTTTTCCAACTGTTTAGATGAAATTAAATAAGATTTGCTGGAACCGATACGTTAAGGATACCTATCATTAAATGAACTATGTATCGGCCCACACTATCAGTAGTTTCATCTGCGCATATGTAAAGGTAATTGTTTGACACAGCCTTCTTAATGCTACTCAATGTTTCTGCATAGTTACGGTGAATATAATTAGCTTTTTCTTGAATGCTGTCCCGGTCTAGATGTATGGGAACAGCATTAATACATTTTTGGAAGCGCTTATGCGAAAAGTATCGAGAAGAGGCCTCCTAGAATGCTATTTTTAATTTAAAGAGGGCTGTTCAACTCTTTGTTTGTTACAACCACGACATATTTTTAGTAATGCCTATCCTATAATAAATTACATTCAATAAATAAATAAAACTCGGATACTTCAAATATGCTGAATTACTACAAAATATGCAAATAATATACAAAATGCATATATTATGCAAATATGCAAATTTATGCAAACTGCATATTATACGGCCTTTAGTCATTACATTCTAAAATACATCATCTAGAATGCCTTTGGATTTGTAGTTGGTTAATGTGAATACGAAATTGTGTTTTACGTTTTTACAGAAAGTAAGATACAACACAAATTAATAAATTCAAATGGGTGTATTGGTTTTCAAAATAGTCTCCTTTAAGACTTACATACTTTTCTGTTAAATTGAATCAATTTTCGCAACATTAATTTCACTCTGAAGGCCGTTCTTCAGAAGCAATCTCTTTAAATGACACTACAGTCTCTATGTAGCAACTACATAGAGATGTAGATGTTCTACTTTTGTATTCTTTGTAATTGTAACTCTCTCAAGTGTCTGTTGAAATTAGTTTTCTATTTCTTACTCGTCGTTGCGACATAATGAACTGTATTTTTCGTTGGTTCTTTGTAACTTTATTTTAACTACAATTATACTCATATACATTTTTGTTGATTACTTTGTTTACATCTCGTTGTGTGTTACTATGGAGTTTTGTTATGCCAATGTATAAAAAATAAATAAACTAATTAAATAATTTCAACAAATGATTCACTTCGACGTTTTGTGCAAATATCCGATTGTTTAAGCAGCTGGGTGATATCGTTATGAATAATGCAGCGATTACCTTGATTTCTTTTAATTCACGAATGATTTTCAGCAAATAAATTAACAATTCCTCGATCTTCTGAAGTTACACTTATAGCAGAACCAGATTTTTTAACACAAGTAATTATTTTGTCTCCTATTACGATACTGTACACGTATTTGAAAGCACCACGACTAAATTTCTGAAGTAATTGTATGTTCCATTTCTCAGGAGAGATCAATCACCTTGTGTGAAATCAAGATGCCATAGACCCTTGTTCTCAGCTAAATGTTCATGCAATATTAATTGAATTCCGATCTTATTAATGCTCAAGATTGGCTCTATTTAATGGTATATTAGATGTCGATTGGTTTCAATTATGTTGCGTACAGCATCAGTCCCCCCTTTCACTACCACGTTTAAATTTTACAAATTAGTTATGCAATATAGGGTACTTTATAACCAATGTTTAGCATGTAGTGTTAGTATCTTCTGATTTTTTAACCGTGAGGTATTTCTTATAGATCTTCACCAGTTTTGTGGCTTTGTTGAAAATGTGTTGTTTTATGGCTTTCAAGAATTATTTACTGGTCTATAATAGGAGTATATAATTTTTATTTTGTTTTACATAATTAATAATTTAAAAAACATGAGTAAACATTTTAAACCTGATATCTTAAAGTAAATTTTTATATTGCTGTTTCAGGATTATTTTTAAATGGCCAAACTGAATTGCAAAGCAAAAATCACGACGCTAGTGAGAAGGAGGATAGAGAAAGTAATTTTGCATTGGTCAATAAGTTTAAAGTGAATGTGATGGCTAATGCAGCCTGTGTTGATTTACTGGTCTGGGCTATAGGCGATGAAACAGGTAAATTATTTAGATATGTACATATGCGGATACTTTTGTTATTCAAATTTTATAAATATTGAGTTTAGTAGGCACCAGTATATATCATCTAATCCAGTTTATTAAGACGTATATAATAGATATTGCTTTCATATGGTATGAACCATAAGTTTTAAATTACTTTTGTATCTCATGAACAAAGAGTTAATGAATTTGGCAAATCTTATGAAGGTAAACCAATCATGATTTTGTGCTTCAACTTTAATATATTCTGGTTATATCAAGCATTATTTATGAGTAAATTTTCTGATACTTATGCGTCCAATTTCTTGCGGTCACAGAAAATTCTGGTTAAAATTATATTTAGTTGAAACATTCATTAACAGAAATTTACAGTAAAATTATAAGCTTTCGTCTTACACTATGTTCTAATTTTAAACAATCACATAGTCTATAGTGCCTTATAATGTTCCTTGTTTCACTCTGTCAGTAATATTTAAAACATGAAAAACATTTTATTTCAATCTGACATCTACTTTAATAGGAAATGCTTTATACTATCAATTAACAATATACTTGCACAATCATTCCCTTCTTATTTAGATTTTATATATTATTTCAACGACAGTCTCGTTTTTCTTATTTACAGTTTTAGTTATATGAGAAATTATAAACTTTGTCCCTGCCTGACTGTATATTTATGAATCATAATTATAAAAATTTAAGATCAAAAAAGGCAAAGTTTTACATGATAATATTTACAAATGGCGAATATTTACTTCCGATTTTTTTCTTATTTTTGCAGTCGATAAAGAATATAACCTTACGTCCTTACTTCATGCAATGAACATTATTCTAGGTGATCCGTTTGCTCAGATTTTTTTTTGTGTACCCATTGCTTGTTTACCGTAAAAGATCAAAACGGATACGCAAATTTCCATTTGTCTTTGTTTGTTATTTGTTTTACATTCCATTCATCATTTCGCAGCAATATGGATATATATGTAGATACTGGTCTCATCTGAAAAAATTATTTTTATTAGATACTCATCTTGCCGGTATAAAAACTTGAATCTCCGACTTAAATCCATTTTTATGTCGGTACTCTATTGTACTTAATTGTTTAATGCTATTTTAATGTAATCTATTAGTAAAAATAAACCCATGTGTTGAGTTCTTAAACTTCAAGTTACAACATCATGTGAAGTTTTCTCTGACAAAGCCGCAAATGATGACCAGATTCATAATTCGCTTGTTCTCCCTTTTGTGAAATAAATATTTCTCATCATGCAATTCATTATACCTTGTCCATGATGGTTTGATGAGTTGTTTTCTTTTCAAAACTAATTTACTAACTCTATAATTTATTAGTAGACAAAACTTTCAGCTAATTTCTTTTATATCCTAGGTGCTGATAGCTTATGTAGCAGACTGACGGAGAAAATTAATTCGAATCACGGACACAGGCTAGTTTTAGCACACATGCCACTGCTTATGGTTTGTTTAGAGGGCCTTGGCAAGTTAGCTCAGAAATTTCCAAACATCGCATCTACTTCCATTTATTGTCTGAGAGATTTTTTGATAACGCCGTCACCCATATTGTTTAAATTGCATAGACAGTCCGTAGATAAGAACATCAACAAGGAAAATCTAGTCAAATCTGCAGGTATATTAACTTGTGTAGCTACATTTCAAGTTATTTTATAAAAATATGTTCAAATGAACTATATCTAAACCGCCAATCAATCTGTTCGATTATATTTGATTACAATTATAGCTCAAACGAATACAATGAAATCCGAAGTAATTAGGACTTATTCCCCCTCTGAAATAGCATTCGAAAAACTCAGGGATGCAGCGATCGAAAACTTGTGCTATGCATTAGATTCTGCCCATACTCTAGATCCAGATTGTGTGAGAGCTTTGGTAGCGAGTGTTTCGAATAGGCTTTTTACAGCCGAAAAAGTGACATGTAAGTTATAAATCTGCTGCTATTTTGTGAGAATTTATATTGAATCTAGGTAATGATAAATGAATTATGCTTATTTCACTTCAGTTTATCAAATGGTGTTAAATCTATTGATATTACTATTATTAACTGATCTAATTTTAGTTAGTAACTAATCTAATTAGGAGGGAAGCCGTTTTGTTAATCGCGGACCAGCTATACCGCACTGATGAGTCCTAATAAGGATTAAGCTAGTATACGGTTGCAGTCTGCGATTAATCTTTTGCGTAGCTTTTAAGAAAGAAAAGACGTATCTCAATTAGTAGGTCGTTTTGCACTGAATCATTGAGATTATTCTTCTTGTTTATATTTATTGTATACGTATTTGTTATTATATTTTTAGCGAGTCTACCGTTATTTCAACGAATATAGTGTATATGTTGGGCCACGTCGCCGTGTCTATGAAAGGAACTCCCAAAACAACGGATACCATTCTGCAGTTCTTCCAACAACGATTTTGTCGTGTTCCGTCTGCTTTAGATACATTAATTGTTGACCAATTAGGATGTATAATCATAGCGCAGTGCGAACCTCATATTTACGATGTCGTTATGAAGATATTTATGATGATTACTGTTGAGAGCAGCAGTGGAGCTTACGGAAATAATGCAAATGAAAAAGCCCAGTACAGGTACGATATTCTGTCTTATTAATTTCAAAGCTATGCGTGTCCGAGGCGAACTTGTAACGAATCCGTTAAATTGTTAAAAATGGCTGTGCTATGATATTCACATTATTTACGCGTCTAACTGACTATCCGAAAATATCTGTTATCGCAACGTGATTTTGCGTTATTTTTCTATAGACTAGCTTACAGGCGATAGCCATTGCCTCCGAACTGCACGGCTCGGTTTATGAAACGAGACGAATTACAAATTTCGTTGCTTTATATGTACACGCATGAAAATTCTAAATGTCCGCCTTTTGATTGTCACAATCTAAACGCCCGTCGCAAACTCTGCGAGGTTAATATCATAATATAAGAAGAATAGGTATGCTCGTAAGCTTTCCTAAAGTCGTCTTTAGCGTGCATGGGCGTGGTTTGGCCCAAGTGTCATCACGATAGGAACATCTGATCGCGTTTGACTCATCTGTTTGTGTGCGTCTTATGTTGTTGTTAAAGTTTTCAATAAAAATTAAATCATAAGGAAACAACTTTTAAAAACACTAGAATCTATAAATAAAAATAATGAAGGAAATGACAATTTGACAGGTTCATAGCTATATTTTTTATATATTGCTATTGTCAAAACAGTATTTTATTGAAGAAAATATTTAAAACATTTATTTTCGTAATTAATAATTACAAAAAATATTTACAAAATATGTAATATAGGTATGCCTAATAAATTTATGAGTAATATGGGCATTTTCTAATAATTTGCCCATTAAAATTTATAATTAGTATTAGGCAACGTAGTTTCTCAATTTTATTATTTTTCGTACGGCTTTATTGAAATGGTCCAACTATGTTTAATTACACGATCTTATTGAAGTGGTTGTACTTGGCCCAAGTGACGTCACAAATAAATGCGCAAGAGCATACCTCTTCTTATATCATTTAATCAATTAATTAAATTAATTAATTATTAATTATCAGTTAATATTGATTGCTCCTTACGAACCAGTTGTTTAAAGTAAAAAATGTTATTATTTAATTTGTGTTATAAAAAGGGTATGTGACATGTTAATAGAAAAACGGCAAATAAAATAATGTAATACTAAATTAATAGGTCATTTATTCTTCTTATTATTGCCTCTGATGTGTTATTATTATTTTTTTATTTATGAATAAGGAAATATAATTAGAATTACGGTTTCAGTAATTGAAATTAATTTTTTATAACTGCTACACAAAATAATTTAATTGGAATGTGGGATATAAATAATTCATATCTGCAAATAGCTTTGGTGTATATTAACAAATTTGCCATGCAATACGAAGTTTTCGTATCTAGAAAGTTTAATAAACGCTAACATTATGAGAAAAATTATTTAAAGTGATAAATGATGTAAAACTAAGATTCTAAACAGTAGTAAGTAAAAAAAGATAAATTTAAAAAGAGGGAGAGAGAGTCAACCTCTCAGTAATTTATGTAATATAATTAAAATGTTATAAAATTCCAATGTTATTTAGTTCTTATTATTATTATATTTGCTTTATTTAGTTATATTTTCGTCATTTTGTTGTTTATTTTTGTTATATATTTTTTTGCGTTTCTTTATTTTATAAATTTTGTTTTATTTTGCGTCAAATTTTCGTATATTTTGTTTTTTGCCGATTTATTAGTTTTTTACACTATTTGTTTTTTATCACACAAATTAAATAATAAAATTTTCTACTTTAAAGAATTGTTTCGTACAGACCAACTAATAGTAACTTCGCAGGTACACGGTTTTGGGATGAGCGTTTAGATTGTGACATTTAGAATTTCCATGAGTGTACGTCGTTTAGTGATTTAACAAGTGTCACAATGTGTTTTAATTTGATCTCAATATTTAAGTATTTTGCGAATTGTTAATAATTAATAAAGAAAACTTTTATCAGATTTTGTTTGACAAAATTTGTTTACGTATTTCGAAAACATATTTGGTGAAAACATGTATAAAATCACACTCAACCGATCGAAAAAATAAGAATACAGTAGACTCCACTTATAAAGGACTCTCTGCGGGACCTTAGTTGAGTCTGTTATAACAGATGTCCTTTATATGAGTAGATAAAGATAAAATAAAGATAGTTGAAAAAACATTTAATGATTGAATTAAACTTCTGAAAAGGTTAACTGTAAGTCAATAACTGTAGAAAACCTTTAAAAGCAATGAATAAAAAAATATAATTTTCAAATAAATGCATTTCGAAGAGGGTTAATTGTTAATTAAAAACTAAATTGCTTAAATAACTCAGTAATTCTTATTTGTCGTTTTGCCACTGATTTTTGACGTGCTAAAAAGTTAGCAACCTCTAACTCCACATTATAACCTTTGTGATCAACATTTTCAAGCTACTCTAAGTAACTAAGTGTAAGTTTCATAGCTTGTGATGCGTCACTCTGACAAGGAATCGAATTTTCAGGTTCCGAATCGCTGCCACTGTTACTTTTCTGTTCATATTGATTCTGTTGCATAACTTCACTGACAATTTCCAAGTCTGCCGGAGTTTCAGACGTCAGAAGTCATTATCTACATTAACAAAATTTTCCAGCTATGGGAAAGTATCTGAGGTATTTTCCCACACAAACTTTTTCAGCCAAAGGCTCATGAGTAGATCCATTTCATCCACGTTATCTTACTTGTTCAGTAGTAACCATTCTGCTGTAGGTAATTCATCTCCCATTCACAATCATAATTTCCGCAGGCAGTGCCTGAATGTTTGAAGCAGTTCCTAATTGTTTCATACGATGGGGATACGATGTCCCCAGACTGGACCAACGCATGCTTGGCATCAAACAAAGACAACTCAAGATTTTCACCACGATCAGCCGCTTCTAGCAGTTTGACCATCAAACGTCTACGCTCATGTGATCTGAGACATCTAATAATCTCCTGGTCCATAGGCTGTAAAGATGAGCTGCAATTTTGTGGTAGAAATGTGAGACTGATATTTGAAAATTGTACCTTAAGATGAGCGGTGCAGTTGTACAGAAGAAGCAATATTTTTTATTATTTCGACGCAGTGTTGCATTCCATAGTTGTAGCTCTTCTTCGAATATTTTTGCAGGCACGTTTATTAGCAACATAGCGGACTGGCAATCTTTATATGTTATTCATGTACCTTGACTTTTGATATTTACCGATGACAAGTAATTTGCGCTTTTCTTCACCACTCATATTAGCACAGACCAAAACCGTCACATGTAATTTCAATTGGTTGCCACCAAAACATTTTTCGCCTTTAAATTTTAATATACGGTCTGATTTTAATTTATAAAGGAACCCAGTCCCATCACAATTAAAAATGTCTTCATCACTGTAGTTTAGTTTCAAATTGATCTAAACATTGCGCACCCAATCAGACATTGTAGTTTGATTCACATCACCTGCTTCTCCCGACAGTTCTGGTTTTTTTGGTCTTTTAGGGTCTTCCTCCACAGCTTCCATCCAGCGCTTTCTAGGTCTTTCCCGTTTCCTTTTACCCACCGGTACCTTCCATGCCACGTCCTTTACGTCTCTTTCTTGTTCTATTCTTCTTAAATGCCCAAGTCTTTGCATTCTTCTTACCTTGATGGTGTTGCTAACTAGTGCCTCGTTAAAGAATTCATACAATTCTGAATTTGTTCCTCATTCCCGTCCCGAAATGCTTCTCTCTTCTTTCCCAAATTTCCAGCGTTTGTTTTGTTTTGTTAGACAATATCCAAGTTTCACATGCGTAAAAGTGAGTTGCAAAATAGTTTTGTAGATCCTTACTTTTGTTTTCCTTGATAGTTCCTTCGATTTTATAATTCTACTTAAACCACCTGCACATTTATTACTCTTCGCGATCCTCAAGTCCACCTCCATTTGTTCTTGGCATTTATTGTTGATCACTACTCCCAGATACATAAAACCTACTTCTTCAAATTCTATCAGTGTCGACTTGTCTATATAACTTGATGATGATGATGATGTGCAATAGTTTTACTTCTGCATTTATTTTTTATTTCCATGAACTTCGTCTTTTGGTGCTGAACTCCAGACCTATTTGGTCCGCCTCCTTTATCAGTCGGTTCGTTATCTCTTCCAGTACTCATCCATTTCTTGCTATTAAGACTAGAGCTGGGCAATATATATCAATAAGTAATATTGAATATATCGATACATATCGATATTTATCAATAAATCGATACATTCGATAGTCTGGTTAGTATCGGTTCATTATCGACTCTATCGATACATATCGATATATCGATATTATTTATCGATATATCGATATATTCGATATTACTTCTAAATATATTGATAATTATCGATATATCGACATAGGTATTAATAATGGTACATGGATATACCAATATCAATATTATTAACTATTATTGGTAGATGGAGATAATAGTCGTTGTTCGGTTCTCCGCCTATTCATGATTTAGAGCTGGGAGAATATTCGGTAGATTCTGAAAATATTCGATAATATTGTCAGGAGTTTGTGGTAAGCCAGCAATAAAGGAGATACGAATAATACTTATTGAACTGACGTAATAAGAGTCGTAACAGATTTATCGTCTATGTTCTCATATGTAATCATTAAGTCAGGTGTTCGCCTACTATTTTCCGTTGGCGTTATATAATTATCTACCTTTGGACAACATTTTTTACCATTTTAACAGTTACATCCTGTATATATGTATATTAATTATCAATATCAATATATATCGACTATATCGATATGAATATCGATTATATTGATATATATCGATAATATCGATTTGTATCCATATTATCAAATATTCATTATATCCATAAATATCAGTGATATCGATATAATATCGGTTTTATCGATGTATCGATTTCAATATCATGACATATCGATGATCGATATTCGATATTCATCGATATTTATTGATATACCGAATATTTTCCCAGCCCTAATTAAGGCCACATCGCCCGTATAAGCCAAGCATTGGTGATTCCTGTCAGATATGGGACCTTTCCTGTTTATACCACTCTTATTACTCTTTCCGATGCCAAGTAAAACAGGGTTGTTGACAGTGGGTTGCCATGTTGTAATCCTTGATGTGCTGTAGTGCTGGTGCTTTTTTGGTTCATAATTTTTATTTCGTTCATTGTACCTTCTAGGGTCATTTTTACTAATTTTATTTTTTTATATTTATTTTAATTTGTTTGGTATTTTTAGTTCTATTAGGATGTGAATTAGTTTGGATCTATTTATACTATCATACGTTCTCTAAGTTGATAAGCAGCATCTGTGTCGGAATCTTATATTCGTAGCACCCCGTAGTAATTCGTTTTAACATAAAAATATGGTCGGTTGTCCCTCATCTCTTATATAGGGTCAGTTATAACAGAAAAGTTTGCATAGGCTACTTATAGGAGTTTCAGCGGATGACAAGATAAGTACCTTATAGACAGGAGTCCTTTATAACAGGATCCGCTATGAGCGGAGTCTACTGTATATAACTATACTTTACGATGCGTATTCACGCAGCAAGAACCTCCAAATTCGACGAATTAAGCTTATGGTTAATATATGTACAAACATTTTCTGTAGGATTGTCCATTGTAACGATGTCAGATTACTTACTTCATGTCATTTTCCTTCTGTAGAAGTCGATCTTTATTATTGTCGGCGATTTCGATTTTTTGTTAAAGTAGTTTTTTTTTCAGGCACGTTTCTAAAGCTGTTATAAATGCATTCGCCAACATAGCTGCTAATATAAAACCAGAATCTCTGAGCGGATTATTAGTCAATCTGCTGGAATTATTTGTTCAACTAGGGTTGGAGGGTAAAAGAGCCAGTGAAAAATCTCCAAGCACCAAAGCATCGAGTTCCGCTGGCAATTTAGGTGTTCTTATTCCCGTGATAGCTGTACTTTTAAGAAGATTACCGCCTATACGGAATCCGAAGGCCCGATTGCACAAATTATTCAGGGACTTTTGGCTGTACTGTGTTATTATGGGTTTTACACTTTCTGATTTAGGTAAGGCGCTAATTGAGTAAAGATATACGAACATCTACATATTTACAACTATATTTTAGGATTATGGCCCCAAGAATGGTACGAAGGCGTAAAGGAAATAGCCGTCAAGACACCGCCGTTGATATCTCCGACTTCTAGTCGTTCTGAAATGAGGGAACTACAATATACAAGTGCGGTCAGAAACGAAAGCGTTTCCGTAAACGAATTGCAGGAATTACGGATGCAGGTGTTAGAACTGCTAAAAGGCGCGACAGATGTTTCGACTTACGTTAACAAACTGTCTTTTGCTCAATTGACCTTCTTATTGAGCGTGTATTGGGTCGAAACATTGAGGTAAGTATTTTTGTATTTGGGGATATGACGAATATTCTCTTTCCCCTAAGCCTTTCCAGCAAGACATGATATCTTTTGGCAAATGTTTTCTTTTATGATATTTTAAGCCAATTGTTTAGATGTTTAATTTTTGTGACAGTTGCAAGATATACTTGAATATTTTTTAAATAGATATGTTTTAAATAATCCTTCGCGTACGAGATCATGAATTGAACAGAGAGTATTATCGAACTGTTTACAATTTCAAATGTTTTGAAGAATTGTCGTGTTCTTTGAATACCATAAATGTTTGTTTCCATATATAGGACTGTGCCGCGGCGAATTGTCTGGAAATAAATGTGTTTTGTCAAGATATTACGTATTACTTCACCTTGCCTCAGTGGAAAGGGAACAGCCCTCGTATTTATTTTGTGTAAAATATTTTTAAACCAAATATGTATAATAAGTAGATAGAAAGCAAACTAGTACTATTTTAATTTTCCAGGGTTACGAATTCAGCAGAACCTAATCTACAAACGATAATCGTCGATTATCTTTGTGATTCTGCCTTGCAAAAGGACAAGGCCGGTATGTGGAATTGCGTATCGTCCGTCGGTGAGAAAGTTTTCGATAAGTTCTTGGACGTAATGAAGAATAAACCGAGGGACGCCATACGCGAAGCAGATTTGGAGGAACACGCCCAATTTCTTCTGGTTAATTTCAATAACCCACAGAAGCAAATTAGACGAGTAGCCGATAAGTTTTTGTCGCTATTGATCGACAAATTTCCACATTTACTTTGGAACCGAAGGTATATTCTTTTCTTTTTAATTGAATTTACAGTTTCATTCATATTTATCAACGCGTAAATCATACGAGGCCCGAATCCTATACTTATCCCTTTCCGACCGTGTATGCACAATTGTCCAGGTAAGTTTAAGTCTCTATAATTTCTTTCATATATGACGTTATGCGGCAAAACACAATTGTGTATGCTCTGTCTTTGTTGATCATTATTTTATATGATAGATCTCTACCACTAATAGGTCAATAAAACAAGGCTGGTTTGAACGATAGTTATATTTTCAGAACGTTTACAAACGTTTTCGGAACACCTTCGTCAGTGAAAATATAACTAGATAAATATATAAACAAACTTTTGTTTTTTATTTGGTACTATCAACAAAATAACTAATGACTAGGATTTCTTGATATAGAGGATGTGTAACCAACTTTTATATATATATATAAATTATAAAAACTAAATTAATGTGTAAACATACATGCAAATTAAGTAAAACCCTATATCAAAAAAACTTTGTCGAAACCTTAACAATTCTGTTCAAGGACTAGGGAAAACCAAATTTAAAAACCTAGCCAAAGGTTTCCTTCTTAAGAAATGCAAATGTCATTTTAACAAATTGCTATATGCATTACTTAAATTTTGAATATCGGTCCTGAAATTAATAATTTTAGTGTCTTTCTGTATATTTATCATTTCATATATTAGTCTTTTTTATAATTATTCTCTGTTTTTAATATAATTGTGTTTTCAAAATCAAAGTAATGCCCAAGATCTTTGTAATGCTTTGTTACAGCGGTCATTGCACCGAAATCACTATTTAAAGAATACTTATGGCTATACAACCTTTTCTTTAAATATTGTTTCGTCTGACCGATGTAACAACCATCGCAGTCTTTACAGTTTATTTTATAAACTACATTACTCTGATTTTGTTTAATTATTTTAGATTTAGTATTAGTAAAAAGAGATCTGTTACTATAATTTGGAATGAAAGTAATGTTTATGTTGTTTTTATTAAATTCTTTTTTTATTTTTTCGCTTAAACCTTTTTTATAAGGAATAGCGTTATAACATTTATTGTTATTATTTTTAATTCCTCTATTATATAATTTGTTAATTCTATTTTTTATTATTTTTTCATAAAAACTATTTGGATAATTATTTTTATCTAAGATTTCTTTAACTTTGTTTAAATTCTTTTCCCTAAATTCAGGATTAGCTAATCTAACCGCTTGATCAACTAAACCGGTAACTACATTAATTTTATGTAATTTTGATGTTTCTGAAAAATAATTTAAATGTCTTCCTGTATTGGTAGACTTTATATGCCAATTTGTTTTCACAATGCCGTTATTATGCATGATTAATTTATATATATATATATAAAAGTTGGTTGCACATCCTCTATATCAAGAAATCCTAGTCATTAGTTATTTTGTTGATAGTCCCAAATAAAAAACAAAAGTTTGTTTATATATTTATCTAGTTATATTTTCACTGACGAAGGTGTTCCGAAAACGTTTGTAAACGTTCTGAAAATATAACTATCGTTCAAACCAGCCTTGTTTTATTTACCTATTAGTGGTAGAGATCTATCATATAAGATAAGTATAAAAAGGTCACGAAATATATATATATATATATACATTTAGTTGATCATTATGAAGAACCGTTATCAGTTTCTGTTTTTTCATATTAATTTCGTTGTTTCAGTTGTGTACTTTGCACAGTTGTGAAAATGAGTCGAAGAGTAAGTTTGCATATATAAGTGTTTTCAATAAGAAAACATATTAAATATTGTATGTAAAGTGTAACTTCGTGATTATTTTGTGATTTTTGATATTTTTACGTCAAATTTGTTTGAAGTACTACAATTGTGCGTGTTAGGACTATATTATAAACATATGTTAACTTTTCTTGTTCTTCTTCTGAAATGGACTAACTGAAGACGATATCTTAGCAAATTCGAATTTGGAAGATTTTAGTAGTGATGATGAGTGTGGGGATGCAACTTGGGAATTACCCGTTGTAACAAATGATTTGGCAGACCAGGAAAGCGACAATGAAGAAGAGGTAAATGCTCTATCAGAGACACCAGTAGATGTAAGCCAAACTGCCAATCGTCGTGATATTTGGAAAAGAAGACCGTTTGAGATTCAGTTGGAAAGCAGCTCTTGTGCAATTGCGGACACAAACACACGTATAGAGACCCCTTATCATTATTTTTCCATGTATTTCATTGGTGAGTTTTTAGAAAAAGTTATGGAGTACACAAACAAGTACCATGTTGCCGAGAAGGGCCAAGCACTGGGAGCATCAGTAGCTGAAATGAAAATTTTTTTGGTATCGTCATTGCGATGGGCTGCATTGGATATTCAAGGCTACTCATGTAGTGGGAGAAAACCACAAGATTCTATTGTAGCTGATACCATGAGTCCTGATCGATTCTTTCTCTTGTGCATGCGTCTACATGTGGTGGACAACAATGAAGTAACGGATGCAGAGAAACAATCAAACGTGTTTTGAAAAATAAATCCGTTACTTGAACGTGTTAGATCTGCTTGTAGAAATATTCCAAGGAAATGCAACGCTGATTACTCAATAGACGTACAAATGATACCATTTACTGGTCGGTGCCCTGTTAGACAAAGCCTCCCAAATAAACCTAGAGGAGTGGGATTGAAAAATGAAGTTTTAACAACCTCTGAGGGGCTGGTCCTTGATTTTGAGATTTATCAAGGCAAGACCACACCACTTCCATGCTCGAAATTAGGCTTAGGACCAGGCTTTGTTTTGCGTTTGGCTGAAACACTTCCTGAAGGTTCCAAACTGTTTTTCGACCGTTACTTCACGACAATACCACTACTACAAGCTCTGTTAAAACGTGGAATCTATGCTACTGGAACAAGAAATAGAATAGAAAACGTACATTTTACGAATGAGAAACACATGAAAAGGGGTGATATGGAGGAATTTTGTCATAGTGAAGACAATATTGTCGTGGTGCAGTGGAAGAATTCAAAGTCGGTAATTCTTGCATCTTCAGCTTACGGGTGTGGCCCAGTTGAACACGTGAAACGCTGGGAAAAAAAAAAAGAGAAAAGGTATGCGGAAGTTCCAGCTCCTAGAATCGTCAGGGAATACAACAAGTGTATGGGCGGCGTTGATATTTGCGATCAATTAATGGAATCATACAGGTCATTTTTTAAAACTCGAAAATGGACTTTAAAAGTTTTTATACATTTTATTGATCTTGTGTGCTGCAACACCTGGATGTAACACAGAGATCATTGCAAAATGAATTCCCAACTTCGGAAAAATACTCATGACTTGTTAAGTTTTAAAACAGCATTAGGTAAACAACTAGCAGCTATAGATAAAAAAATATGTTGAATGTGAATCTGAAGATGAAAATGAAGAACTCCAGAATGTTGCCAAAAAATATCGTCCATCCGAACAACCATGCCAAGACAAACGACTTGATGGATACAAACACTGGCCTCTTGAGCAAGATTTGTTATCAGCAAGGTGCTGCCGACTTGTCGGATACAAATCAAGAACGCATACATATTGTTCAAAATGTCAAGTATATTTATGTCTTAGTAAAAAAAAACAAAATTGTTTCGTAAAATACCACACTGAAAACTCAAAATAAATAACATTGTTCCAAAGAGATTGGTTTTTAATATAATTAAACCGGACTGCAACAATTGTGCGTATCCTGAAAAAAAAAGGATAAAGGGTCTCACAGACAAAACTTAATATTTTCAAATGTTCTATGTACACAGAAATAACAGAATTCAAAAATTTAGATAAATCTATCACTTGGATCGGCTATAGGTCGGAAAGGGTTATTACATTACGAGGGTAGATTGACAAGTATCCGGAATTGCTGCTAGGGGTGCTATTTTTCCAAATACCTTATGTGGTTGTGTTGGCACCCCTTTCATACCAATTGACTGCAAATGTTAAATCGATCTGTTAAATAGTCTGATTCTGAGTAGCTTTTTGTGTTTTCAATTATGGATAAAAACGAAGTTCGAGCAGTCACCAAATTTTTCTATTTGGAAGGGAAAACCGCCACGGAAACCAAATCAAGGTTACATGCCGTCCTTGAGGATTCATTGCCTTCATTTTCCACGGTAAGTTTTTGTGTGTTCGGAATTCAAGTGTTGCCGCACGCATACAAGTGACGAAACATATTTAGGACGTCCCAAAACGGCTACCACGCCAGAAATTATGAAAAACTTCCATGAAGTGGTTTTGGCAGATCGCCGAATAAAAGTACGTGAAATCGAAGATCTTATGAACGAGTAGTTTGTATTTTACGTAAGGAATTGGGTTTAAAAAAGGTTTCTGTAAGATGGGTGCCGCATTTGCTCAATACGGGGCTCGATTCTCAGCCGATTGTTCACAAGGAATCCAACGGATTTCAAGAGGTGATTCGAGACCATGGATTCATCACTACACACTGAATCAAAACAGTGAATTGCACGCGCTGTATCGGTTCCGAAGAAAGCAAAGATCATTCACTCGCCTGGAAAAGTGATGGCATCAGTTTTTTTGGAACGCACAAGGAATTCAGCTAATTGCTTATCTTGAAAAAGACAAAACTGTTACTGGACAATATTATTCAACACCTTTGGACAAATTGAAAGCAGCATTTCCGGGAATGGTTAGGAAGAAAGTGTTGTTTCACCACGACAATGCGTCCGCTCATTCAAGTACAATCGTTTATCAAAAATTGACAGAATTGAAGTTCGAAATCCATCACCATCCGCCGTATTCGCCTGATTTAGCTCCGTTAGACTTCTACCTGTTCCCGAAACTCAAAATATTTCTGGATAGAAAGGGATTTTGGTCGAATGAAGAACTAATAGAGGCTGTAAACGATTAATTTGGGAACCTCGAAGAAAGTCACTTGCGGGAGGGCATCGAAAAGCCAAGAAAAACGTTGCACCAAGTGTGTTGAGCTTTGAGGAGATTATATTGAAACATAAAAGATAACTTGAATCACTGTCACTCCGTAAACTTTTCAAACTACCCTCGTATTAATCAAAGAGCTATTAAGACATCACTAGACCGCGGAAATTTTTTCCTGCTCTAGTCATCAGAATCAAGTTTATTAACTCATTATTTCATATAACCATTAACTCTACTCAAGGTAACGCTAAAATTTTTTGTTATTAAATACAGCCTTGTTTCAATTATTCCCTTGTATTTCTAAAGGGTTATCTGGACTACTTTAGATATTGTAGAAGTTCTATCGTATTCTCTGGAGTTGGATCCGAATCAAGAAACGCCCAGTTTGCAAATTCCTTCGACGTCCTATTCTATACAACTTATGGACACTCTTGAAGCTAGAGAGGTATTTTTGCATTACGATATATAATATATAATACATCAATTTAATGCGATTTTTAGAATATCGTCAAGGATTTTTCTTCTAACGCCGAAAGAATTCTTAAAGAAGCAGTTACTTGGGAGCCACGCTGGACTAGATCGCACCTACAACAATACTTAGATCAGATACCCACATCGACATCGAATCACGCGGGTGTGGCGTTAGCTTTGGAATCTCTAATGCAATTCGGACCAAATAATAGCAAAAACAGTTCATTAAGTGTGGGGGTTCTGGATAGGCGACCGAAATGCGTTAAAACGGACACGTCTAGGTTTGCCACTGTATTGAATTTGAGATCGAAATATAATGGAGAGGTACTCAAATTGATTGATTGAATAAAACTATTCTTTGACTACCATTTCGTCTTTTAGCTGATCGGTTTAATGGCGAACTACTCCGAATTAGGTAACACTACGCTTACTGAGAAGCTCATGTGTGACGTTTGGGACGCCTGCAGGGACAAGTCTGATGCGGCTCACCGGAGAGCTTTGTGGCGTGCAACTGCAATGTTGATACAGTCTCCGAAACTGGATAGAAAGTTACTGAATTGCATTGCAAGCTCCCAAGTAAGTTTAATATACATATCGTTGTTCACCGTTGTTTCTAGTTAATACTTTAAATAAGCTGTGCTTTCAACTCACTCGCAAAATCTGGACTGTATACAGTGTAGGGCAACAGTTCAACACTTTCGAGTGCGCAGAATTTTGTCCTGATCAATCGGACTGGGTATACTGGAGTATTATCGTCCTGCAAGGAGTGCACGTCTTCTGTTGGTTAGTACACTCGCTGCAGTTGCTGACTATAAAGGTCGGCGTTCAGAAACACAAAATGCAGCATTCGCAATACCCAAGATTACCTTCTGTTAAAATCGGTCGCATTTGACAATGGATTTTGGGGGCTTGTTGGGACGTACTGTTTTCTCATGTATGGATTTTGGAAATAGATCTATTCTTATCCCCAATCCCCATTCTACACCAAAATGGAGTACTTAGAACTTGGCAAGAAATTGTTTGCAAACGTGCATTCGCCGTTGCTGCTGGGGAACTTCTTGACATCATCTTTGCGCAGGCTCCAGTTAAGTGTTTTGAGAAAGACCAAGTTGAAAGACCAATAATGTACATCTACTGGAGTTTGATTGCTGTTCTATAAATTCGAGTGAATGTTCATTATCCATAATTAGAGCCCGGATTATATGTTCGAGATCTGACTAAAATTAAATATGAACAAATTATCTTGAAAATATTCTTAAAATGTCTAGAATATGTAAAATATGTTTCAAAAATATTTTGAGAATGTTGAATATATTTTGAAGTAACAAAGAAAAGAAACAAACACTAAGAAAATTTAAACAGATTTTATTAAACTTACACTTACATTTCTACATTAAACATTACATTCTTTACTGTAAAAACAATTCAGCATCAAATGTTTTTCAAGACTTTCAATAGTTAAATTATGTCTCCTATTCGTTAGTAGCGATTTGTACGTTGAAAAACTTCGTTCGACGTCAACTGATGTGACTGGTGCAATTTTTAAAATTGATTTGCACTTTGAAATTGCACCAGTACTTTCCTCTTCAAAACTTAAAGTAAGTTCTTTTACAGGGAAAAAATTTTCTGCATAAAAACTGGCAGCTTTCAACCATTCCCATCTTGTGATTATTGGTTCCGGTGGCAAAGGAGTAATTGTCCTCTGTAACATTGAATCCTCAGAGGAGATTTTAAAAATATTTTCTTTACGTTACTAATTAAACTATTAACTATAGGAAATAAATTTCTAATATTTTTCGGCACTCTGTTTAAATGGTGTACTAAACACGTGACGTGAAATAAATTTGAATACAAAACTTTAAATCGTTGGGCAGCACAATTTTATTATTTGGAACAATGTGGGGTAGGAAAAAATTCCTGAAATTTCATTCAAGTGCGAGAAAACCCCCATCTTTGACAGCTCCTGTTCCGATACCGAATATCACGCCGGCCGAAAGTTGACAACTGGAAATACGTTACGCTAAGTGCCGCCTTTATTTTATTTTTACTCATTGAGTTTTGGTAGAAATACCTACAATCTTTTAGTTAATTTAGAGTTAGTAAATCGAGGATCAGTCCACTGCTGTTTTCTATGGTACTAGATGAGGCCATAAAAAGTGCTAAACAACAAATGAAACCACTAAAAATGGGTCACTGGAAAATGAAGGAGACTAACTTGTGTGAACTGATGTTTGCGGATGATATGGCAATTCTGGCTGAATCAGAAGAAGCGCTACAAAGGAACCTTGAAATCCTAAATAAGGAAATAAAGAATATAAACATGAAAACAAACATCGAAAAGACCAAATCAATGATAATAGCAGGAGAAAGGAAAAGACATAACATCAAAATCGAAGGGAAGACAATAGAACAGGTGAATAACTACAAATATTTAGGACCAATAATTCAATGGGACGGAAAAATGGAACAAGAAATTAATGAAGGAATGAAAAAAGCGGCAAGAATGTTTTATATGATGAGAACTACGTTTCTGGGGAAAAAGGAAGTGCCAAAACGGATTAAAACGGAAATTGTGAAAAAGTGATAAGACCAACAATAACATATAGTAGTGAGTCCTGGACAAGGTCAGAAAAGGTAAAATCGCGGGTGAACGCCATGGATATGAGATTCCTAAGACGAATAGAAAACAAGACCAAGAAAGACAAGATAAGAAACGAGAATTACTGGCAAAACCTAGGAATAAAACCCATATGGAGAATAGTGGAGAAGAGTCAGCTGAGATGGTTCGGCCATGTGTGTCGTATGAGTGATGATAGACTAACAAAGAGAGTGTATGAGACACGAGTGATAGGAAAAAACAAAAAAGGAAGGCCAAGAAGAAGATGGAATGACGATGTCAGGGGAGCAGCGGCAGAGAGGGGAATTGAGTGGGAGGGAATAAAGGTTCAGACCGGAGACAGAAAACGGTGGAGAGAACTATATGGAAAATAGGAAACTTGACCCCCTCCAAGCCTTACACCGAAAAGTAGGTAGGAATATGATTAAGAAGAAGAAGAAGAAGAAATCGAGGATTTATGTTCGAGTAGAAAAGGGTTTTCACTTTTGAAACATTCAATTCTTTTTAGTATTTTGGGAAGAGAGGGGGAGGGGAGGGCAGATTGGTTTTCAGGTAGAAAGGGTTTTCCTTGCTTTTGCTAATTTAATAATATACTTGTTGAACGAAACAATCAATTCTTTTAATAGTTTATGAGGGATTACAGTCACTTGCAAATATTCTTCTTTTAATTACGTTCTGCTAAACCTGTAAGGTGGCTCTAGGGCCGCTGGAATTCCAACGGTTACCAAGAGTGTTGCAAGCATTAGATAAGAAGCTAGTTTGATTGAATTTAAATTAATCGATATACTTCAAGTGACAAATCAAGTGCTGTTCAACGTCATTCTCTCGCCTCATGTTATTTGTTATTTCGTTTATGTTGTTTGTAAATAGAGTTTTCAAGTAATTTTTTGGTCGCTTCACGACCGACTAAAAGATCCAGAACGTAGACGGTTCGGATAACCTCGTTTCACTTAGTAAAGGGGCTGGACTGCGGACACTTAGATGTGATCTAGTTCTTTTTTTTTTTTACTAAATTCTCAAACTTGGACGTTACGTTACCATTGGGCTAGTACGGCCTGGATCTCCATCTTTATCACCAACGAGGTGGGTTATTCGAACTGTAACGTCGAATTTGCGTATTGGTCATTTCCGACTTTTTCTCCTAATAGTGTCATTTTCTACCAAGAGTTTTGATTACTAGCTTCAAAACTATGTCGTACTTTGAGCAATTAATATTAACTCTATATTCTGAAAAATGGGGGTTGCTATTAAAAAGAAATAGATGGCGTCATATCTTCAACATGAACTGTATGTATTAATTTTATTTCAAACAATGCCCAAAATAAAATAAAAATCCACCGGTGCGCGCATTTTTCACAGAAATTTGTTCCTACATTTGAAACTGTATGTATGGAAACAAGATCGAAAACAAAAGTAATGCAGATTAGAAAATTTATTTTATAATGCCGGTTTCTTGCGATGTGTGCGTTCAAAACAATATGAAGTGAATAACTGTATTTTTAGGTTCAGTTGTTTACTACTGAAGCAATGACCTCTTCTGTGGAATGTTGGCAGTGGTTAATAACTGCCAAGCCGGAATTGCAAGTGCGATTTTTGCAAGAAATGTCTTTAGCGTGGAATTACACAGTTCAGAAACGGATGGGTTTATTTTCCGAATCTCCTTCTCGAACTAGTCCCTTGGCCACACATGAAGGTATTGACGACTTTTGTTATTTTATCTTATTTTTAATTGAACAATTAAATAAATTAGAACATTATAAAATAGGTTAAAATCGTCATTATTCCTTAATATTTAATTGTACTTTGGCATCAGTTTCGGCTTATTAAGCCATCATCAGTCGAAATAGTCAATTTAGTAAGAGCAATTCTTACGAATAATAAAATTTAATATAGTAAGAATGGAAGTGATCACTATTTAGTAATAATGAAAATTAAAAAAATCTAGAAAGAGAACGAAGAGAAAAAAGAGAAATAACAAATAAGAAAATAAAAAGATACACGCTCCAAGAGGTAAGAGAACAACTACACGCACAGAAAGAAACAATAGATGGAGAAAAAGAAAATGGAATAAATTTAAGTATTCGATATTAACAGCGGCGGGGAGAAGTAGCGATACATCTAGAGTAACTACCAAACTTTTAACAGAATGGTAGATAACAGACTTACAAAGGACTATTAAGGAAGAGAAGAATACGTGAAAAAGATGTTTCAAGTTAAGAACGTCAGAAGATTACGAAAAATACAAGATCAAGAGAGGCGAAGGGGACAGTGAAGAGGACAAAAGAAGAATATATGAATGAGAAAATCAAAAATTATTTTACGGCACTTTAAAATAGCTAAGCCATAGAAAAAGAATATAGCATGAAAAGCGTAAAAACCAAAGACCGGAGCATAATTACCGACGAAACTAATATAATGGACGGATGGGGACTATATTTTTGTTAACTGGTGGAGATGGAGGAACCATATACAGCGGAAGAAGGTGAGACCTAAGATAAAAATTTAAATTAAATATACCCAAAGTAAATCAAAGCTAGGGAAAGCAGCAAGTATAGATAAAATAACACCAGAAACAGTCAAATATTTGGACGGGACAGGAAGAGAATGCGCTTGTTAAACGACAGGAGAGAAAATGGAATATACATTAAAAAGGTGTGAGAAAATGTTATAACTATAGAGGCATAACCTTAATGAATGCCGCAGCAAAAGTTTTAGCCAGAATAGTAGAAGAGAGAATAAAAGAGAATATTGAAAAGTCACTGGCTTTAGGAAAGGTAGAAGTATCCTAGATCCCGTTTTTATAATAAGACAAGTAATAGAAAATACACGTATGTTTTGTGGATTTGGAAAAAGCGTTCGATAAAATAAGAAGGAAAGGTGTGTGGAAAGTTTTAAAAAGAAAATGAATAAATAGCGGGATTATAGAAATATAGATTATGTATAATGCAACACTAAATGTAGTAAAAATTAGCTATCGGGAGTAGCACTACTGATAAAAGAGGAAAAGATCAAATATATGAAAAATGAAAGATTTGTAAATGAAAGAATAATATCGATATCAATTAATAAAAATGGAGGGAACGAAGAATACACCATAATAGGATAACGAACATGCAACAGTTGAAGAAAAATGTCTGTAGTCATCTACAAGAAGAGATAGATAGCATAAATAATAAGGTAATAATAATAATAATAATACTTTATTAAGCGCCCAACAGAAACTCCAAGACGGACGCATCAACAAAAAGAGAAAATTATACATGAAATACCAAAACACAATATGCAGTACTAAGGTTTTTACATATATATATATATATATATATACATAGAAAATATATAGCTATTGTAAAATATATGCATACCTATAACAAAGCAAGAAAAAATAAAAGCACAAGTGCTTACAAATTCACACGTTATAGAGCTACAGACGAGTATAGAGCATAATATCAGTAAAGAGTCTGTTAGCACATTTGCTGATATGGTAAATTGGGCTTCTGATCATTGTTTGTTCTACACTTGGGAAGCTGGAAAGTTGTAGAATGCAAACTGGACCCTGCCCGTGGCACATGAAAGTTAAGCATCTCAAGTATGCAGGAACAGTCTATTTTATTGTGTAATAAATTGCTGAGAAAGTTAGCTGCATTTTTCTCGCCCAGCTCTTAAAGAATCAACTCCATGATCCAGAAGAAGCCCACCATGGTTCATTCGGCGTAAGGGATACACCCCATCACGCTTGTAGGTCAGGAACTTAAGAAATCTTCTTTGGATAGATTCAACTTGAAGCTCGTAAGAAGTATACACAGGATCCCAGATAATAGACGCATATTCAAGTTTGCTACGTACAAGTGCAAAAAATAGATTCTTCATGACATCAAGATTACTAAAATATTTACTTGACCGCATAACAAATTCCAATGTTCTGCTGGAAGACTGGCACAGGCTCATTACATGACTAGTGAAAGTTAACTTTTCGTCAAAAACAACACCCAAATCGCTAATCTCAGAGTCACTACGCAATAAATGATTATCAATGTTATATGAAAAATTGAGATAGTTTTTCCTCCTAGTAAATCGTACAATGCGGCATTTTTCAACATTCAATTTAATTTTGTTTCCCCTACACCAACTATTTATTGTATAAAGATTTTCTTGCAGGTGATTAGCGTCAGCTACGCCATTTATACGCGAAAATATCTTTAGATCATCAGTGTACGCTAGCCCAGAGCACGTTAAAGCATTTAGGAGATCATTTATAAATAGTAGGAATAGTAAGACCCGAGGTTCGATCCCTGGGGAACACCAGCAGAAGCGACAAATTCATATGACCTAAATCCATTATAGAACACACAGCTGGGTCTATTGAATAAATAAGACTTCAGTAAAGAAATTAAATCGGCACTAAAACCAAATTGGTCTAATTTTAGGAGTAAAATGTTGTGGTCAACTGAATCAAATGCACGCGCAAAGTCCGTGTAAATTATATCCATTTGGCCACCAGAATCCAGTGTTGAACAAATATCCTGAGTTACACACAGCAAATTAGTAGTTGTTTAAATTAGAATTATCGCCTTTTTTAAATATTGGTATAATTCGGGCGAACTTCCAGCGCACAGGAAATTGGAATGTCTTTAGGCATAAGTTAAACAATATATTCAGCGGACGCACTAACACCATGCGACAGTCCTTAATTAGAAATGAAGGAATTTGATCATTACCCGCTGTTGAAGTAGATTTAAGCTGCATTATACTATGCAAAATATCGTTATCCGATACAGAGCAGACACCAAAGGAATTGTAGGATAAGCTCACCTCAGGCAAGTTCTCATCGCTACTCGGCGGCAAATATATACCCGAAAAAACATCTGCAAATCTATTTACGATGTCAACAGGGTCATCTAGAACACTATCGCCGTTATTCATAACAGAAGGTAGTCTGGTAGTGCGTTCTCTGCGATGTACGTATTGCCAAAGGAAACGTGGATTATGCCTTAAACTTTGTTCGGCGAATTGTATATAATTCTTGTAAGCCTCATCAATTAAGATTTTAGTTAAAAACCTAAGCCTACCAAACTCAAGATAGAAACACTGACGTCCCGTAGACTTCCATTTACAATGATAGAATTTCTTGAGTTTAAGGAAATGAATAATATTGCCAGTGAACCAGGGAGGAAAGGTGCAATGGTTTCTCCTGCTAGACAAAATTGGAACAGAGTTGTCCAAGATAGTATAAAGGTTGGAATAAAATAAATCCACGCACGCATCAATATCATCCACCAACTCCAAATCCTCCCAGTCCGTCGTAAACAATTCCTCGTATAATCTCACGTAGTTTACTCTGGGAAAATTGTACCGTTTATCAATATTAGAGGGAAGCCGTGAAACTGTAATCGAGGTGGGAACGCGTACCGTTATAGATAAAGAGGGATGAAACACGTCCTCAGGTACCATCAATAATAATGGGGGACTTAAACGGAAGAGTGGGAAGACGGAATGAAGGAATGGAATGGTGTCTGGGAAAATAAGGGAGACAGTGAGAAATAATAATGGAAACGAATAATAGAAATAAGTTTAGAAAATGAATTAAAGATTGGCAACAGACATTTTAAGAAAAAGAAATTCATAAAATAATTAGACAAGTAATCTCAAGAAAGGAAAAATTTATTATAGACAACTTCTTGATACATTAGGAAATTTGGAGAAATGTCAAGGATATTAAAGTAAAAAGATAAGAGATAGGGAGCGACCACTTCCTTTTACAGACGTTGCTAAAATTTGGAAAAGAAAACGTTGAAGAAAATAAACACAAGATTGTAAACTCTAAAATAAAATGCTAGAAACTAAGAAAGAAGGAAATGAGAGAAGAATATCAAAAGAAACGTGAAGAAAGACTGGGTATAAACAACGGGGAATTAGGAATAGAAGAAAGCAGGAGAAAATTTAAAGATATAAACGCGTATAAAGAGAACCAGAAGCTTTTCTTCGATGTAATTAGGAATATGAGACAGAAAAGAGCAGGGACAATATAAAATATAAAGTACAATGAAGGAAATATCATAGAGGAAGACAAAATAAAACAAGGAAGGACAGGATTATAAACGTAACACTCTGAGGTAATCTGAAACTGAGACCCATGGAGGAAAATATTGAAGAAGCACAGCTGAGATGGTGTGGACACCTGAGAAGTATGCCAAAATAAAGAACAGTTAAACAAGTGTTTGAAGTCAGGAGGAACAAGAAGAAATCAAGAGGAAGGACCAGACGGACGTGGCTACAGAACGTGGGAGGTACATTAAATAAAAGAGGAGTTTCGTGGGAAAAAGCGCAACAAGCCGTAGCAGATAGGAAGAGATGGAGGGAAATATGCAAAAAGGCAATATAGAGAACTCAACTCCACACACGCCTTACACTCCAGGAAAAGCGATAGAAAAGGATTCAGTAAGTAAGTAACCTGTGATTTCCACCATACTCTTCATTCTTGCTGTGTCAAATTTTATTATTCGTAAGTTTCAATCTTGTATAAACTCTTACTAAATTGACTACTTCCACTGATGATGGTCTATTAAATCGACTATCGAAACTAGTATCGTAGTATATTTAATATTAAAGAATAAAGAAGATTAAAATCTATTTTATATCACTCGCTCTTTAGAAAATGGACAAATACTCCAATTAGAATATAGTGCACCGAATTAAATACTGATTCTAAGCTATTTTTATATGTTTAGGCGTTAAACTCGAACCAAACCCTCCGTACGTCAAGCCTCATGCAGTTTGGCTATATTTCATAAGCGAAATGGTTGAAACGGCAAAATACAACAGCTATGAGGTAGTGCAAATATTAGCCACTTTAATACATCGTTCTCTCGCCATGAATGTTGGTAGTTCTATCCCGAATCAAACTAGAGATGTGTCTGCGGTCGGTGTTCGATTTAAGTAATTTTTCACGAATTAAAAATTACACACGGATTAATTTCCTCGAATGTCTAGGTTACTGCAATGCGGTTTATCGCTTCTTCAAGGAGATATATTACCGAAAAGTTTGGCAAAGAACGTACTGCGCGAAAGAATATACTGCAGTTGTTTGGATTATTTTTGCAGACCTTTACGATGTCCAAGTCAGAGTGGTATCCAATTGAGAGATGATATAACTATTTTGGTACGGTTTTGGCAAACCATGCATTCTGAGAAAAAGTATTTGAAAGTCAGTGATGTTGGTGGTAAGTTAGCTATTTTGCAATCGTATTGCTAGTGTGTGTTTTTATTTACCCCTTTTTTCGGACAAAGAAAACACTATAAATATCAGTTTTATTTCCATTTTAACCCTTTAACGCCGCTTGTCGCGAATTAGATACAAACTGTTTCCCGTATTTTGTATGGGGTGTAATTCCATTGTAGACATTACTATCTAACTTATCGATTTAGATACTTTTCTATATTTCAATATAGCGCTGCGCAACCGTCTATAAACCAATACTACTAGGTTTTAGGAATTATTTTGTTCATATGTGTTAATGTTTCATTTAGATGTAGGTTTTGAAGATTTTTTGGGAAAATAGGAAAAAGGTGAGTGAGTTACAAAAAAATGTTTTGACGTAACATATGTTTATAAGTATACTTGAACATTTAATATTACTTAGTAACTTACTTGTGTAACAATATTTAGCAACAAATGCTTCGTTTCTAATATGCAAGAATCGGCATTAGAAAAGAAATTTTCACAGATGATAAATTTTTGAAAACGGAAGACAAAGGTTCTTACGAAAAAAATGAAGCAACTTTTGAAAATAATACTGCGCCCATTCGGGCCGTCAAATGGTTTGACAGTCGAGCTGTTCATCTTGTAGGAACATCCTATGAATTTTGTGAAAACATGGGACAGGGAGGTTGGTGAAGTTGGCACCGCAAAATAGAAGAAAATCCTTGGAAATGACGTATTGTTTGACCATTTTTTGACCATGTTTGACCACAAAATAAATTTGGTTGACCACCCTTCATTGACGAGAACATTTTTTTCCAAAAATTTGTCTAGAATTTGAATAAAGTTCAATAAACATTTTTGTTTTTTTATTAATGCTCAACAGGCCTTGCAGACCTTGAGTACACAGTTTTACAACTATTAAAATTAAACATATCTCTAGCTAACGTAACAAAATAGCTATAACTTTTCTAACACCTCTTCTACTATTCTTCTTCATATTCTTCTATCCTTTGCTTTTTCTCTTCAGTGTCCAACGCTGATCTTCTGCATATCTTCGTCGACGCCCTTCTTTTTTCCCAACTGGTTTTCTGCTTAAAACCGTTTTAGGCATTCTATCTTTATCCAGTGTTTGGACATAGCCTAGCCATCTTATGCGTTGTGCTCTAGCCACTGTTTTATCTTAGGTTCATTGTATATATTCTTCTCCTCTCCGTATATTGCTCTGAGAATTCTTCTCTCCCATCTTTCCAGCTTTCCCTCATCCTCCTTCCTTAGAACCCACGTCTCGCACGCACACGTAATCGTTGGTTAAATTACCGTTTTGGATATTCTCTCCTTAGTTCTTTTGAGACAAATTTTGATTTCATTAGTGGTCTTAACATCCCGAATTTCATACTTCCTTTTGTTATCCGAGCCTCTATCTCCGATCCATCCTGGTCGTTTTCCTTAATCTTCACATCTAAGTAAATAAATTCTTCCACTCTTTCGAAGGTGAGATACTTTTCTTCTGTTTGCACTATTAATTGTGTGTCCCCCATTATCATGTATTTTGTTTTACTTTGGTTAATTTCCAGTCCATAATTCTTTGATACATTTACTATTTTTCTTATGGTTCTTTGTAGCTCTCTTTTTGGTTTTGCTACTATAGCTAGGTCGTCTGAAAATGTTATACATTGGTGATCATTTTCATTATTGTTTCATCCATCTTAATCCTACTTTTTCTTATTACAGCCTCCAGAACTAGATTAAATATTGTTGTTGACATTGGATCTCCTTGTCCCAGTCCCTGCTCCACTGTGAACTCCATACAATTTCATTTGTTGTTTGTTTTAGAGTCGCTTTGACTAAACTTATTAGTTTACTAGGTACCCTTAGCTCCTCCAAAGCCCGATACACTTGCTTCCTCCGGATCCGGTCATTATATTCATATATATATAACAGCTTGCTTGTATTTCCTTAAAGGCAAAAATTTGATCCATTACTAATCTATTTCTCCTAAATCCTGCT
This sequence comes from Chrysina gloriosa, assembly GCA_038088585.1. NCBI lineage: Eukaryota > Metazoa > Arthropoda > Insecta > Coleoptera > Scarabaeidae > Chrysina > Chrysina gloriosa. The sequence continues at coordinate 12,116,864 of CM076095.1, forward strand.
TGGTACTCTCCTACAGTATTTTCCACAACTTCGTTTAATCTTGAACGCAAAATCTGTGCCAATATTTTATAAGTTGTTTTCAGCAATGCAATGCCTCTATAATTTTCACATCTCTGTTTATCCCCCTTATATATTGGACATATTTCGGCCTTCATCCAATCCTCCGCTATTCTTTCCTCCTCCCAAATTTTCCTAATGAGTATGTATATTTGCCTCTTGTAATAGGTCTCCTGCTTTAATCATTTCCGCCGTGATTTCCGATGCTCCTGGGCTCTTATTATTTTTCTGGTTTTTGGTTATTGATGCCATCTCTTCTCTGGACGGTACCTCTACTATCAGTTCATTTCGGTCTACCGCTTTCCTCGTATACTGCTCCTGCTTCTTCTCATCATTTAGCACCTGCCGGAAGTAGTCTTTCCACCTTTCAAGGACCTCTTTCGTTTCGCTTATTAGCCTTTCCTCCTTGTCTTTGATATATACACTCTGCGCCGTACACCCCTTGCCTACTGTCTTCACCTCTTGGTAAAACGATCTTATTTCTTTTTTTTTTTAAAGTTATCTTCAATACCCTTTAGTTTTATTTCAAAGTAGTCTCCTTTTTCTTTCTACACATTCTTTTCATCTCTCTTCTTGCTTCTCTATTGTACTGTACTGTACCTTGCTACATTTTGTTGGTTCTCAGTCGTTAACAAAATCTGTCTGACTCTTCTCACCTTCTCACCATAGCACTTTCACATTGTTCGTCAAACCATTCTTTTCTCTTTTTCTTTTCATCTTTTACCCTAACTACTTCGTTTGCTATTTCTATCGTCTCTCGTATATTTCTCCATAAATACTCAATGTCCATATTTTCTGCATTTGTGTTCACATGCTTCCCTACTTCCTCTTTTGTATTTATTTTTGGTGTCTTAATTTTTAGTAGCAAGGATTCACTTCTTCCCCTCCTTCCCTTGGGCCTTATTTTCTTTATTTTTTCCCAATTCCTGCAAAATTCAGACTCTTTTTATCTTCATTTCTAACTGCATAGTTCTTTTGAGAAAATTTTCCATATATTCTTTGAATAGGTTTTGGTCTTGTGTATTGATCTCCATCCCCTGTACTATTACAATAAACATTATTTATTCATAAAAATTGTTTGGCGAAATGGATATTTTCAGATTGGTAGTCAAATCCTTTAGATAATCAGTTGACTATGTTTTTCTCGATAATGAAGGGTGGTCAAACAAAACTATTTTGTAGACAAACATGGTCAAACAAATATGTCATTTCCAAGGATATTTTTCTATTTCGCAGTCACAAAAAAATCGATTGAAATTCAGTGCCCCTAAATAATAAAAGTTTATAATACTGTTATGGGCGGAGTAGATGCCTTGGATGCTTTTATTTCCTATTATCGAATACACATCAAAACTCGAAAACGGTAGCATCGGCTGATTTTTCATTCTATAAATTTAATTATCGTGAATTGCGGGCTTTTATATATATCAAGATGATAGTGGATCTTTCAATATTCTTAAAAACGTCAGATGGATCTACTAGAATTTCGAAGTGATGATGCAAAAGGCTTATGTAAAGAAGGAAAGGAAGCATATTTTCGAAAACTGGGATGGTCTTCTTCAACATCGATCCAGCAGTTATTTCAAAAGAAGAAAAAGAGTGGTCTAGCTACCGTCTTGCCTTCGATAAATGTAAGGCAAGGCGGCTTGCATCATTGGCCTGCAATAAAAGAGCGTGGGCAACAATGTAAAAAACCTTTGTAATGGTCAGGCAAATGTATTTTGTGAAAAATGCCAAATTAATTTATGTCTCAACAAAAATAATAATTGTAAAAGTTTCATGCAATGTTAAAAATAAATATTTCATATTTAATTGGAGGTTGTATCATATTTGCTACAAACCCCAGTAAACCTTTACCCACATTAGAATGTATCAATAATTATATTTCTTGGGTTTCTTTTGCATGTGTTATCTGTAAAATGTAAGCGTTTTTTAAAATCTAGAATAAAAAAGAATTCGGCGTTAAGGGGTTAATATGAAATTATATTGTGTATTTATGAGAATTATGAGTTAAGCAAGTGTTAAATACCTAGTTGGTCAAGTTATTGGTTTTCCTATCCATGTCAGTAGTGCGGGTTTCAAATACGATATAGCCCTTGTGTAACGTCAGTAGGAACTATGGTGCCGGAGAAGTTTTGACTAAATTAAATAGGAGTAGTTGGTAACATTTACATTCCAACTTAGCATGTCCCCTAAGTTTCAATTTATGAAATATATTTGGAGATACAAGGCCCCTTTCAATACTTCTTAGAGGAAGCTGTTTTTGTACGATCGTTTGTCGTTCTGTTTTCTGTTTTGCACTTGCACACCACCCTCCCTCCCTCGCACTACCTCTTCACCAAGCACTTTTTTTCTTATTGGCAGATTTAGATTTAGGACCGCCCACTCCTCTTGCCACGATGCAAACTGTCGAACTTGCGAAACCGAACGAATTTAACCGATCAGCAGCGGGTTGGATAAATACCGTACCGATGTCTAACAGTACCGCAACATTGAGCAAACGATCTACAAAATCGAAAAGGGTACAGATGGCGGATAATTTTGTGAAGTGCTACATCAAGAAAAGGAATTTAATATTAGAACTATTGGTAAAAAGTCTTATTTTTAAACTGTAGTTAGATTTAATAGGTGCTTACTACAATTATTTTAGGCTGTCGAAATCGATTTCTTGATAGTTTGGCACAATCCAAGTTCCAGACAAGAATATATCATTCCTGGCGAAGATAACTTGGCTGCTTGGAGAGCGAAAACCATCACCGACAAGCAATGGAGGGAATACACGCGATTAGCATGGGATATATCTCCGGTTTTAGCTGTTTATTTGCCAGATAGGTAATAGAAACATCAACTAATTTTACTAATACTTTTCAAGCAATTAATTTAAAATTGAATAATTGGATGCTTTTAGACTTCTGTTCAACCAAGCTAAAAGATTTTTGTCTTAAGGTGTTGTCCATAATAATATCAGTCATTTTTTAAAAATTCTTTTCTGTTTCCTATCTTCTAGCTTTTATTGTGTTCATCATCCAACATCAACTCATTTTACTAATACTTGTCAAGCAATTCGTTTAAAATTGGCTAATTGGATGCTTTTGGGCTTCTTTGCAACCAAGCTAAATGATTTTTGTCGTAAGGTGTTGTCCCTAATGAAATCGGTCATTTCCTAAAAATTCTTTTTGCTTCCTATCTTCTAGCTTACATTGTGTTCATAATCAAACATCAACTAATTTTACTAATACTTGTCAAGCAATTAGTTTAAAATTGGGTAATTGGATGCTTCTAGACTTCTTTGCAACCAAACTAAATGATTTTTGTCTTAAGGTGTTGTCCCTAATGAAATCGGTCATTTTTTCTAAATTCTTTTTTGTTTCCTATTTTCTAGCTTTTATTGTGTTCATAATTGAATGTAGCCATTATACAAAATAGCTATAACAAAATATAAAAAAGAAAAGTGTGTCCAAAGAAAATAATATTTTTTCTTATTATGTTCATACGTTTTTCTACATACAAGAACGTATTACATAGCGACGATTTAGACAGGACTATATACGCGGGTAGATTGATATGTTTCCGGAATCGCTGCTAGGGGTTTGCTATTTTTCTAACTACTTTATGTCGTTGTGTTGGCAATTCTTTCATATCAATCATATCAATTGACTGCAAATGCTAAATCGATCTGTGAAATAGTTTGGTTTTTACAAGGATTTAAGTCGAATACCTTTTTGTGTTTTCAATTATGGATAAAAGCGGCGGTGGAGCGGTTATCAAATTTTTCTATTTGGAAGGGAAAATCGCAACGAAAACTAAATCAAGATCCGATGCCGTTCTTGAGGATTTATTACCTTTCTTTCCACTCTAAGTTTTTAGGTTTCGGAATTCAAGCGTGGCTGCACATATACAAGTGATGAACCACGTTCAGAATGTCCGAAAACGACAACCACGCACGCCAGAAATACTGGGAAAAAATCATGACATGGTTCTGGCAAATCGCCGAAAAAGTGCATGAAATTGAGGAAGGCATGGACATTTCTTATGAATGAGTAGTTTATATTTTACATAATGAATTGGGTTTAAAAAGCTCTCTGCATTTGCCCAATTCGGAGCAAAAACGCATTAGAGCTCCAACCTCAATCGATTGTTTGGAAGTGTTTACAAGGAATCCAACGGATTTCAAGAGGATGATTCGTGATCATGGATGAGACCTGGATTCATCACTAAACACCAGAAACAAAAATGCAATCAAAACAGCGGATTATACGGGCTGAATAGATTCCGAAGAAGGCAAAGACCATATTCACTCGTCTGGAAAGGTGATGGCATCGGTTTTTGGGATGCAAAAGGAATTTTATTAATTGGTTATCTTTGAAAAGGCAAAACTGTTAGAACTCGATTAATAACTGATGGCACTTGAGATGCGCCAAGGCGTTGTCTAACTACTATACTATACGCACTAAAAATATCAGTCGCAATCACGAAAGCGCGCGCATTTTAAACATTAATATAAGCAGCATAAATAGCGTGTATCGGTAATGAATATGACGATGTAATACCGATTTTATCGTATTAAATTGTATAAAGAATATAACAGATTAAAATCTTTATATCGTCTTCTTGTAAAATCTGAAATATGTAACTTAATACTGTATGATTCTGAGATCTAGAAATATATTCTTTTGTTTGAAACAATAACGTGCATGTGTTATTTTCAATAAATGAATTTATACTTACAGTTTTATTGTAATATAATTGTAATAATTCAGGAACTTGAAGATAAAAGTGGAAAAGAAATATAAAACAATCTAATTGTCAACATTATATCCCACAAAAAACAAAACAGTAGACTTGTTTATTTGATTTAATAAGGTTTAATAAAATAACTCGTGCTTGTTCATGTCTAATTTTCCGCTTCTTGAGAGTGCTTAAGAGTCGCTACATCGTTGACCTCAATGTCAGACATTTTATTAACGTTAAATTAAACAATTTTTATTGCTATTTAATTTATTTCTAAGTAATTTTATAATTACTTACACACTAGTCAATACTATCACAGATCTACGAGCTTTGAAAAAACCTGATTTTATCGTAGAAGCAGTAAATACCAGGCATACACGCGGAGTGAGAGACCAACACAATACAACAACTGATGAATAACTGATCCGTTGATCTTCATGTCAATACTAGGGCCGGTGTGGGGTTCCTTACGCCCTTTGATCTTCAGGTGTAGGCTGCTTCGATCACGCAGCCTGGGGAGAGAGGAGGTTGGTTAGCGAAGGGCTAACTGGGGAAGATGACTTTTCACCTGTAACACACAAGAAATTTTAGACTGAAAAATAGCAGTTTGTCAGTCGTTTAGAGGTCGTCGAGGGGAATAACTGATCGGAATACGGACTAATATTTGTAGATCTGACACTGCACGACCAACCCCATCTCCATCTCTCTCGTTTAATACTGTCTACTCATTCAAAACCTTAATATCGTCTTTAGCGCAGGTGCCATTAGTTATTAGTCGAGCTCTACTAGCTAATATTACACAACACTTTTGGACAAATTGAAAATAGCAATTTAGGAAAAAATGCTCGGGAATGGTTAAGAGAAAAGTGTTGTTTTGCCACGACAATGTGCCCGCTCATTCAAGTGCAATCGTTCACGAAACATTGACAGAATTGAAGTTCGAAATCCTTCAGCATCCGCCGTATTTGCCTAATTTGGCTCCGTCAGACCTTCACCTGTTCCCGAAACTCAAAACATTTCTGGGTAGATAGCGATTTTGGTCGAATAAAGGACTGATAGAGGCTTTAAACCATTATTTTGGAAATCGATTTTAGTACTTGGACTGTTACCAATAAATTGACTGTTTACTCAGAAACTGTTTTTTGAATAATGGAAATATATAAATGTTGTATCGTATATATTACCTGATCACCATGGTTTGATGCGTGAGCGGTCGACTATCACCAATCTTGTCAATGGCAACTTATTTGCCAAGAGTTGGATAAGCATTGTCAAGTAGTTTTTATACGGACTTAAGCAGAGCTTTTGATATCATTGATCATAATTTACTAATGCACATACTATGAAGATTTTGACTTAATACATATTTTTTGGAACTAATTCAATCATCCTTAAGTAATGGATACAACCATATGTTCCTTATAATGGCTATAAATCCTTTGCCTTTATTCCAATATCTGGTGTCCCACGGGGATATAACTTGACCCTTTGTTATTTATCTTGTTTATTAATGACCATTTGGATAACCTATCATGTCATATCAATATTTACACCTCGATTACCAATTGGAGTGATGTCGCGCATTTCTAAATCAATCTTAATTATACTACTAACTAGTGCGTCTATTAATGTAAATTAAGTTTCAATAAATGTTGTTATGTTTCTGTTGCCCGTAAACTTAATCCCATTGCCTCTACTTATATGTGGTCAACTCTTAACTAAACTGGATCTGGTTAACGATCTTGATCATAGTATGAGATTTTCACCTCATATAACTCACCTGTGTTCATCAACCTCTAAAACTTTGGGGTTCATCATGCACTCTTCCAAATCATTTCGTAACGAGCACTTATTGAAATCTCCTCTTCCAGATCAAATCTCTATTTTAGCTTTATACATATATCGGGTGTGTATAAATTGGCGAAAAAGCTACACGTGACGTAACTCCTTATGAAATTCTGAATCAAAAATCTTCACATCAAAACCTTGTACTACGCTCCATAGGTCTTCACGAGGTTATTAAAATTCGGACTTTTATTCCACAAATATCCGTAATTATTCGGTATCTCTTAATAGAGAACTTTCAAGAAATTTCCAGGGAATTTGCGGGAAAGGAAGGGATCGAGAAGCTAGAGAAACGTTACACCAAGTGTGTTGAGTATCGAGAATATTATATTAAAAAATAAAATATAACTTGAATCGGTATTATTTAGTTTTCATTGTCATTCCGGAAGCTTTTGAATCGACCCTCGTATAACACGTGGGAATAATGCCTTCAGAAATTATGGCCATAATCGAGTGTTATGAAGTGTTGTAACGTGAACGACATTAAACCGCTACAATTTTATAGCGGGGTGTATTTATACCGAGGACCTTACAGCTAAACAACGTTAAGCTGGGCGACGTTAAGCGAAGACTTGCTAGTTATTTTATTTAAACAACTTTTCGTATACTGGTATAAATATATTGCATCCTTACTTTTGACTTTACAGATTAAAAGCACATGATGCTGTAATTAGTGAAATCAAACATCAAGTACTACTAAATCCAATATCTGTTGCAAAAGTACCTGATGCGCTCCAGTATCTAGCGACAACCGAAAATATATTAAGTGACAATCCGAAGTTAGTACATATGCTTACCTGGGCGCGGTTAACTCCTATTCAGGTAAACCGTTAATTATTATAAGGCCTTAATAGATAATTTTTTAAAATTCTTTATAAATTATAGGCTCTTGCTTTCTTCAGTAGACAGTTTCCTCCACATCCAATTACTGCGCAGTACGCAGTTAGAACACTTGCTTCTTACCCCGCTGAGGCAGTATTATTTTACATTCCACAACTCGTACAAGCATTACGACACGATACGGTAGGTTTATAATAATTATTCTTTAGATGTTAATAATAATAGGATAAATAATTGCTTTTGTACTCTAGATGGGTTACGTCACAGAATATATTAAGTACGCGGCTCAGAAGTCACAGCTGGTGGCGCATCAATTAATATGGAATATGAAAACGAATATGTTTATAGATGAAGATATGCAGCAAAAAGATGGTGAGTACAATTCATTAGTAGAGTTTGTATTGAAGACATATAAATCTATTGATATGGTGATTCATTTACAAATTGTTTGGTCTTATAAATAAATTAATAACGAATTATTAATTAATAACAAATATTGTTTAGATTTATGGTATTGATTCAAATAGTAATGCACTTTCAATAAACAAGTATAGTAATCCCTCGCCTACTGCGGGATTAGGTTCCATAGAATGGGGGCGGTTGATGAAACCCCGGTTGACGATGGTATTTCATACTACACCGTAAACTTCTTTGTAGTGACGAATCTGTCTGAAAACAAGGCAAAAGTGATACAAACGTTTAGTAATCCATGCTGTCCTGCCTATACACCTGTATAGGCAGTGAAGTCATTGCGTTTCACAAATTCACCAAATACAGCCTTACAGTGAGTCAAATATAGGAGCGCACTTCAAGGTCATTACATTTTCCACTAGGTAAATAAGATGAGCTTGAAGTGCGTTCCTATATTTGACTCACCATACATGTAGCTTAATTCAATACATATTTTCCAAAAACAAAAACCGCGGATAAGCGAAACTGTGTTTGACGAATCCGCGGTAAGTGTGGGATTACTGTACTTTTAAATAAAATTCAAAACCAATTACATACATCACTGAAAACCACTAAATTGTTTTCCCTAAAGGTTCATGAGGTATCAAATATCACTGACACTATATCATATTGGTGAACTCATCACACATATTACTTAATTAAATCCAGTGACACTTGTTTCAGTAGCATAGAAACCAACATCTGCAAACCGTTTCTTAGCTAATGAATCGCGATATTTTAAATTCTATTCATGCAAACTAAACTTTACCCTCTACCACTCGGGAACATACCTTTCTATTTTTCTATCTACCCGAGGACGGTCGCCTACGCCATTGAAAATTTCGTAAACACCTTATTTTTCTTTTTCGAACAATTTTTCTATTTACTAAACACTCATGCAAACAGAAGACTATCTCTCTCTATCTCTGTTATAAATGAATCAAAATAGAGTGATCCAAGGACCCATCGTTTTTCTTTAAAAGTCATATTTTTACGTACGAAAGCAACTATGGAACAACGGTTGGAACTTTTCGACATGTTGTGACACGGTATATGTAATCCGGTGGATCATTTTTATGCAGAAAACTAGTAAATTTTCCCAATCAGGTTAACTTGGTACACAATTGGCGCTCCATTATATATTATAGCACTATGACCAAATTTAATGAAAAAATATTGAGATTTGATACTGCCCCCACGTGAATAAAGTAAGGTTATTTTATACAAAAATTACAAAAAAAAACTAACGCAAATTATAAAAATTATTTTGCAAATAAACTTTGCTTGGTATGGAACATAGGCGACATTATGTTATTAAAATTGTGAAAAATGCTCAGGCCAATAAAGTTGTGTTTAGTACTGCTACAACCGTATGTATAACGTTGCTTCATTTATAAAACTTGTTGAAAATTGTTTAATACGTTCAAAAACTTAATAGACTATGGTGGATGTTTATTCAAGGCCATGTTTACCGCATTATAACGAATAGTATTATACGAAGAAAATAAATAAAGTATATTAGTGGGGTCATGCGAGTCGTGTTGCAATTATTCCAAGTAACGTTAATTTTATATGGGGGTTTCTAATTAAAAGTGAGTCATCTTGTGTCAATGGAGCTAAACATTTATGCCAGTCAATAATCTTATACCGATACTTACCACAAGAACTAAAAAATATTTGTGACCTAGTTATCCAGAGAAATGGTTTCTTTGGTCATCCAAAGAATATTTTATGATATATTTTGTATGACCCCCGGCCAGAAATAAGAGAACTGCCTTTACGACGAATTATAAAAGCCAGACTGCAATCAGAATCGACCACCGACGTTAGAATATTTACATTACTAAAATTTAATTTTCAGCTATAGACTGCATTAATTTAATTCACTGGCGGGATATGAAGATCACTGAGCTACCACTTAGAAAATCTTTATCGAAAATTGAAATTTTGTAAGTTATAAAAAAAATGTTAATTTGAATGAAGTGCTGCCTGATGTAGGCAGGTCTTCCTTGCCACACACAAGCAGTGGAAAGATGTGTAAAAACAGTAACAGAGGCATCTTCAGCTGTATGTGGTTCATCAAACGGAGATGGATTTATCAGGGCGAAAATTTAATCTCGAGAAATCTTACAGGTTTCGTTTAATACCAAAAACGAATATCACACAGATAATTAAGGTTTCTGATTTTCTGTTTGCTAAGCCAAATGCAAATTCTAACTTTAATTTTTGGATGCACCCTAATATGTATGTATATACAGAAAAAGAAAAATGACTGAACAAAATAAAAATGAACTTAAAAGATTAATACTGTCAGCAAAGATATCGTTATAATATATTTTTGGATGTCTCCACATTGTTGTAAGTGGAGATCATCGAAGTAAATTTGTTCAGGCAAACGGAGCACTACGAGCAGCAATCCTGGGAACGTAGAACACCAAGTCAGCCAGTAAATGAGAATAGTATTTAACAAGGACAGTTAGTGTAATTGAAATTTGTACTTATTATGATACCCATAGAATGTAATAACTGGAGTTAGGCGTTTTGCGTTCAAATGTTGTGGATTTTACTCCACTACTGTTAACCAATCTATAGTAAAACCAAGTGTATCTGGCAGGTCCAGCGCTGCAGTCGTTTTGTTGTGTACAGTCACAAGCAAAACCTTCCCCTGTTAATTTAAAATATTTCTATCAAAATATATTTGTAGAAAAAACTTCGTGGTGTTTATATTCCAATGGTTATATCTAATCACGTCAAACTATAATCATAATTTAAGAAGAAATTTAACTATAGTTTTATTTGCTTTATTTGTTTTGATACAATCCACTCACAGTTAAAACTATAACTAAATTCATGTATTACTGTATCACCATAGTTAACACTAAAAGAAAATAAATTTGCAGTATTTCGGTTAGATGAGTATATTGCCAATTCTGTATCTAAAGAAAATGATTTATTTGACATAATTGTAAATATTCCATGATAACGAAAAAGCATAATAATAATGATACAGGTTTCAAAGCTGAAAATTTCAGATGGCTAAACATTGAAATACAATATGCAACTTAATTAAACATACAATAATAAACTATAATAATAATAATAAATACTAATGTAAACAAAACAAATATTTCAAGTGCTCTTACTTTTGTGATTCTAAATATCGCTGTTACTAGTAAATTCGAATTCATCATCAGAGTTATCCACATGAATAATAAATTCATTGTCATTATCGAATAAAGAGTCCCTTTCGATGTATTCCTTTTCAATATATTTTATATGTGTACATTCTGCCTTCCATATATCAGGAGACACCTCGTCAAATGCTTGTTATATTAATGCTTCCAGATTTCCACTGAAATCTATATTTGTTTTTGCCACCTTTCTCTTTACCATACTCCAAATTAATTCAATTGGATTTAAGTCACAGTGATAGGGTGATGATCGTAGGACTATGTGGTCATGACATATTGCATAAGTATCTATATCACATGCTGCTAAAGGTCTATTCCTTCTTACCATTTCCAAAAGTTCGCATTTTAACATCGTATAGAATATTTTTAGATTGCAACCAAGATGAAATTACCCTTTTTTTTGACGCGGCAGTTGGTTTTTTTTAAATTGCACACTATGATATGGTGTATTATCACACGAATAGAGTTTTCAGGTAATCGTGGCACGAATTCTGTTTTTAACCGTTTAGAAAAGTTTTCACAATTTATGTCATCATGATAGTCGCCCGTTTTTACTTTCGATTTGAATAAAAGTAAAATACCATCAATAAACCCCATTTATCCTCCTGTGTGGGCCGTAATCTACCTGCCCTGTCCTTCTTTCATACTCCTCTTTCTTTAATACTTTGCCAGCATTTTCCCACTGTATAATTTTTATGCACGAAGCTTTCATCCAAATATATTACATGCCTTTTCTTCGCTCCTAGCACTATCATTTTGTATTAAAAATCCTAGATACCATGCTCTCCATGTAACAATGTCGTAGCGTTCCATTAAAGATATTCTATTAGACTGGCCCATACCAAAAATTATCTTTGGTAAAATTTTCTTGCAGTCTGTGAATTAAGTTTCCTGGCTCATATAAGAATGCAAAACATTCAAAGTAGGGCAGTCTTGCTAACGGTATGTAGTGATCGTATTTTGTTACGAAGTTCACATCTACAATTTTTATAAGCAAGAATAATAATATAGCAACGTTAAAAATGTAAACATATTACTTGCTCGCATCATCTAGAACAGGGGTGAGCAACCTTTTTAATCAACGGGCCAATTTAAATTTTAAAATTTTGTGGCGGGCCGCACATAAAGTAACACTTATTAATAATTTACAAAACTTTATTTATAATAAACATTAGAATAAAAAATATAAAATTAAAAAAAAGTAAAGATTTCATATACATATTTTAATGCAAATTAAAAACAAACAAGAAAAGAACAAAACAACGAATTTGCCTGAAATTTTTAATGAGAAATTTGGCACTGTTTTTTCGATACAAGCTGATCAATATCAACCGGAATTGACGAGATAGCTACACGTACGCAGCTTTCTAATCGTGCATCACTCAGTCTTGATCGGTAGTCATTTTTGATTAATTTCATGGTTGAAAATAATTGTTCGCAAACATACGTACTTCCGAACAGAGACATCATTTGCTTTGCATTTTTCGTTAAAAGCGGAAATTTCTCAGGCCTTACATAAGATTTATAAAAATTTTCGATTTTTACTGAGAAAAATCCATTTTTTAAATCGGTATTATTCTGCATGTCAATCACTTCCATTTGAAGATCTTCGGGAACTGTATCCACATCGATATTAAATGGCGAGGAAAACATTTTCATGGAAACCGCTGTCTTCTCAGGTTTGAACATTTGGAATCGTAATTGAAATTCGTTGATTAAAATGTCTATATATTGTGCGTATTTTTGAGAAGTAGTAACGTTTTCTTTTTCTAAATGTGGAAAGTGAGACACATTATTCTGCAAAAGATGCTGTTCCCACAATTTTAATTTGCACTCAAAGCCCTGAATTTTATCATATAAATTGTGAATAAACTGTTCTTTGCCTTGAAGTTTCACATTAAGATCATTGAGATGCCGAGTCATGTCGATAAGAAACCCAAAATCGCACATCCATTCTTTATTACCAAAATGAGGAAAGGCATATCCCTTCATATCCAAGAACAATTGTATTTCGCTTTTTAAGTTCTATACTCTTTTTAGCATTGCACCTCTACTAAGCCAACGTACTTCGGTATTAAAAACCACGTCGCCATATTCAGTTTCTAAATCTTTCAGGAATTCTTTAAATTCACGGTGATTTAACGCGCGCGACTTTATAAAATTGATTAGTTTAATTATTGGTACTGTGACATTTGACAAACTCAATCTTTTCGCACATAAATTTTCCTGGTGAATTATGCAGTGGTTAACGAATATTTCACTTCCTGTGACCTTCTTAATGTCTTGAAATAGCCTTCCCGATACTCCTACCTCCATGCTTGACATTGCTCGTGCTCCATCTGTCGATATACCAATAATCTTTTCTAATAAAATTGAAAAATTTTCCAACACAGACTTTAGTTCATCGTACAGGTCTTTGCCGGTTGTAGTCCCTTGCATTGGAATCAGTGAACAGAATTCTTCGGTAATATTAAATTTGGTGTCAATACCACGTAAAAATATAGCCAGTTGTGCTGTATCGCTAATATCGCAACTCTCATCAAGTGCCAAAGAACAGTATTCGAATTTTGCAATGCGTTCACGAAGCGTTGTTGCTATGTTCTCGGACAAGTCTTCAATTCTCCTTGCAATGGTGAATCTTGAAAACTAATGTTTGAAATAATTTTTATTTTATCAGGAAATGCTATTTCTGCAACAGCAGTCAAACATTCTTTTATCATCTCTCCATCCGTAGAGGGTTTCATTTTCTTTGTCAGTATTTGACTGACAACAAAACTAGCCTTTACTGCCGTATTTGATAAAATAGCTTGATTTTTAAAAATACCCTGTTGTTTTCCCAAGTTTTTCTCCACTTGATTAAACTTATCTATCCGGAGTTGTCCTGTTAAGTTTTTATATTGTTGTTCATGTTTTGTATCGTAATGCCTTTTTATGTTATATTCTTTTAATGTCGACACAGTCTCTGAGCATATTAAGCATACAGCTTTATCTTTGACGAAAGTGAAAAAATAATCAAATTTCCATTTTTCTTGGAAATGCCTGTGCTCATCCGCAACCTTCCGTTTTTTTGTTTGCTTTTCCGACATGCTATTATGGATTAAAAATTTGAAAGTTAAAAAAAATTGTAGGGAAACTTAATTTTGAATAAAAAACTCTAATATTACCTTTTGAAAATAATATTGCACTCACGCCTTTCAAGAAACACAAGAATTGCTAAAATTGCTAGTTAACAGCTTACCAGTCTGACTGATTGTGTGACAGAAGCAAACATAAACAAGCACAGACGCGCGTTCGTATTGTATGTTTGAACAAGTCGCCGACAAGTGTGTACTCGTCACAAAAAATCGCGCAGACGCGGCACGTTCGTATTGCATGTTTGACAAGTCGCCGACAAATGAGTAACTCGTCACAAAAAATTGTTTCGGTTTAGTATGTACTACCATTTTATTATAATTAATTTTATAACAATATATTGATGGGAGAAAGTCGATAAAATAAATTCAATTTTAGAAATGCTTGGCGGGCCGCATAAACATGTTTAACGGGCCGCGTGTTGCTCATCCCTGATCTAGAACAATTTTACGAGATGGTTTGATCGATGGGTTTTTGCAGACACACTAGAACATGATGGTTGTAGTCGCTCAGTACTACGAGTATTACACATTCTGTGTCTAATACGTTCTGATTTTGCTCTCTGCTCAAACAAATAGTATTTAGCTTTTAAAAAAGCTCTTTTTATAAAGTAACAAAATTATAAAGGAAGATACAAATGTAAATAACAAGGCAGAAGCCAGTTAAACGAAATCGCACATAGAAACAAGAAAATTGTGAAAAGGGACTGCAAATTAGTTGGCATATTTTCTGTCCGTCAATTCAACTTGGTTTTACTATAGCTACAGTGTTGCGTGGTCGATTCGACTGTAGGTTGCTTGTAGTGTTAGCCGGCCAGAACGCCACTGTCAGCACATGTAGTTTGGTAGTGGGAAACGGAATATACACGATCATTTAACTTTAGGAATAACCGTTGTAAAAAAATTAATTAGTGCCAGTTTCATATAAAAGTATGAATAGTTTTTATTTGGTTTGATCATCAAACGATATGGACGCGATACACCTTCTGCAATTGTACACTTTGTATATAAAAAACCCTTACTATGAAAAAATAATTAATCGAATATGCTCGAAGTTACTAAAACATTTCCTAACTTCCTCTTCAACTTCACCCTAGACTTGATTTCCCTTCATTTTATGGTACTTTATCAATATGTCGTAATTTGAATTATAATAGAACACAGTATTTATATCGGATTTTATTTTACAGCACAAATATATGATATTCTGGACAGCTTAGTAAATTCAATAATATCTGCATTATCTGGTCCGGCAAAACAGTTTTACGAACGAGAATTCGATTTCTTCGACAAAATAACGAACATCAGCGGACAAATTCGTCCATTCCCGAAAGGCATTGAACGAAAGAGAGCTTGTTTAGATGCATTGAGTAAAATAGAGGTCAGTCAACCTACGAATTCTAAAAAATAATTGCCGAAGTATGAATATTATTTCTTTATATGCAATAGGTACAACCGGGATGCTACTTACCTAGCAATCCAGAAGCGATGGTGATTGATATAGATTATAAAAGCGGAACCCCAATGCAGAGCGCGGCAAAAGCGCCGTATTTAGCTCGATTTAAAGTAGCTAGGTGTGGCATCAACGAATTAGAACATATAGCTATGGAAATATCTAATAACCAGGTAAATAGTCCACAGAGTATAAAATCCGATCAACAGTAAGAATATGATTTATATTGAAAAAATTGTTAATATGGCTAAATTTAGTGGTAATAAGCGTTCAAGTTAGTATTGTACTGTCCTCTGTGAAGGATGTGATTTAAAATTAGTGAATTATACTGAAAGAATTTGATGTAACACAATGAGTGATGTAAATCGTATTCTTCTCTATTGCTTGTTTTTTATGAAATTTTCTGAAGAAATTGCACGTTAAATAGTTTTCTTTTAACAAATCCTGTTTTCCAATTTACAGGAACATAATCTATCTTTGGGACAAGAAATATGGCAAGCAGCTATTTTCAAAGTAGGTGATGATGTCAGGCAAGATATGCTCGCCCTCCAAGTCATAGGCATATTTAAGAATGTCTTCCAAACAGTGGGCTTAGATTTATACCTGTTCCCTTATAGAGTAGTGGCAACAGCCCCTGGTGTACGTTAACTGAAATAATTTTTAGAAAATTTCAACGTAATTGTGGAATTTTAGTGCGGTGTCATTGAATGTGTACCTAACGCGAAGTCCAGAGACCAATTAGGTAGACAGACCGACATAGGAATGTACGAATACTTCTTGAAAAAGTACGGCGATGAGGGATCGCAAGAATTTCAGCAAGCTAGAAGAAATTTCGTAATATCCATGGCTGCTTATAGCGTTGTGGGATTCTTATTGCAGATAAAGGATAGACATAACGGAAATATAATGCTTGATACGGAAGGACACATCATCCATATTGGTAACCTTACTATTATTTAAGTTATCCTAATTTATAATGTGTAATAATTGTTATGCTGCTACCAGACTACGATACCGCTAATGAAAAATATCGTAATAATGGTAACACTATTGATATTTACATTTACCTGTTATCTTTTACAGATTTTGGTTTTATGTTTGAGTCATCTCCTGGCGGAAATTTGGGCTTTGAACCTGATATTAAACTGACAGATGAAATGGTTATGATCATGGGTGGTAAAATGGAAGCTCAACCGTTCCGTTGGTTTTGTGAACTCTGTATTCAAGCGTATTTAGCTGTGAGGTATGTACAAAAAATAAGTTAGGCTAAGAAAGATAGATTTGTTATAATTTGTTTACGGAAACAAGTGAGTTTTGTGTCTTCAACATATGTGTTTTATATACAGTAATCCCTCATTTACATGTGGACATGTCACACGCGATTTCGCTTATCCGCGGTTTTTTGTTTTTAAAAAATAGAAAGGAGTCCGATGGGGCGTATCAAAGTGAGGTAGTGGCGTCTTCCCCAGAGGCGTTGAACCGTGAAGACATTCATTGTCGTAAGCCGTTAATTTGCAGAAAAACGCTTTCTTTCCGTTTTGACAGACTGTGTTAAATTTAGAAATAGAAAAGCCGCAGAATATACACTTTGTCACTAATTGACTTTACTATAGATATGCTTGATCAAAAAGTTTTGAATTTTGTTCGAATGTTTGGCGATGCCACCCTACTTGGTCTGAAAAGAATTTCAAGCACACCATTTCGGTCAATTATACGGCAAAATATTATCGAGAATATGGAACTATAAGTTTATGCAAAATTTCATAAATATCGGAAAACTTTGACTAAATCAGTATTTGTTTTTATTGTAGCATTCTAACTACAGAAAAACAAGTATTCTGTCTAAGTTATCAAAAAAAAAAAAAAAAAAAAAATTAATGTAAGTTTCTAATTAAGTATTTTATTCAAAAAAAGAAAATACATAACAATTACTCAATTTCAATTTCTCCAGGATCCACACAATTGATTTCAAACGATTTTTTTAAGATTTGATTTTAATCTTAGATAATGACAATTCAATTTGTTTTATTTTTTAATAATAATTCAATTGTTTACATTCTACGCGAGTTTTCGTTAATCGAATTAAGAAATTTAAAATGTGCCAATCGTTGGGAAATTCAAATTGAATAGTTGTTATATATTTTCTCTTTTTTTTTTTTTTAATAAAATACTTTATTAGAAACTTAGACATTTTTTTGACAGCTTATAGAGAATACTTGTAGTTACAATACAAAAATACAAAACTGATACTGATTTAGTCAAAGTGAGCCGGTATTTGTCAAATTTTGCATAGGGTCATAGTTTCATATTTTGAACAACTTTTCCCATTTGTCATGATGGCCTTGATTTTCAAAAAGTAAGAATGTAGTTGACATTCTTTTCAGACCAAGCAGGACGGCATCTCAAAATATTAAAACGAGATTCCAAAAGTTTTGATTAATTATACCTATAGTGAAGTCAATCCGGGGACAAATTCTATAAACAGGTTGTCATTTTTAAATAGTAAATAATAATAATGCCTTTAGTATCCGCTAGAGAATGAAATCTCTAATTACAGGCTAACAAAATAAACTGAAACATATACTAAAACAAAATCTAGCATTCGGAACGTAATGACTATATCCAAATGAGAAAGACATAAATAAATACTCTAATAGTAATTTGAACTAAAAATAATTATATTGATTAATTGATTATTTATATCCCATTGATCTGAAATAAGGTTAAAGTTGCCGCACATAATACGTACTACGGATAACTGCCAATGTATGTCCGAGATGTATCAACGTAAAAGGTGGAAAACCTAGATTAAATCTAACTGACTCAACAGGTCGATACAATCAATTTTGTTGTTCTCTAGTTAATGCAAACATTTTACGCTAGCTATTTTGTGTCTGGCTTCCAGTGAATGGAATCCCAATCTATCCAATAAATTAGTATAATCAGCACCTCCAGGTGGATAGTAACCATTAACGAAGTAACACATGAATTTAAAAAAATACTTTGGACTCTTTCAACAGACAGCAAATGGACAGCAAAACGAGGATACCATATTATGGAAGCGTGTTCTAATGTAAAGCGCACATAACTTCTGTAATGTATCCACAAGATCTCCATGCTGCTAAATGAATGGGAGTTGCGAATAATAGAACCAAGCATTTTTGTAGGCTTGGGTTGTGGTTGCAAGTACATAGATGTGATATAAAGGAATTTTTTTGAGAGGAACTTTACTGGACCTACCCCATCTTTTGGGTTTAATAAAGGTCTCCTTAAAGGGGAGATAAAGAAATGGACAGCATCCATCACAACAAAACACTGGAACATTCAACAAGTTTCTGAGCTACGATGCTAGGAGGGCGGACCTCGCCCTAAAACTGGACAGGAGAAGCTTAAAGACACTGACGGAGGCACTCACAGGCCACTATACCTGCAACAAGCACCTACACAAAATGGGCTCATCCAACACGGACACTTGCAGATTCCGCGGTGAAGAAGAGGAGTCAATGGAACACTTGATCACTAACTGTGGGACACTAGGCCACAGGAGATACAGAATACTACATGCATATACGCTGAGTGAAGGGGACCTATTAACACTCCCTTTGAAGGAGCTGATCCTGTTCCTAAACGTATTAAATAAATAAAAAACAAGGGGAAGCACAATAGATCAACGTGGTCGCAGTGCAAAGGGCCACTTTGGGCCAGACCCCACTCCATTACATTACATTACAAAGGATTTTTTTAGCCGAAACAACTTTTAAGTCTTTGGTAGAACTAGCACGACCCAAGTAAACATTTTGTAGTTATAGATATATTCAATGGAGTGTAATTGTCTAGTGTCGGTTACAACTTTACATGTTGATATATTTAGTTCCAATGTATTAAAGTAACACCACTGATAAACCACATCAACTTGATTCTGTAGACCAGGCATGGGCAACCTATTTTTGTACAAGTTTTATGCTGTGAGTAATCTTGAAAAATATACATTTTTGTAGTATCCTTATGATTCATTATGAATTAAGTTTAGACGGGCCGTGCTAATATGCAACGAAAGAATTCAGTAGCGGACCGGACAAATTTTACTCGAGGGCCGCATGTGGCCCGCGGGCCGGAGGTTGCCCATAGCTGCTGTAGACGAAGACAAACAGTACTGTCATATATTTTGATGAGAATAACTTCAAGTGATCTGTAAAGGCGAAAAATTTGCTTTAAATATTCGTAAAGAGATCATCAACTAAAATCAAGAACAGCGGATCTAAATAGGGTCATTGGGGCATTCCAAAGACAACATGCGCGAGAACTAAATAAAGCATACCACCAAGTAATAGGGAGACAAAACGTAAAATTACAGTTACAAATTTAGAGTCAGGAACTAGAAAGTGAAGAACAAATTTTCCGAAAAAGTTAAATTGTAAGAAGATCGCCACTGCTAAGGAAAACAGGAGAGAGACAGAAGATAGGAGGCGATACTAAAAGCTACATAGACAAGAAATATGAGAAGAAATGAATGATGGATTCAATAGGAGCAATGAGTAAACGGAAATCTAAGAAAAGAATTAAGTTAAATTAAAAAAGATATGATAATAGTAAACTATTTTTGGGGAGCCAAAATCTTAAAATACAATCTGAATTAGTCCATATAACGACCTGATTAGATTAGGTACGTTCATTAACGTGCTTTTGCACGCTACTAAGTAACTATGCAAGAACTTACTAAGTAAGCATAAATTGCATCTGCCAATAATCCGTGAGGGGAAATTAATCTTTGTAAATTGTAGACCGATATACTGTACTCACCAGCCCCAATAAGGACAAAACTAATTAATCTGCAGTTACTACAGCTTACAGTTACTTGATAGCGTGCAATTTAATTACGTCGTTATATTGAGTCATCAAGATTTTATTTTATTAAAAAGAAAATTGCAAAATAAAGAAAAGGAGAAGCAAGAACAGAATGAAAAATTAGAGGAGAGAATATAAACGTTGGACGAAAATATGGAAAAAGAGAATAAAGAAAAGATGAGTAATAATGTAATAACAAATACAAAACTTTGTGGGAAATTAAGAACTGAGATAGAAATATTTATAAAGGAAGAACTAAATGTACAGACTGGAATTGTAGAAGCGTACAGGATTACAGGAGGCATTATCGTACCGAAATTTCAAAAATAATAAGAGGAGAAAAAGATAATGCAACACAGGAAAATTGAAAAGCTATTTATCGGGTGTGTATAAATTGGCGAGAATGCTACACGTGACATAACCCCTTATAAAATTCTTGGAGAGAAGTTCGTTGGCGATAGAACCTTCCATAAAAAAGAATTCTTTTACTGACAAGCAACATGTTCAACACACTTAATAATTACGTTTCTTCTCTGAAATTGGACTGGGACGAATCCACAATTTAAAATTCGATCAAGAAGGCAACGTTATAAAAAAGTAAACGTAACCATGTTTATTGGTAACAAGCTGGATGTACGGATTATTCAAGTGTCTTGATAAAAGAAAGTTAAATCGTCAATTTCCTGGGAAATAGAGTGGCAGAAATCACCCAGTTGAATGGCTAGTTTAGCTGATATTACACCAATGGATTTCTTTATGTAAGGAGCGTTAAAAGAAAAAGTGTACCCTCATGGTGCCGAATATAATTCAGATTAATATGCCTGCTACGATACAAAAAGTTTACAGTGAATTTATTAAAAGAGTTGCAAACAAAATTGTTAAATCTGTTTTAAGTTAAGAATTAATACTTATTAAGTTGTTTATTTCAAAAACTAAAAATAAAAGTATCAGCCGCAATAATATTAAATTTATAAGTTTGTTATGTCTTTAGTCAAATCTAAATATGTTTTTTCGGGCGTTTTAAGGAAAGCAGAATTTTTTATAAAGCATTACTTTTCTGTAAAACGCATATTTAAAGAGTTTTCCGCTTTGTAATCCAATCCATGGAGAAATTTACGAATTTCTTTTATTGATTTTGAAAGATCTTTTCACTGCCGAACTGACAGTATAAAAATGTCGCGATCTTACATAAAAAATTCTTCGAGTAAATGACAATTGAATGTTAGAAAACGTAAATTTTGTTGTTAAATATCTCAAAATCAAGTAAAAAATATTGGGGATTACTATTTAAAAGAAATATTATGACGTCATTACTAAAAACAACTAATGTTTGAAAATCGACTGTCATATAAAAATGTGTATTTTTATCAAGTAAATCAACAAATCAAGGATTTCTTTCAACAGAATTTTATTTCGGTTTTACTGAATTTATTCCATACTTTAGGCGCCCACTGTAATATATACATATATATTCGTACATATAGGTACAGCATGCCCTTGGATTGACTTCACCATAGGTATAATTGATTAAAGTTATTGGAGTTCGTTTTAATGTCTTGGGATGCCACCCTGCTTGATGTGAAAAGAATTTCAAGCACATTTTTCCTTTTTAAAAATTAAGGTCGTCATGACAATGGAGCAAAACAATTTTTTCTGTCGAAGTAAAGTGCCATTTCGGTCAATAAATAATAAGTGTGATTGAGAAAAGTTGTTCAGAATATGAAATTATGACTCTATCCAAAATTTGATCCATATCGGATCACTTTGACTAAATCAGTATTTATTTTGTATTCTGGCATTACAATCACAAAAAACGAAACAGTATTCTTTGTAAGTTGTAAAAAAATATAAGTTTCTAACGAAGTACTTTATTTCAAAAAAGAACATACATAACAATTACTTAATTTGAATTCCTCCAGGATCGACACATTTTCCCATCTTAACTTGATCAGCAGCATCACTAATTTTTGTTTTAATAATTTAAAGCTATAATGAAGACCACATGAATAAACCTTTTGTTTCAAATAACCCCGTAAATAGAAATCTCAAGGAGCGAAATCAGGCTCAGGCGATTTCGCTGGCCAGTGTATCGAAACATCGTCCAACCCGCCTTTCGTGAAAGGATTACTTTAAAAAATTTGTATTCAGTTTGTTTTATTTTATTAATAATAATTCAATTGTTTACGTATTACGCGAGTTTTAGTTGATTGGGTACTTGTTATATCATTTTCCTTATTTTGAATAAAATACTTTATTAGGAACTTCCATTTTTTTTTTTTTTGACAACTTATACAGAAGTATGTAATTAGTGGTAGTTCTGTAGTTGCAATTCAAGAATACAAAACAAATACTGATTTAATCAAAGTAATCTCATATTTACTGCATTGTTTGATAGGGCCATAATTTCATACTCTGAACAACTTTCCTCAATAACGTTTTGCCGTATTATTGACCGCAATGGCACTTTACTTCGTTAATTACCGGGGGTGTGGAAGGGTTGTAGTGAGTTGATGTTTAAAGAGGGTGGTTGAATTGCAGGGTGTTTGATTTGTTGAAAAAAAGGATGATTGTTGAGTTGATAATTAATTGAGCGGCTAGCTTGAAACCACCCTTACGTAATAACATTAATAAGATTTTGATAAAGGTGAACGTGGAGAACTGCAAAAGGGTTAAAATAAGCTAAAATAAAACACGTATTTATTTGCTTGGTAAATAAAACGAACGGTAAGTCATAATTAAATAATTCATAAAGCATAAATAAAATCTGAAATAGATCTTTCAATAAATAATAAATGAATCGACAAGCAAGGTTAACTTCGACGGATCGACCGGGTTGACCTTGCCGCGGTACATGGTATCAAAACAATAAGCAGGGCCGCATTAAAGGCAGAAGTGAAAGTTTTAAAATTTAAAATGTCAGATTCCGAGAGTGCTAGCTCCGATGCTAAGAGGAGAAGGGGAGAAGGCAAGGACATATTTGATAGAAGTAAAAAAATATATAGATCACCTCCAAGTCGAGACAAAGAGAAGAGTGTGGAGAAAATGTTACAGAAATTTGCAAACAAGTATTAGAAGAAATTAGGCAAATCAGAAGAGAACAGAACAAAATGAGCAAAGAATTGGAAAGCAGCAACAACGAAATGAGAGCATTAAGAGATGAAATGAAAGTGATGAACCAGAAATGGGAGCAAAAATATAATGAATTGGAAAACAATTATATGAACTTAGAAAGAAAAGTGGAAAATATGGAGAAAGAGAAACGTAAAAACAATATAATTGTAACCGGAATAGAGATAGAAGAAAGAAATGGAGATCTGAAAAAATAGATGGGGGAATGGATGAACGCGGAGCTAGGAGTGGAGAGTAAGCTTAAAGAAGTGAGAAAGATTACGCAGAATAAAATTATCGTGGTGATGGAAAATTTTGATGAAAAGTTAGGAATACTAAGAAGCAAAATGAAATTGAAAGGAAAAAATATATATATTAGTAGTGATCTGACGCCGCAGGAAAGAAACGTTCAAAGGAAGTTAAGACAAATAGCAAAGACAATGAGAGAAGAAGGAAAATCCGTTAAGATGGGACATATGAGGTTGATATTTGATGGAAAGGAGATGTTATGGAATGAAAGAGAGGAAAGGATAACAGAAAGACCTACAAAAAACTAGCAAATAAAAAATGTGAACGGAAGGAGACGGTTTTGACTTGGCAAGAAAATGGACATGAGCCGGCAAATCAAATAGGTATGGAAGTTCAAGAGACGAATAACAAATTTGAGAGGAATCGTATGAGTAATATGAGGAAAACAGTCAGAAATACAAAACTCAGAGTTAGTACGTGGAACGTAAGAACTATGTTAGTAGTAGGAAAAATGCAAGAAGTAGCAAAAGAACTGGAAAGATATAGAATAGACATAGCCGCAATACGATTATATAATATATAAGAGGTGCGATGGGAGGGACAAGGAAGATTAGATAAAGAGGGCTTTACAATATTATATTCAGGAGATGAAAAGCAAGGCCATACGGGAGTAGCATTTATGATACTGGAAAAACTAAGACAAAAGGTAATGGAATTCAAACCAATAAATGAAAACCTAGCTTACACTAGACTAGATACAAAGCCACTTAAATTGTCATTGCTGAATGTATACGCGCCGACTGAACCCGCAGACGAGGAAGTAAAGGTTAAGTTTTACGAAAGGGTGGAGAAGGAAATTGAAAAATACCGAAAGAAGATACTGTTATTGTCTTAGGCGATTTTAATGCACAGATAGGAAACGAGGAATATATCAAACAAGTAGCAGGAAAGCATACAATACACAATAAGACAAATGACAACGGACATCGATTGTGTAATCTAGCGGAAAGAGCAAATTTGGTCATTAGTAGTACTAAACACGAACATAAAAAGTGCATAAAATAACATGGATTTCACCAGATCAGAAAACTCAAACGCAAATAGACCATGTATTGGTTAACAAAAGGAAACAGTCGTCCATATTAGATGTAAGAACATATAGAGGAGCTTGTGCGGACTCGGATCATTTTATGGTGACAGCGACAGTAAAATTGAAAATAAAAGGAAGAATGAATATGAAAAGGAGGGAAAATAAATGGAATATAGAGGAATTAAATAGCGAGAGAACGAGGGAAAAGTACAAACACGAGATAGAGAGACAGTTAAGGGAGAGCAGTGATGGGAATGATTTAGAAACAAGATGGAATACTATTAAGGAACGTATCAATAAAGCAGCAGAAAAGTGTGTTGGGAAAAAGGGAAAGAAAAATACGCAATGAATGGTATAATGAATCGTGTCAGAAAAAGCTAGTAGCAAAGGTGGAAATGAGAAACAAATGGATAAGATCGAGAAGAAATGAGGACAGAGAAGAATATGAAAACGCGAGAAAAGATTGTAAAAAACAATGCGAAAATGTAAGAGGAAATGGATAAAGAACGAGATGAAAAGTATAGAGGAAGAAAATAAGAAAACAAATACTAAAAGGTATTATCAAAAAATCAACGAACATAACAAACCATATAAACATAGAATGAGTGGCATAAGGGATAGTGGAGGCAGGGTAGTCGAAGGGGAGGAGCAATATAAAGAAGTATGGGTAGAGCATTTCAAAGGCCTGCTTACAGATAGCCAATATAATGAAGAACCATTTGAGGAGGAGGATGATGAAATTGTAGTGCAAGAGCCAACACTGAAAGAAGTGAAAGAAATTATAAAAGCTAGTAGAAATGGAAAAGCACCAGGAAAAGATGGTATAAATAACGAATTACTACGTTACGAATTACTACAATACTTCAAATCCAGTTTTTCCTTTGTTTTGTCTCCCAAGTGAAGTACATCTTTTTGAAGACCGGTGTTTTTTTAATTTGATACCAAAAAATGGGCTGATTTTGAAAATTTATATTTTCATTACTGTTCCTTGCAAAAAGTTATATGCTTCATTTTAATAACTCATTGAAAATTACAATATAATGCAATAACACCTTCCTCGCCCTCTACTTAACAAAGTTTTAACATGAATGATTTTAGCATTTTATTTTGCTCTACGTTCTTAAAAATTTTTTAAGGTGAATAGCATACTTCTATAAGCATTTACACTACCAGAATCTTACTTATGCTTAGATAGTAGTTATATATGGATGTAAATATCTGCCCAAAATAATATGAAGTATTATTTGAATAGTATTGAATTGGTTAAAGTATAAAATATCGCGTGGTTGTAGATCCAAGAGGAATTTGTAACACGGTCAAAAGTCAAAAGCACCAGGAAAAGATGGTATAAATAACGAATTATTCAAATGCGGGGGAGAGGGTCTGCAAGAATACATATACGAATTGATACGGAAAGTGTGGAATGAAGAAACGATGCCAAAAGAATGGGAATCGGGGCAAATAGTGACATTACACAAGAAAGCAGACCAACGAAGTTGCAAAAACTATAGAGGAATCACGCTTTTAAGCACAACATATAAAATCCTATCATCAATAATACAGAGAAGATTAGCAAGTACAATGGAAAGCTTTACGGGGCAATATCAATATGGTTTCAGAAACGGAAAGTCCACTACGGATGCGGTGCATAACATAAAACAAATACTGGAAAAGGCATACCAATACAATATGGAATTGGAATTCTTGTTTATAGACTTTCAGCAAGCATTTGACAGTATTAGAACGAGAGAGCTTATCTCGGCAATGAGAGAACTCAATGTGCCAGCGAAACTAAGAAGACTTATAGTAATGACATTAAAAACAACAAAGGTTAGTGTGAAAACATCGAAAGGAGAAACGAACGAATTCGAAACAAATAAGGGTGTTAGGCAGGGTGACTCATTATCTGCGACGTTATTCAATTTAGTATTGGAACATGTGACAAAAAATATAAACAAAGGCACATTGAGAACAAGAGGAAGCCAAATAGTAGCATATGCGGATGACGTAGTGGTCATAACGAAAAGAAGAAAGATAATGGTTCAAATACTGCAAGAAATAATTAAAGAAGGGGAGAAACTGGGTCTGAAAATCAATGAAACAAAAACGAAATTGATGAGAGTTAGGAAAAAGGGCAAAGAAAATAAAAAATTTAAAGTAGAAAACCTTACATTTGAAGAGGTTGATAAATTCAAATACCTGGGTATTATGGTATCAAATGATGGAAGTAGAGAAGCCGAAATAAAAGAAAAAATTATGGCAACAGACAGAGCCTTTTATGCCAACAGGAAATTGTTAAAAAACGTAAATCTCTCTAAAAAAATAAAATAAAAATATACAACACAATAATAAGACCGGTGCTTATGTATTCAGCGGAAACGATGACAATGACTAAGAGAGATGAAGAAAATCTAAGAATACTCGAGCGGAAAATATTAAGAACCATAATGGGGCCAATTAAACTAACAGACAATGAATTCAGAATAAGAACGAATGAAGAACTACAAGAGGAAATTGGGGGAGAAGATGTGGTAAAAAAATAAAGCGGCAAAGAATAAAATGGTTGGGGCATGTATGGAGGGCAGGGGAGGAATCCATAATCAGGATGTTGCTGGAATGGAAGCCGGGGGCAAGATGAGAAGAGGAAGACTGAGGTCCAGATGGCTGGAAGAGGTGTTGGAGGATCTAAGGGGAGCAGGCGTTAACAACTGGCAGAAAAACGACGGATAGAAGAATCTGGAAAGAAATAAGCCAGAAGATATGAAAACATAGGATGGGGACCGATCCACCCCGGAAATTATGGATTTAGAAAGCTTTTAAAGCGGTGAAGCCCCGATGGGGTGTTTTAACCACTGTATATATAAATAAAACGAACACTGTCCTTTGAGAACGTATATTAATTATATTAATTAAATCCTTAAATAATTAAACCAAAAAACAGTAATCAAGTGCGATTTAAATTTGGAAAATGCGTTGTCGTACGTTTGTGTGTGAATGTGTGAATGCGTGAATGCGTGGTGTGGAATAATAATACGAAAGATAAATTAGGTAAATTAGAACAATAGGGGCTAACTGACTGCGTGGTACCTGAGCTTGAAGATAGGGCTTCGAAGCTTGTATGCGATGTCTGCCGGGCAGCAGAATGGCAGAGACGGGGGCTCCGATGGTAGTCGTTTGTGTAGGTGAAGTGTGTGAGTCTGTGAATACTTACTTAGAGGCACTAAGTGAAGTGTTGAGTGTGTGGGTGTCAGCAAGTGGCTGAAGTAAAATTCGCGAGATTTGTATTTAAATGTCGCTGAAGGGTGCGAGGGGTCGGATGAAATTAGAAAGTTGGGATGGTCAGTTTACAAGAAATACGCAGGCCTTTTTTACCTACTAGGGGATCGAAAGGTCGGAAAAAGGTCACAAACGTATACTCGCAAACATAAAATTGCAAAAATTAATTTTAAATAACTTTACTTCAACTGAATGTAACACGCAGATGTTGGCTAAAATATTAAGAAAAATAATTTAATCGCGTATTTAAAATGATGAGGGAATTATTTTAGTTAACGAAGTGTAACAACTTTATCAGAAAATGTTTTCTTTTCTCAATTGTCACGACGACCTTGATTTTTAAAAAGTAAAAATGTGCTTGAAATTCCTTTCGGACCAAACAGGGCGGCATCCCAAAACATTAAAACGACATTTAACAAAATTTGATCAATTATAGCTATAGTGAAGTCAATCCGGGGAGATATTGTATATATGAAGTGCTTAATTCCTTTATAGCAAAGTTTATTGCTGTAACTTATCGATTAAGGTGTTTCTCTAGGAATGCTAGATTTTTTTTTCACGAGTAATTGAAGTTTAGATTAAATCATAAAAATAAAAGAATAAGATCTGGACATAAATATTCGGTTTTGTATCGGAAATAGCTGCTATTCCTAGTGGCGCGATATTGTCAAATTAAAATATTTCAAATAAACTGAAAATTTTTTAATAACCGACGATGAATATTTTACTTTCCTAGACCGCATCGTGAAGCAATCGTTTCATTGGTATCGCTAATGTTGGATACAGGACTGCCATGCTTCCGTGGACAAACCATAAAACTACTAAGGGCCAGGTTTGCTCCGAATGTAACCGATAAAGAAGCCGCCGCCTATATGTTAAACGTCATACGTAACAGCTTCTTGAACTTCAGGACGCGTACATACGATATGATCCAGTATTATCAAAACCAAATTCCATATTAAGGTATAGGTAATTAGATTTTATTACTAAGAGGTTAATAAAAGATTTTTTTTTCGTATACATGCTGCGTCAAAATTTTGCTTGTAACGTGTAACGAATGGACATATTGAATCTAATCAAAATGTTGAATATATAGTTTTATTTTTTTACAGTCATTCTATTATAACGGCAATATTTCTGCAGTGCAAATGTATTGATAGAGAAGAGATTTCGTTTATCACTTTTGTGCCGGTAATAAGTAAAATATGTGACAGGCGAAAGTGTGATATCAAACTTTTGAAACAGTTTGTATACATCGATTTACAATGTATAGCAGTCACAGTTTCAGAAATACACATTGCGTCATCAGCAGAATAAACTAAATTGCATATTTTTTGTTCGTTTGGCTACGCCTCCCTCATTGTGTTCGCGCAGATTGACATGCCGTTGTTAATTACGGGGGGGGTATTGGGGTGATTGATTAGAGAATGAGAGGGTGTGTTGTGGTGGTTGCAGGGTGTTTGATTTGTAAAAAAATGATTGAGTGAGTGATTGATTGATAATTGATTGAGCGGCTAGCTTGACACTCCCTTACGTAATAACATTTTGGTGAAGGTAAACGTGGAGAAGTGCAAAAGGGTTAAAAAAATAAAACACTTATTTATTTGCTTGGTAAATAAAACGAGCACTGTCCTTTGAGAACGTATATTAATTGTATTAATTAAATCGTTAAATAATTAAAGCAAAAAAACGATAATCAAATGCGGTTTAAATTTGGAAAATGCGTAGTCGTACGTTTGTGCGTGAATGGGTGAATGAGTGGTGTTAAGTAATAATAAGAAAGATAAAATAGGTAAATTAGAACGATAGGGCTAACTTACGGCGTGGTACCTGCGTTCGAAGAATGGCGGAGACGGGGGCTCCGATGGTAGTCGTGTGTGTGTGTGTATGAGCACTTACTTAGAGGCACTAAGTGAAGCGTTGAGTGTGTGGGTGTCAGCAAGTGACTTAAGAAAAATTCGCGAGATTTGTTTTTAAATGTCGCTGAAGGGTGTGAGGGATTACTAACGGTAAACGAAGAAATTAGAAAGTCGGGGTGGTCAATTCACAAGAATATGCAGGCCTTTTTTACGTACTAAGGGACCGACGGTCAGAAAACAAGCTCACGAACGTATACCCGCAAACACAAAATTGCAAAAATAATTTTAAATAACTTTCCTTCAACTTAACGGAACACAGAAATTGGCTAAAATATTAAGAAAAAAATAATTTAATCGCGTATTTAAAATGACGAGGGAACTATTTTAGTTAACGAAGTGTAACAACGTAATGTGTATTTCTGGAAGTGTGACTGCTCTACTCGTGTGAAAGTATGCACATTCTCCAGGAGAAACTAGTTTTATTGTGTTTGATATAAAATTTTTCAAATAGAAATTGTTAGTTTAGTGTCTAAATAACGTAGAAAATCAATTGTTTTTATTGTGCATTTAATAATAAGCGAGTTTTAGTAAATATCTTTAATTATACGTATCAGCATCACGCGCTGCAAGCTGAGACATGTAATAGGTTCCTAAATATCAAATCGATCTGATCCGCGTCTCCAAGTTGATGTGGTATTGCAGACGTACTTTTTCCTCTATTACACGTACTTGTTATTGATGTGCAAGGCATCTTCAGAAAGCAGCGCTAAATCTGAAACGTGTAATATGGTCTCAAATTGTCTTGCAGATAATAATTTTTCATATTTACTTACTTACTACTTTACTGCAATACTTCAAATACAGTTTTTCCTTTGTTTTGTCTCCCAAGTGAAGTACATCTTTTGAAGACCGGTGTTTTTTTTAATTTGATACCAAAAATGGGCTGATTTTGAAAATTTATATTTTCATTACTGTTCCTTGCAAAAAGTTATATGCTTCATTTTAATAACTCATTGAAAATTACAATATAATGCAATAACACGTTCCTCGCCCTCTACTTAACAAAGTTTTAACATGAATGATTTTAGCATTTTATTTTGCTCTACGTTCTTAAAAAATTTTTTTATGGTGAATAGCATACTTCTATAAGCATTTACACTACCAGAATCTTACTTATGCTTAGATAGTAGTTATATATGGATGTAAATATCTGCCCAAAATAATATGAAGTATTATTTGAATAGTATTGAATTGGTTAAAGTATAAAATATCGCGTGGTTGTAGATCCAAGAGGAATTTGTAACACGGTCAAAAGTGTTTGTAAAATAATGCATTGGATTATTTGAAAACCACTATCCCAAATTATTTTTCTTACTTTTATCACAGGTAGGTCATACTTTTAATCCATCCAATCTACTTTAAAGCAGGTTTAAATCTCTAGGCTTGCATATATTATAGGTATTTTTCCATGTCCTTGCCGATTTTCTTATAGGTCATCTATATGATTTATGGTGGTTCGACCACGAGTATTCTAACTACCACTAGAAAACTAACCATGATTAATTTTGTTTTCTACAGTATAATAATTGCAAATTCTACGACACTATGTTTTGATTTGATCGAGTAACTTTCAATATTTAAATTCCTAATGGTCAGTTGTGTTATACTATATGAAAGACATCACCACCAACTTTTCAGTATATTCTAGACATAATTTAACCAAAAATTCCTGAACAATTAAAGATTCTATCGAACATACTCAATGCAATGACCGATCCGAATATGTTGCGATGATTTGCGTGTGGCTGGTCTCATACAGTTTGGCATTTGAAGACGGACGATATCAGTGTCTGTTTTAAGTTTTCTCAGGAATAAAATTTATTTAAAAACAAAACATAGTGAAGAATAATAAATCCGTTGTTAGTTGCTCTTTGGCGTTTGGTGGTGAGAAATAAAGTTGTTTTTTGGGTGGCAAATTATTGCACCTGCGTCACCAAATTGTTATTAATTTAATCATTTCTATGATTTCTGCATGGGTAGATTGTATAAATAACATTTGTTACTATATAATTTCAAACCTTATCGTTTGGAATAAACTGCATATAATGATACTTTTATTTAGTTTCTTTCTATTAACATTAGTTTATATACAAATTAAGTATTTAAAATGGAGAATGTATTTTTGTAATTATATTATTTTATTTTTCTTGGTGGATTATCTAAACGAAATAGAAATATAATTCTACTAGTCTCTTGTAGATTAAACTATAGTAAGTGAAAATAGTGAGAATAACAGCACTTTACTTCAAAATAATAAATGTTTCAGGTATCTACATGTTGAATAGATTTTTAAGATGTAGTGTCATCCTTCTAAAAACATCATTGTCTGATATTCCGTTGTCACCATACTACTAACATTGATTGATGTATAGTTGCTAGTATAACTATGTTGCAATAACTTGTCCGTTGTCTCTGAAATGTTTTAAAAAATATTTATGATCGTTAATCGATTCTGTGATAATAAATAAAATAAATATGATAAAAAACACAAAATTTCATTCTAAATACAATTTCCTTTCCTAAAAAAAAATTATACAACTCAAACACACATCCTAGGCGTGTAATTCGAATTCTAAACAATCGCTTCTCGTAATAGTAAAGACTGATCGACAGGAAAAGGATTTTCGAAGTCGAAGAGATTCACGAGATCGAAGTGACGGCCAACGCATCGGGCACCCCCAGAAGTGATCTTTTTCTTTTTTTTTTTTTTTGGTATACGAAAATTAATTTTTTTGATATGGTATCAATAGCATATTAAAATTATTTGGATGCGCTATATTTGTAAAAAATGTAAAAAACAATTGGTATAATATAGAATAACAGAAAGCTTATCTAAGTATAAAATGGAAAATGACTACATTGTAAGGACAAATTTAGTGTATATTGAATTAAATGATATACCTATGCATACTGAGAATCCTGTGCCGACAAATAGAGGTAAAATTACTTCACTTCTGGATGAAGCAGAACGATGCTTTCGATCTACGGCGAAGCATTGCAGAAAATAGTAGACTAATATTGTATGCAAACGTACAGTCGTGTAAAAACAAATATGATCATTTAGAGATAATTTTACATGAAGAAAAGTTTGATATTTTGTGTTTTGCGGAGCATTGGTTCTCATCAGATATTCCGCGGGAAATGATTTTTTTGGTTTGGTGTCTGATTATTGTAGGACAGATCATGTTCATGGTGGAGTGATGATATTAGCTCGTAATGGTAAAACATATTGTAAAGTTGATTTGAGTGACTTATGTTGTGAGCTGGATTTTGAATGCTGTGGATGTCTTTTTAGAGACTCTGGACTTTTGTATGGTGTTTTATTGGTGTATAGATCCTCGAATGGTTGTTTGGGGGCGTTTTTTAAAATTTGACGGAAGCCCTATGTCGCTTGACAAGACGTTGTCATCGTATGGGGATTTTAATATCGATGCAAACCGGGAGTGCGCCAACACAAAAACATTACTAGACATTTTTAGTTCGTTTGAGTTATATGGTGATTTTAGCAGACCAACGCGTGTATCTACGAATAAAAATGGACAGACGACGGAATCAACTATTGACTATATGGTCACCAATATTCCGGAACAAATGGCATTGTGATCTACGTGAGTTAAACATAGCCGATCACTTGATGTGGACGACGGGGTTTGTTTCTTTTGATGAAATTGTTTCGTATATTCCAACCTATCAAGGCCATAGACATCGTGACTTGTCGTCTAAAAGCCTGAATCAATTCGGGTTTTATTTGGTACAGCATGATTGGAGTGAAATGAATGACACCTATGTTGATGTGAATGATTGTTTTGATGAATTCATGGTGATATTTCAATGGTATTACAATATGTACTGTCCTAGTGTTGAAGCGAATTTTAATGTTAAAAGTAAACATAAATTACCCTGGTACACCCAGGAACTAAGTAATATGAATAAAGATGTCAGATTTATTCTGGCTAATGAGGCACTATAATAGTTCGGATATTGTAAACAATTACAACAATAAAAACGTAAGTATAAAACGAAAATAAAAGATACTAAACAAAATTTCTATCAATGTAAAATAAGCAGAGCTTGTTCATCAACAAAAGAAATATGGAAATGTATAAATACGGAATTAGGTAGACATAGGAAAGGTGGGGAGGTTTGTCTGAAACTCGGCGACGGCGACACCACTTTAACAGATATAACTGAAATATGTAATCACTTTTGCATATATTTTACAAACATTGCGCGGAACTGCTCTATAAATAAATTTTGTAGTACTTATTATAACTGCTCATGTACCGTTATGCATACTATTCCGAATAGTATGGTATATGTTGATGCTACGCCCGAGGAAATCATGAAAATAATTTCCGATTTAAAAAATAGAAAAAGTACAGGTATTGACGATATTCAGGTAGCAGCAGTCAAAACTGTTAGTGAAATTATAGCAGGTCCATTATCGAAAATACTGAATCTTTCAGTATACACTGACGTTTTTCCTTCCTCCTTGAAAGTATCAAAGGTCATTCCTGTTCATAAAAAAATGACCCTACAATTTCATCAAACTATAGACCAATATCGTTGCAAAGCGTATTTTCAAAAATCTTTGAAACAGCAATTAATGTAAGATTATCAGAGTATTTAAATAAATATGATTTACTTTCAACATCTCAACATGGCTTTCGAACGGCCAGGTCCACTGAGACGGCAACGATTAACTTCTTTTAATACGTTTATGCCGCGATTGAGGCTGGTAAATACGTGGCAGGACTTTTTTGATCTCTCTCGCGCTTTTGATAGTCTAGAACTGGATTATATTCTCAATAAAATGTATCACTTGGGTATACGCGATCCATTATTGCAATGGACAAAATCATTTTTGAGCGATAGAAGACTAGTAATATCATTATCAGGTCAACAATCGGAAGGGGGCGCGACCGATACCGGAGTACCACAAGGATCCATTTTGGGTCCCTTACTGTTTTTAATATTCGTAAACGATTTGCCGAACCATATAAAAGATGGTCTTATAGTAATGTATGCAGACGACACATCAATTGCTCTTTCCGCAAATAGCCAGGAGGATTTATAAAATCTGATACGATCCGTCATCGATCAATTTCTGTAATGGTGTGGAAGGAACAGATTGAGTGTTAATAGTGATAAGACGATTTGTTTGTTTTTTCATCAACGTAGAGTAATTACTTATGATGCTGATTTGAGTGATAATGTTTCCGATTCCACAGTATTTCTGGGAGTTACAGTTAATAATAGCTTAACTTTTGAGGGTGATATTGACTCCTTATGCAAAAAATTAAACAGCTCGTATTACGCTATATTAAAACTTAAATCAGCTTTAAATATTGAAGGTTTATTGAACATGTACTATGCTCTAGTTTATTCCTCATTATCGTATAATGTCTTAATTTGGGGTCGTTCGGTAGAATGGAGGCGTGTTTTTATTGCGCAGAAACGGATTCTGCGTTTAATGCTTACTATGCCGCCGTCTCATACCTGTAAAGACTTGTTTCAGAGTTATAAGATTCTAACCTTTCCATGTATTTATATATATATAAAGCAGCTCTGTACGTTAAAACAAATATATATAATTACGAAATACTAAAACACAATTACAATACAAGATCGACTAACATCATCCGATTGAAACACCATACCTCTAGTATATTTGAAAAATCTACGGGCTATTCATTCGCCAAGATTTTTAATACTTCACAAATGTTCACAAATACTTACAATGTTGTCCGTGGGGACAGAGACTTTGTTGCTACTGGTCGGACTCGAGGTGGAGGAGTGTTAGTTGCACTCAAATATAACATATTATTTGAGGTTGTTGATACTAGCCATCTTAGTGCTCTTGTGCCTATTATTGATCTGGTACTCTGCAAATGCTTTATCGCCGACTCATCATTGTACACTTACTCTCTCGTGTACATTCCACCGGATATATCTGCTGATGACAGATATTTTTACCTCTGTTTTAGAGACTCTTATAATTAATAATACTTTCATATTGATTGGCGACTTCAATCTGCCTAATTTGGTTCTTCCTGCATCTCAACATTGCGGTAGGACGAGGACCTTTGTGAACTTTCTGAATATTGTGGATGCTTCACAATATAACAATGTTACCAACAGTCGTGGTAAAATGCTGGATTTGATTTTCTCTAACTCGGACCTCAACTTTCAAGTCCAACAATCGGATAATTCTGTTGTTCCGGATGATCCCTACCAACCCAGTCTTGAAATTGCGTTTCGCTGTTCGATCGGTGTTGATGAGCAACGATTTCCATTAGCCAATAACTTGCGTTACAACTTTCATAAAGCTGATTACCTGTCTTTATACAGCCAACTATTAGACCATGATTGGTCATTCTTAACTCATTTCACGGATGTTGATACTGCATTGGATGCGTTTTACAAAGCTTTGTATTCTATATTCGATGTCTTTATTCCTAATAACAGCGTATCACATACTACCTATCCCCCTTGGTTCTCACCTGGAGTTATACGGAACCTTAAAATCAAAAACTATTATCACTCTAGATGGGTTCGCACAGGGTGTCTGGTATCCTACAATGGATTTAAACGTGTGCGATGTTTAGTTAAGAGACAAATACGAGAGAATTATATGTCCTACCTTTCTGAAATCGAGAACACTGTGGAAACATCTCCATCCAGTCTGTGGAACTTTCTCCGTGCTAAAACTCGTTCTACTAGGATACCGGGTAATCTTCACGACAATGATGGCAATAACCTCCGTGATCCACTTGACGTTGTAAATGCCTTTGCTGAGTCCTTCTCTTCAGCACATACTGCGGCCAAGTCATCTGCATATACTTCATCAACTTACAATCCTCTACCTTACTCGTTTAGGCATGTAACTGAAGATGAATTAATTAAAATTATGGCTGCCTTCCCTAATAAACACACAGCTGGTGATGATCAGGTTCCCAGTTTTCTGGTTCGGGACTGCAGATATGTTTTTGCGTACCCCTCAAGGTGGTTTTCAACTTATCGATTTCTTCATGTGTATTTCCCGAGCCCTGGAAAAGAACTAGGATTCTGCCAGTGCACAAAAAGGGTGAGCGTACGTTATTATCTAATTACAGACAATATATCTATATCTATATATATATATATCTATAATATCTAACTTTTCTATACTCTTAGAACGGGTCCTATATTCCAACATATACACTAGCATACACCCCTTTATATCGGTCAATCAGCATAGGTTCCTTTCTGGCAGGTCTACAGTCACTAATTTGGCTGTACTATCTCAATATGTGACTGAAGTTGTTGACAGACGTGGACGGGTGGATGTGATATACACAGATCTTTCGAAGGCTTTCGTCCGTATTGATCATGTGATACTTTTGTCTAAACTGAGTTCCTTTGGCTTTGTGCCTTCTGCTGTAGCCCTCATTAGATCCTACCTCTGCGAGAGAATATGTTATGTGTACTACAATGGATTTTGTTCCAATGATTTCACGCTCACTTCTGGCGTCCCACAGGATTCCAATTTGGGCCCTTTGCTGTTCATACTTTTTATTAACGATTTACTTCTCCAGCTTGACTACCGTGTCCTTGGATATGCGGACGATATCAAGATTTTCTCAGAGATTACGGACAATGTTGCTATTGCGAAACTTCAGCAGAATCTAAATCTAATAGTTGCATGGTGTGACCGTTCAGGACTCAAGCTAAATGTTGATAAATGTTGTGTAGTTACCTTCACACGCTCGTCAGCCACACACAATTCTTATTACATTAACGGCCAGATTTTGACTAGGAAAACCGAGTGCAAGGATCTTGGAGTCACTTTTGATTCTTCCTTTACCTTTAAATCCCACATTTCAAATATATGTACAGCTGCATGTAAGTCGTTGGGTTTCATTATGCGAGTTTCAAGGTATTTGAGGGATGTGAAGCTTTTGAAATCGTTATACTCCGCCTATGTTTTAAGTAAGCTTGAATACGCTGTACTCATCTGGTACCCTCTTTATGCATGTGATTGTTTGGCATTGGAGCGCATCCACCGTAGATTTTAAAAGTTTCTGTCCTTCAAAATGGATGGTTTTTATCCCGAGAGAGGCTTACCGCAGAATGATCTTTTACTGCATCATGGTCTGCTGTCACTTAATATTAGAAGAGATGCTATCTGTGAAAGATTTATTCATAAACTACTAAATAACAATATTGACTGCCCGCACATCCTCAACTCGATGTTATTTCTAGTACCCCGTATTAACTCTCGATATAATGGTACGTTTTTGGTTCCATTTGCAAGAACAAATATAATGAGAAGGGCACCTGCGTACACGCTTTCTCGTGTAGCTAATGGACTGGGAGACGTGTTTGTGGGGACAGCATGATCTTCAACTGAGAGCGATATGTATTTTTGGTTTTTCTTTTTTCTTTTTTTATATATATATACACATATTTTATTAATATTGAATGCTTATTTTTTTTTATTAGGTATATATTGTATACACACAAATGTATTTTTCTTAACCCTGTTTTGGGCTTTAAAGCCTGTTGGGAAATAAAGATTATTATTATTATTATTATTAATACTTTACCTGACAAGGTGGGAAATAATGAGCCTTCCAAAAGATTTAAAAAAGTACTTAAAGATTTTCTGTTAGAGAAAGCCTTTTATTCGCTTCAGGACTACTTTGCTTATAAGTAATACTATATATTATATTTTAGGACTGCATTAGTGTTTTATTTCAAGTTAGATTGTTATTATCTCATTATCTCTTATACTATGTGTGAAACGTTTTGTATTATACTTTGACAATGTCTATACCTCATGTAAGGTCAATGACAATAAAAGAGTATTATTATTATTATTATTATTAACATAATTTTAATACAATGTTGGTATTTCGCTCGCTTGTTATCCAATTTAGTATACAGGATTAGATAAAAGTATGGAAACGGCGATTTATTGTCGTTAATATTCATTTTAGGAAATTATGTTCAATACAAAAGTTTTTTATGAAATTTCTATCTACATTTTATAACGCTTCAATTTTTTTCTTCAATTATTTTTGAGTTACCCCTGCCCGGGAAATTTTTTAAATGGGAAGTTGTTAATTACACTCTACCATTCGATAGAGAATCTTTTCCCCTTTAGGTACATACATACATCGTATTTTATTATGTCATGTTTCTCTGGGCGCGGTGTAGCAGAGTCGGCCGACCCTGCTGAGCAGGGTAGCCCTACATTATTATGTCATGGTTCATTAACCTGTTTACTGTATTTTACACTAGGTTTAGTGCCTTTTTGGTCAAAATAAGCGAATTTTTATGTTTAATGTAATTTTTTTGTTAATATTCGAGTTATCGGCTCGCAAATTCGTCATATAATAGATATTAACTTAAAGAATCGATGAACCCATAAAGGCCATACCTAGAAATAATCACGCAAATGACAGCGGGGGTCTGTCAAAACCCATCGTATTTAATAAGCTAAACAAAAATTAATATGTTTGGCTGGGGAATTTCATGAGATATATTTAGTTAATGTGGAGAAATTGTTACGTGCACAAATTTCGTTAGTTCAGTTTCAATATTTCGCCTAACATGTTTCAAATTTGCGTTCAAACTCCCAGTAGTCAAATTTGCCTTCCGTAGTATTTCTGAACCGATCATATCACCGCGTTGAACAGTGCGCTTGAACGTTCTGAATTCGTCCAATCACGAGGACGGGAAAGAGAATCTTCGCTCCGGCGCAGTAAGAACTAGGCAATAGGTTGCCGAGTGGTAAAGACCGTTACGATATCGGGAGACTTTTGCTGAGTGAAATTAGGTTTTGTGTATCGATTTGTCGAAATATCGTCAAGATATTGTTTACCCTGAAGTGGGGAATTCTTCATCAG
This sequence comes from Chrysina gloriosa, assembly GCA_038088585.1. Taxonomy (NCBI): domain Eukaryota; kingdom Metazoa; phylum Arthropoda; class Insecta; order Coleoptera; family Scarabaeidae; genus Chrysina; species Chrysina gloriosa. The sequence continues at coordinate 12,156,942 of CM076095.1, forward strand.
ACCCTCAAGTGTATTTGAATAAGTACAACTCCCGTTCGCGGAAGAAAAGATCCGTTATCGACCCGTCAATACACCTCGTCGTACCGAATTGAACACGTTGCCGTTATACCTCCCCAACAAGGTATTAAAAGAAGCAGATCCTGTAGTCTAATTCGTCGGACAATTCTGGAAGTCCATCTTTTCCAACAAACGAGCCAGACGAAACATAGTAATTCACGCGATGACATCATCCGGACCGCCATGACACCTACAGCTAAGCATTTATTATTCTATATGTTTTAGACCTTTTCTTTTGTTTCGAATATTTCGTATTTTGCATTAGTAATTTCAACTAAATTATCACCATTGATATTCATAAACTTGTAAAGTAATGATTGACTAAGTTGCCGTATTTTCTTATTAAATTCATTGGTATACATAGATATATATGGTATACTAGACTTGTATCGCATGTGCATAACTCGCAGCACAACTTAATATCACGTATTTTGTATTTTATCTTATAAAGGTTTACGATAAAACGTTTTATACTGACTTACCGTTACCCCATTGTTCGCATTATTTAGCTAATTTAATTTCAAATATTATATAGTTTCTGAATTTTATTAACGAATTCCGTCTAAAGGCTAATTAGACAAGTTCTTGAATAGCCGTGTGTCGTTTTTGTAGTAGAACTTTGTTGTTTACGTGAAAAGTAAAGTCATATAGAATCAACGCTTAAATACACGCACCCTCCCAGGTGAGCTTGGTCACCCCTGATGTCAAATAGTATTTCATTCAATAAAAGGTACCGATTATATTTAACCATGAGAATATATCGGGTAAGCTCATATTACCTTTGACTCAAACTTCATGGTTGGCGCCCATATTATCTATTCTGCCGACAAGACCGTCTGTATTCAACGACCGTTATTACCCCTATAAAAGGAACCTACACGATCTCCCACTGAGCTGAGCACGGCATTGGCTAGCCTGTTGCGACAAGCGTAAGTATCGCGTATTGTTCTTGTCGTGTTGTGCACTCTAGCCAATTGAACCCCCTCCCTCCCCTCTTCCCCAGTTGTTGCTATCTCGGCGAGATAGAAAAAATTGGAAAATCCTATCTCTTCACTTAAAAACTCGTCAATTTGTCAATTTCCAATATTTCGTCGTGAAACTTGCTGGACCATACTTACCACACTTGGCATAAAAAATAGTTTGAGAGGACCCATCGAAAAAAGGTATTTATTTGGAACAATGAAGGTGCTCATTTTTGTGAAAACATACCAGATTTGCATCGATTCCGCTTACTGAGGAGTATAAAATTCATGTTGGGAATGGTTATTATGAAGAAAAACCTTTATTATAGACAAAATGTAAGTATAAAGATAGTAGTATTCTTTCTCCAAAATTTTATTGTCAATTATAAGTCTGTCATAAGCCTTTAAAGGGGAAAATGATACAAAAAAAAATGGTACAAACTACAAAGTTTCAGCCGAGAAAAACAACGTTAAATCAGTTTACACATACTTAATTTGGTCGATTTTAATTCACTTCTTTTACCAAACTTTAACCGTATGCTTTTTCACACTAATGTTTTGTGCTTAAACGGGTATACCAGATAATATAAATAAAAAAATATTATATTTGTGAACTGATTTTTGTATTGTTTCTATAGACTACCGAATGGTTTTTGTGTCCCTTATTTTAACATTTCCTACTACCTTGGGTGTTGGCGCACGAAACCACCTGTAGGCGCGCTACGGTGGTGACTTCTACGCGGCTTCGATTTGTGTAACCCCGGTTATCGACTGTTTTTAGGAAGTCGAGATTGGAGACTGGGAAATCAAAGTAATAAATAGATAAGGAGGATTTTGGTAAAAGGTCCGACAGAGATGTGTTAACAAGTTTTCGGGGATATAATTTTGCATTTCGCACATGGTTATTAGTCTGGGCAAACAGCGGTAACAATCAGTGTACTAGATAAGGTGATGGGAGTCGGTAATTTATTTCACGCGTTCACAGCGTCAGTACTAACTCGATGCTGTATGCAAGAAATTGTGTGCATATGTAGGCTGTCGCAACTTATTTCGTAATTGTACGTTTATGTTTGCTTTAAAAATGTTAGGTACGTCGCGAAAACGATCAATGGCAGACACAGTTAAAAACTTATATATAGTGAACATGCTAGACTTACAAATAAGAATAAGGAGAATGTGGCTAAAATAGAATATAAAATAAAAAATTACCCTTACCACACCTTTCTGAAAGATCCAGATACGTATTTCAGTGTTGTGGTGATGTACAGTGTTCGTTGTGTGGTGTTCGTCTTGAGCCAGATTCGCTAGTGATACTCAATTCCCCAGTTTTCCACTGAGGATGCCAACTTAGTTGTCGAAATACGTATCTGGAGTTTTCAGAAAGGTGTGGTAAGGGTAATTTTTTATTTTATATGCTAGACTTAATTTATGATGGCGCTTAAATTTAATTTCTAGTTTGTAATATCCCTCTAATGATTTTGGTCCAGAAGCCATTATCAACGTCACATCGAAAGCAAACAACATTCTTCTACAAAACGTGGCATACGGACCAAGAAATATTTTAATTTGATTTATGTGTTACTCTGATTTTATGTAATCTTTCGTTTCGTTTACTAGACAAAGAAGCATTTGTCTCCTCCTGGAATGAATCTGCGCACTGTAAATTACTTAGTCGGACATCGATACAAAATTTAGTGCCATTTACTCGTGAACATATTGAAAAGAGAATGAAATCGGAATTGAAAGAAAAAAAACTGTGGCTGTGTGTGGACGAAACAACAGATGGTAAAATACATTCTGTGGTTAATGTAACTCATTCAACAAATTTGAGGTTTCAACTAAGCAACTTTTAATGTCTGATGACTTATGGTGCCGCAAACATGCTTTCTTTGGGGCGATCTCTTAAAGAACACAGTGTAACTTCTTGCATGTAATGTGTAAAATCCATACTCTAAATTCTGTGGCACAAATGATTGCTATATGTTATCCGCTAGTAAATACATTAATTGCTACTACAAAGGCAGTGTTTCTGAAGCGCCCGAAACGTATCCGACTATTTCACAAACTGTCCCGATATACCTAAACCACCACAGCCGGTTGTTACACGTTGGGGGCTGCGTTTTACTACAACAAATATTTTTAATAATAATAATAATAATATATTTGCCACAGAAGAACATTCCATTTACAGGACAAACTTATTTTCTAACATACATATATATATATATATATATATATATATATGTGTGTGTGTGTGTGTGAATAACACAGAAGAAAAAAAATGAATAAGAAATAAACATATCTCAGGTAACTGCAAATCAAAAGTATTCTTACAAAATAAGCTTAACAAAATAATACTAAAAATAAATACAAAATGTTAGATGTGGTTATAATTTGCTGAGCATGAATTCAACAGTGTTACCAATGGTGTGTAATTAATATCTACGCTGCTATCAGATAGGGTATTGAACGTCATGCAAGTTCGGTAAACAGGAGATCTAATCAGAATATTTGTTTTCGGTCCAGGGCAATAGAATACATTTGAAAATCTCGATGAGTGTCATGGTACGGCAAAATCAATACTCTCCAAGAGCCTTAGTGTGTCTAAACGATTGTGGATTAAATCGTACAGAAACTTTAAATCTGCTCGTTTGCGACGTAAATCCAGCGACTCGAAATCGAACATATTAAGAAGTAATGCGTGGCTAAAACCTTGAGTGGGATAAATGAAATGAAGACGATAGTATAAGTGTACTAACTACGCATTTTTGCAGCTATTTGATTCTACAGAAGCAGACCACTTGTTTTGCCACAAACTCCTCATGAACTCCATGAACTCTCATATGTACGAACATCTAACACCCGGGCTTATATAGAGCTTCTATAGAAATGAAAACTACTTCACACAGTCGCACTGATGAGCGGTATAACCGCGAAACGCGCGTCTGCGAATAGTGAAAGTAGTTTTCTAATTAAGCACGATAGTATAAGTATTTTAGGAAATGCCTTTGAACTTGTTCAACCGTACTTACTTGATATTTATATATAGGCTACCAGACTATGGAGGCATATTCAAGTTTAGGCCGTACATATGACGAATAGCGTAATACCAAAGGTTCGATAGAGGCAAACTTTTTTGTAGTTCGTATAATGAAACCCAACGTTTGCAGTGCCGAGTTAGAAATTTGAGTAATATGTTCACCGAAGGTTAATCTCGAGTCAAAAGTCACGCCCAGATCCCTTATAGAATTTGCTCTGTCCAAAATTGTATTGTCATAAATATAATTGTATATAATCGGGTTTGACTTCCTAGAATAACTTACAATCTAACACTTGGTTACATTCATAGTCAACCTGTTGCTTGTACACCATTCTTGGACAACGGATAGCTGGCTTTGTAAGAATTGACAGTCACCAATATCAGCAATTATGACAACGAGTTTAAGGTCATCTGCAAATAATAACTTAGGACAGCCGATTCTGTTACATAGGTCATTTACAAAAATTAGGAATAGAAGAGGACCCAAGGTAGTACCTTGAGGTACTCCAGATGAAGGAGAGAAATCATCAGAAAAGTGACCTTTGAAAGCAACATAATGTCTTCGACTAGATAAATAGGACTTGAAAAATGCCATTAGCTTGTCGGAAAAGCCCATCATGTCTAGTTTCATAAGAAGTAATGCGTGATCTATTCTGTCAAACGCTTTAGAGAGATCGGTATATATGACGTCAACTTGTTTATTATTATCCAAATTGTCTGAAAGAAATTGAGTTATGATCGTCAAATTAGAAGTAGTAGATCGTTTAGTCATGAATCCATGCTGGTCGAGAGAGATAAGAGTTCTAACTTGGGAGTAAAGGGAATTGTAGAGACAGATTTCAAATATTTTAGCAAAGTTGTTAATTATAGCAATAGGTCTATAATTTTCAATAGTGTGTTTATCTCCTTCCTTGAATGCAGGTGTCAATCTAGCTATCTTCCAAAGCCCAGGGAAAGTAGTAGTGTTTAGAGATAAGTTAAAGAGGTAGCACAAAGGGTAAGCGAAAACATTGGCACAGTCTTTTAAAATAAATGACGGTATACTATCGCATCCAGTATTGAAATCGTTCTTAAGATTCTTTATTGCGTGCATGATATCAGATTCAGTGAAGTGGTTGACATTAATCGGCACAGTGTTCAAGCAAGATGTGATCAAACTGTGAAACTGGAAGATACACAGAGCAGAAAAATTACTTAAATCCATTCACTATAGATGAAGGGTCACTTAAAGTATCTCCATTTGAATTAATTAAAGAATTGTTTATACTAATATTATTTTTTGTAGATTTTACTAATTGCCAAAACTGCTTTGGATTACTTGAAATGGACGATTCCATGCTTGATATATAATCGCACAAGAGTGCTTTCGAATTTATTTTAATTTGTTTCCTTAGCTCTTTGAATTGATTAAAAGCATATATATTATTAGTTTTTTTGAATTTTAGGCGATAATGGTTTTTAGTTCAATACTCCTAATAAGCTCATGGGTAAACCAAACAGGGTAGTTAGATTTATTAGGCCGTTTAAGAGGAACATGTAAATCAAGACATTGATAGATTTTATCGTAAAATGCTTTACATCCATCATCGACGTTCGCATAGTTGAATATGAAAGACCAATCTATATTTTGAAACGAATGGTAGAGATTGATAAAATCAGCTTTCCGGAAATTAAAATTTTTATGTTTGAGATTAGGATTTAGAGCTATGACATGGTCTTAATGAAAACTAAGGTGTAGCGTCAGGCTTGGATGATCCAAGTCCTCTTTAATCGGCGGTATGTTTTCGTGAGTCGTGAGATGCCGTTTTAAAATTAGTGGGTATAAGATCCAACAGCCCCCTCTAGAATTCATTATAGTATTAGCCTGCATGAGATTGATAAAGTTGAGGAAGTTATTAAGGACTCTAGATTTGAAATCGTTGCTAGTAAGATTAATAAAGTGAGGAATATTAAAGTCGCCTAGAATAACAATATTCGCATCTCTGTGAATACAAAGTTCCTCAAATAGATTAAAAAAGGTCAAACTCTGCAGACGAAATATCAGAAGGTATATAAATTACATAAAATGATATTTTTGTATTGGATTTTAAAGTACATCCTACTATATCTATCAAGGGTAGTGGGTTCTTTACTAGACTAAGATCTATTGGTTGAAAAAGCAAGTGAGATTTCAAAGCAAGAGTAACACCTCCACCTCGCATTCTACTTACTTCATCAAACCTTCGATCACTGCGCAAAATTGAGTATGTCGGAGGAAACAGTTCATTATTAAAAATAGCGTTTGAAAGCCAAGTCTCGGTAACACAGATAACATCGTAATCACCATCGCTAACGCTCGACAAAAAATTAATGTCTTTGTTCTTAATCCACGGACTTTCTGATAATTGATTGCAATATCTCTGTTGGGCTTAATTAGTTTAACGATGTTATTGTAGGTATACCTAATTTATATTTTATTCTCAAATCCGTAGCTCCACCAACAATTCTGGCATTCAAATCTGCTTTGACTTGCTTATAATAATCGATCTGTCTTCGAGTTCTGTCGAAAGAGACAATAACATTGCCATAATCCTGCTAGCCGCGCAGTTTATACGAGCTCTTAATTGCAGCATGAACTTCCTTGGAGTTGTCAAGTTTCACTGTTAGAGGACGGCGACGTTGAGAGCCTGAATCACGACGTCCAATTCCGTTGACTTTGATGATGGCAATATTAATATCGGTTGCCAAAACTCCCAGTATTCGAACAGCAATCTCAGCATCATGTCTCTTCCTTTCTTCGGCATTAGACGAGTCAGACTCTCCCACATTAAAAAGAACAATATTTTCTTTACGTCTATTTCCCTCCTCTAACTCAGCCAGCAGTAATTCAGACGTATCCTCACCGACCTTGGCAGCCTCTCTGGACAACAACTCATTTTTCAAAGCTAATATAACAGCTTTCAGTTCACCACTGTCATTGCTAAGTATGTTACAGTTGCGACAAGACCAAGATAACGCCTTTTTAGATTTTATTGTTCTAATTTCAGATGCATTTAAATCAACGCAGGAGTGAACATAGGATTTTTTGCACACCGAGCAATTAATAATTTTATGCTCCACGGCACTTAAATTGCAACCGCAGGAACATTTAATCACAATCATCATTAAATAAAATATGATCCAAAAAATATCTTTGTAAGAAAAAGAGGTGTATAAAGATGCAAGACAGGGACACCTTCTTCACACCAAGGGGTCTTTCAAGGTGTCGGGCTAAATACACAAACAAAAGTAGACCACGGTAAGGAGATAGGTAATGACATAAAAGGAAAGAGGTAAGATAGATGTTATCAAGAAAAACTGGACAAATCTTATAAATCAGCACTCAAAAAATTGGACAAAAAGTTTCCTCACCAAAGAAGAGACGGCCGGATATGTGGAACACTATAAATGTACTTACTATGAATTAAATTCAAATTCTCTTAAATGTTTGACGTCACATCAATAGAAAAAGTATCATCAGATAGCACAAAAGTAACACTTTCGAATGATATAAGATAATTGATTTAATATTTATAGAAACTAGCAAAATACAGCAATACTAACACGAGCACAATATATATATATATGTAGGTACGTTCTGCGAGAGCGATACTTTGTTGATCAAGTAAAGAAGATAGTTTTAGAATTCGATGCGATAGAAGCTGCAGCTATCGAGAAAAGCCAAGAAATATTTGAAGGTAGGCAGGTTAAAAGAAATTTACAAATTATTCAGTATTATTGACAATTACTTCGGACTAGCGGAGGGAATAGAAATCTTACAAAATGTTTCGATGTCGTTAGTGGATTCTGTTCAAATTCTGAATGATGTCCACGCACAGTTATGCGCTGTAGAAGCCGAAACGAATCGGTGTGTAATACGAAAATTTGAAAGTGTTTCAGAGAAAAGCTCCGATTTTCTTATATTAAGACAATTTTGTGAAGGTGCGGGTGAAGATGCATTAAGTCTTTTTAATGTATCAGCATTTATTTGTGAATTTAGATAAGATTACTATTTTGTAATTGATGCAACTTTTTATAATACAAGATGATCCCCTAATAAGCAAAACAGTTCCATAATTTCTCTGGTATAGACTGTTTAAAAAACTACTATTTTAGAAACTTTGTCTAGATTTATCACAATACAGAAAGAAAATAACATTCCAAAATTAGTCCTTTTTATTAGTAAAAATCTCTATTTTATAACCATCGGGATCAGTTATAAAAGCAATAGTCTTCATATTGCCATCTTCAAGTCTTTTGAGAAAATTTACGCCAAGCTTTTCAAACCTTTCACAGGCCTTCTTTACATCTGGTACCATAATGCCAATATGACCTAAGAAAAAATATATGACAATCAATTTACTTCAAAAATATAAATTGTATCATACCAAATCCAGCGTTTTTGGAGTAGGGTATATCGTACTTAAAATCAGGATCATTTTCCGTTCCCCAATTGCTACAACACCAAGATTAGTAAAAATTGCTTAAACAGGAAATTATTTCAATCTATACTGAGTTAGATCTAAAGTTGCTTTCCTGGAATAAGTCCATACCGTTCTTTCTGTTGATCCTAGTTCGCCTACCAAATTATCTTCGAAACCTACGAAGTACACGGAAAATTTCATTTCGGGAAAGTCCTGTTTTTGCAAAACTTTCATTCCTAAAACTCCCGTATAGAACGGGATCGTTTTACGAGGATCTTTTATGCGTAACATTGTTTGTTGTAAGATGAAATCCTAACGGAAAAAATATTTGATATTACTAATTATATGCACAAGTTTATATACGAACCTTTGTTGCTGGATCGGTTTCTTTTGAAAGTTCCTTTAAGTCGTCATTAGTCACGGGAAGTTTATTTTCCATTTTTAAGTTTAGAGGAATGTCGACAATTGCGTAATGTTTATATTTTTGCAGAATTTGTACTAATGTTTTTCGCATAAAAATCAACATATATACATACGTACAACTATCACTTTTACTGATTAGATAGAGAAGGTACACATATCCGAAAAACTGTGCAGATCTCGACCATCACACGAAATACTTGATATAAAAATAATCGTATAACGTTTTAATCGATAAAAAAGTGGAGCTAGGTTTGTGTTTGCGGTCTAAAAATATCTACTATGTAAATATTATTGCGTTAGCAACTCAATACTCAAAGGTTGCATGACGTAACATTTTTTTAAATTAATACGATGTTTAGGTGTTAGTTGATACAGTGGGACAAACTGCAGCGAATTTATTGGTACGCATGTATTTTTATTCGCCGTGAAACATTTAAAAATACGGCAGCAACTCCATTATCCGGCACTCGATTGTTTGTTACGTTCTATTATCTATTCTATTGGCTTGCTGATGGCTGCCCGAGTTAAATTCCGGAAATTTACTTAGAATTTACAATTAAATAATTACAATACGAGGGGCGCCTTTTATGTTTTTACAGACGACCACCACCAAGTAGCTCTATTGAGTTGTGTCATTAGTAAGGTTCGACAAACGAGTGCATGAGAAGTAATGTAAACCGGATTGACGCTGTCCCTTCACCGCTTACCCCACTTACTTGCAAGGCGCCACATTAAAATTCGACGAAGAGACAGCGTTAGTTCGGTTTATACAACTTATCATACACTCGTTTGTCGAACTATTTTCATAAAATTTTGCATTGGTTGTTGTGAAAACAGTGGCAGCTTAGGAATGTTTACAGAAAATGTTTTAAAAAAGCAATTTTATAAAGAAGCCGAAATTTCACCTGAAGGTTGGATGATTTCTTACGATAATCGTAAATCATAAAATGCCAAATCAACAACGAAATACGCCTCAAGGAAAAGATTACAGAGTAATAGGTTCGGTCTCCTTCTCATCTCTTTTCCCCTTTCAGACATCAGCACGGTTCCGAACAAATTTCAAAGTTCAGAAAACTGGCGGGGAAATCAATGAAACTATGCAGAAGCTGATCAAGAATCAGTAGATCGACCAGATACAAGAAACTGGAGGAAATAAAAGGAACACTTTGGAAGAGATAAAAATATTGGCAAGGGGAAGGAGCCAAAAGGGAAAGAAATGAACGGGAGAAGACAAGGACTCACAATCCGACGCCTGAAAAACTATACCCAAGAAACAACGAGAGGTCTAGTTTCAAACATTGCAACCTTCACATGAACATATTTTACAAGAAAAATTTTGAAACTTATTATTTAGTGGAAAGTATATATAAGTTTTGAAACCATACATGACTTGCTTGTAAATCGCACCCTACAACTCAGTACAAACGCGCGTATACATACATATATGCACATTAGGGTGGGTCAAATTGTAGGGGGCCGAAAAAATGTACAAAGGCACATCGCGATTCTTGTTCTATGGGTCAGTCCAAGAAACTTTGTCAAAGAAACCGTAGGTCGAAAATGAATTTCGAGCCCCCAGATTTTTCAAAATAGGTATTTTTCCAAAATATTCAAGAATAGAGGCAAAAAAATTGCTCTAGCCAAACGTGTATGTTGCGGTTTTTTGGATCGGGAAATCCATTTATTTTTCTTTTTGATTACCGCCAGAGGGCGCTTTCGCACATTTTCTCTTTTTTTGGTGGAAAACTGACGAAATTGTTGTGAAAATTGACGAACATTTGACTTTCTCAATATGCAATCTCAAATTTTAAATAGCGCAAAATGTTTAGCGTTAAAAATTAGGGAGGGAGGGGTACTCATTCACGACCTATATCAATTTCATTCAATTTAATGAAAAGAATGAACAACGCATATTGTTTCCTTATTTTTACTTTATTTTTTTCTTCAAAAATTCAACAACACTGCGAAGAGAGCAGTGAAGTTAGTGGAAGACTATCAGTGCCTGATAACAAAGGATGAAAGTCAGATGCTATATGTAATGAAATGTGTTCATGAGCATCGAAAACTTTACCCTAATTGTACAAATATTACGTTAAATTAAAATTATGAAATTTAAACACTTTTAAAATTGTACATTTGGGTTGCACATAATGATTTTACATGATGATTTACATGTTATCATATTTTTCGTTATCATTTTGGGTATGAGTATAATTGAATAAAATTTCAAACGTAAGTCGGCACGGAAGGCGTGATCCCAGGGGCGTGAAATTTTTGGAGAATGATTTTTGCATCAAGCCTCAACTTTTTGAGGGGTGAAACAAAAAGTATTTCCACTTTAAGAAATAGCGGACACCCTAATGTACATACATGTGTGTGTATAGTATATTGAGAAGATTAATAAAATGTGACTAACTCAACAACAAAGTTTTGAATCGCTTCTTTCAATTTTTGATAACTAACCAGAACTAACCAGAAAATACTGTTTACAATTGGTTTGTAGAATTTCGCCGTGGTCGTGCGTCCTGCAGTGATGAATTGCGTCAAGATCGACCGAAATTAACTATTATTTCTTAAAACCTTGATGCTGTGTGTAACATGAGCGAAGAAAATCGGCATGTGACATACAGTGAGATAAAGGCATTCTCAAGCATATCGAAGACTGCAATACATTCGATTTTACATGAGCACTTGTTAGTTATGAAAAAGATTTGTTTGGATGTTTCAAGAGGAACTGAATCTCATAAAAGTTATTCGTTCACGAAGCACTTCCAAGAAAATGATCGCTTGTTTCTTACATTGTACCGGACATGTCTCTACCACTCGTTTAAAGGATCGAAGAAATGTTAATGCTGAAATCGCAATTTCTTTGCTCTGGCAACTTCTGAGTTGTCATCAAAATCAGGAAAAAATAACCAAATAACGTCGCAACATTTTATATCATGACAATACCAGCTCTCACACAGCACGTCAAACAATTTGGAAGGAAAAAGCATCGAATTAATTTGTCAAACAAATCATTATTTGGAAGGAAAAAACATTTAATTAATGTATCATTGTCCTATAGTTACCTAATCTATCGCCTAACGATTTCCTTCTGTTCCCGAATGTTAAACAAAACATGTATTGACAGTTTAGCACCTGAAGAAACTGTCGAAGACTTCAGAAACCATGTTTTTGAGATACCAACTTCAGAGTGGAAAAAAAGTTTTTAGAATTGCTTTGAGCGCATACAAAAGTGCATAGATCTTAAAGTCGACTATTTTGAAAAGCAGTAAAACAGTTTGTTTCAAAAAGCTATTTTCCCTCTTTCCTAGTTTTTGCAACAACTTAACAGGTGCCCTTCCGTATACGTATTATGTTTCCACTGATCTTTCGGCTTTTCTTCACCACTTTCTTGGTCAAATAAAACAAACTTCAAATTGACAGAAAGACCAGAGTATATGTATATAGTTTCTTTGCATATCGATAACTATCAACGAAAATCGCGTTATTTTTATAAACAATATTTTCTGGTAAATTTATATTGTACGATTACCGATGTTTCGTTAAATATAATAAAATAAATATTACTTAAATAGGGATTAATGCTTTCTCCTTAGAAATTTATGTTTCTACATTTTTCTAAGAAATTGTTAATTACTTTTAAACATCCAAACGAAATATCATGTTCAATACCGAAGAGCAAAGATTATTTTGTTACGATTTTTAAGAATAAAGTGGTGGAGTTCTAATTGGTTAAAAATAATTAGGTAGGGAGATACGTTTCAACATTTATCATTTAAACATTTTCATCATTGTGTTTACGAGTGTTATCCAAAAATGCCAAAAATGAAAAGCGATTTAGTAGCCTCCTAGATCAAGACCGTTCCAGAATTACTTTTGAACGAAGAAAACGTATTCTGCAAAGCGTGCGGTGAAATGCTAAGTTGATAATTTTACAAAACAATTTTATTTTATTTATTTAATTCGAATTACATGTTTATTTTGCAAATTCTAGTCTGCCATATAATTGGATTGCTGAATAACAATATTTTCATCAATAAAGATATTTTCATCATAGAAATTGTACTTAAATTATCGATTTTCAATACTGCAGAGCCAGCATCGGTAAATTCCGTTAATTAAAATTGATGATGACACAGCTTTGCTTCTTTGAATTCCAGACAATTGGATTTCCTGGGTGAAAACCCACAAAACCACTAACACTTCTGTTATAAAATGTAATCCTATATTCCTTGTGTTACTCACTCATCGCAGGCTTTACCAGTTTTCCACGTTTGCTCTGTTGGGCTATCCAGAAATCGACTTACATATGAAACAGAATTAGAAAGATCTGGTTGGGTTGTAACTGCTACATACATTAGACTATATATCAATCGATGATATGAAACCTTTAAGTTCAGAGGAGCTTCTTCTATTGTAAAATTTACTTCCATGGGAGTTGAGATACCTTTATAGTTTTCCATGTTAAATATTTTCAATAATTTACTTATTATCTTTGGTTGAGTTACTTTTAAACCAGTCTTTGTTATACTTATTTACATAGCTAGAATCGAAGATACATTTCCATCAATTTTGACTTTCAATGCTTCCTTTAAATTTTTTAGCAGGTTTTCAATTTGTTGGTTTGGGCCAGTAATGAATGCATCATCCACAAATAATACGAAGTATACACGTCATCTTTGCAATAAAGCCAAAATGGTTTAAGGTTCCCAAGTCATCTTTAAAAATGTCAACTGTGAAAAAGCCTGCGACTAGATTCGCGGAGGGGTAGCATACTACGAGATTTTTGAATATGTATTTTATTACGTACGTTGGATGTTGATCCAATAGTGGGAGACGTGGAGTTTTCTTCACTTGTTTTGAAATATAATAACAAAGGATCTTCATTATATGTATTTATCGCTGTCCTACTGGAAAGATTGACAATTACATGGATGTTATGGATGATGTACTTAATTATGTTGGCAATAAGTTTTATTACGTCATTGTTCGTGGCGATTTTAATATTGATTTTGGCTTTAGTACAGACGATTCTAGCTGTACTGAAAATTTGTTTTTGAGCTATGGTTTGAGACGTTTTGTCAAGGATCCCACACGGGTACCAAGAACTTCTGAATTATGTATAGATAATGTTTTTGGTAACTTTAATGTTGAAAATAAAGAAACTCGAGTAATTGATCCAGGTATCTCGGATCATAGATGTATTTTATTTGGGTTTGGTGTTGTCTGCGAGGAGGGCGTCCAGTATTACTATTGCAGAAATTATTGTGCCCAAAATATGGACCGTTTTATGTCCCTTGTTAAAAATAAGTATTGGGCAGATGTACATATATAATGCTAAAGATGTCAATAGTAAGTATAAACAGTTTTTGGGGATTTTTTACTATTACTTTGATAGCTGCTTTCCCCTACAAAAAATTGCTAAGAACCAGAGCAAGGGGATAAGGTGGATCTCTCCCGAAGAAAATGTCTGAATCTTTGAGGAATTTATTCGAAATTTGTAGAGATAGTGATGATGATAACCTCTGGAATTACTATAGAGAGTGAAAAAAGAATACAAATTAATGGTCGTGAATTTTAAGAAACGCTATAACAATAATTTGATGTATTCCTCCGAAAATAAATCTAGGACAGCCTGGAAGATTATATCCTCATTAAAAAATTCGAAACTCGATACAAACGGTCAGATGGTTCTAAATGTTAATGGCGAGGATATCAGTGAACCTAAAATTGTATCCAAATTATTTAGTCAACATTTTAAAGCTTTACCAACTCTTTCAAACAATTTTAGTTATAATGCTGCAACTGATAGAGTTTTTCCAGTGAACTCTAGTAGTTTGTATTTGAGTCCTGTTAGTGGCAATGAAGTTCGTTTAATTATTAAATGTTTAGCCTCAAAACCATCTGCCGGTGTAGATGGTATACCTACGAAAATCATAAAAATCGTTGTTGATCACATCAGTCACCCAATGGCAGATATTGTCAACTCAATGTTTCTCTCTAGCATTTTTCCTCAAGCAAAAGTAATTCCTATATTAAGAAACGGAAGTACTAGAGACATTAATAACTATAGACCTATTTTTCTTTTGCCGGCTTTTTCAAAGGTTCTTGAGAAAACCTTGTATAATAGGTTATTAGCTTTTTTCCAGAAAAATAATATAATTGTCGACAATCAGTACGGTTTCTTGCCAAATAAGTGTTGTGAGGAAGCAATTCGTGAATCTGCGGTTGACATTATGAATCACATCAACTCCAAAAAACATGTCTGTGGAGTGTAGTTTGACCTATCAAATGCTTTTGATCTGATAGACCATAGTGTTTTGTTATCAAAATTGGAGCGTTGTGGTATTCGGGGGATTGCTCTGAATATTTTCCAATCATATTTAGTAGACATAACACAAAGTGTTGTATATAATTAATACAGTTAATGACATGCGAACATTTACATGTAGTGATCGCGAGATAATAAATAGAGGCGTGTCCCAAGGCTGCATTCTGGGTCCCCTGTTATTCTTAGCTTTCGTAAATGACTTGCCTTATTCGATGAAAAACTGTTCAGTATACCAGTATGCTGACGACACAGCATGTCTTGTGGCTGAAGACTCGTTCGACAATCTCTCGAGAGTAGCCAGTGCAATGGTTAGTGATATGTCATACTGGTGTGTGAGAAATTAATTGCATTCAAATATCCGGAAAACTACTTTCTTTAAATTCTCACCACGTGATAACAATGAATCAGTGCACATTAAATACAATACAAAATCGCTGCCACAGTCTGAAAGCGTAAAATTTCTAGGCGTTTCTTTTGATGGCCGGTTAAGTTGGAAGATACATTTGGATCACTTACTGAAGAAACTTAGCAGTGCCTTTTATGCAATATACTATCTTAGAAATTGTGTAGATATAACAGTATTGAGAATGTTTTACTATGCATACGTACATTCACAAATTAAATATGGACTGATAGTCTGGGGTTCAAGTCCAATGATGAGCAAAGTGTCAATTTCTCAGAAAAAGATACTGCGCTTTATGTTGTTTGTTTCTGGGAGGGCTTCCTGCAGGCAATAGTTTAATCAGTTGAATATAATGACCGTACCGTCGACATACATTTATGAACTAATAAATTATTATTTGAGGAACAAAAACATATTTAAAAAGAAAGGGGAGGTCTCAAGTCATATGCTTACCAGAGGAGCAAACGATTTACATGTTCCTATACATAATTTGTCATTGTATGAAAGGGGACCTCTGTATTCGGCGATCAGGGTATATAATGCTTTACCGGGGCATATTAAGAGGGTTGGTAATGCGGATGCCCCGAAGGAAATAAAAAATTCCTAATTGAAAAGAGTTTTTATAGTGTGGATGAGTTTTTGGGAATTGACAAATGTTAATTGTTTTTCCTTTTTGTGTATTTGGATCTGTATTTTCTCTTTGACTGTGTCTATATCTCGAAGAGATGCTGGACAATAAATATATTATTATTATTATTATCATTTAATATCATTGAATATTTGGGTTTAGGTACGCATTATATCGATTTTTAGGAGATGGAAATTATTTTAACAATAAATCACGATTCGCCAGTATATTATTCACGTTCTTCATAGCTTCCGCGCAATCTTCCATGATATATAGGTACATACAATTTTTCCGTCATTATTATTACAATAAAGGTTTCACAGAAAGAGGCATCACACAAAAGTTTTATCAATTTTACCGTTGAAGTCCAATGTCATCCATGTCGTACAGTCGAAGTGGACATTCTTTGGAGAAACTTAATTATTTTTTCCTGAATAATCATTCTTCGAAAAAATTGTAGTCCCCCGCAGACACCTTTTTGTCATCGATAATGCATGAAGTTTGGTTTGAAACAGGATAACCGAACGTATTCATTAATTAATTCAAAGAAAGACTCTCGAATACTATTCGATTTTTATTGAAAGAAATGAGGGCTGCAATAAAGAAAGACGAGGGAGACAAGGATACAATTGGGTGTACATCAAATGTTTAGAATTTACTCTCAGAATCCACGTTAAACTTACCACTCCGAACAGCAGTTGTGGGGTTAGTTGTTCGCCAAGAATCCAAATGGGTTACTCAATCACTGCCTGTTTGGTCTAAGCAAGAGAACTTTCTTAAGAACCTTTGAAGTGTCAAATAAATATTGTAACTTTGAGTAATGATTGAAAATCATCCAATATTTAGCGGAGTTTAAAAACGAATAATCGACAAGAGAATAGAAGAAAGGTTAACTACGAAAATTAAAGGCGCTGAGAGCGATTAAAGGAAATAATTTCAAGAGGTGGTCAAACATGGTCAAACGTTATTCCGCTCAGTATCGACTTCAATTCTGAAAAAATAACTTTGGTAAATAATTTTTGGTGTATAAATAATATCTGTTATGCCCTAATGAGATTTTAAGCGATGGTCAAACGTAGTCAAACGATTTTCGGTACCGTTTTAACCTTAAATCCTTGAATATCTACATTGAGTAACATTTTTCAATAAATAGATAATTTATGTTACTCTTAACTAAAAATTCATGAGTTGGTCAAACATGGTCAAATGATTATGTGAACGGTTTTGACTACCAGTCTGAAATTATCCATTTTGCCAATCAATTTTTTGACTTTATCAAAATGCTAAGCAGTGGTCAAACGATTTGCTACATGCGAGGGATATTTTATCATTGATTATTAATGTTTAAAAAAAAAACCTTTGAAAATTTTTTTCTCGATAATGAAGGGTTACCAAACAAAACCATTTTGTGCTCAAACATGGTCAAAAAATTTTCAAGGATTTTTTCTATTTTGCGGTGCCAACTTCACAGGCCTCTCATCGGCCTCGGATTTCTTATTTTCTTGCTGCTACCCTATTTGTAGATTTTCCGTATGCATGTCCTTGTTCGAATCAACCTATCGCTCCACTTACACGCTTGTTGATGGTTGTGGGACTTGTGCGGCTGTAGCCGTTGTGGATACAATATTTTGTTTAAGGAGCCAGCCAGTCCTTTTTCTATTTCATCACTTTTGGACTTTCTTTTTCGATACTAAAAGCCGGAAAGTCCTTTTCGATCATCAGTCATCTGAACCAAGCACAAATAAATATTAACAATAACAAAAGGGACAAATAAAAATTAAAGTTTAAGGTACTAGTACCGGTTAGAATTTTGAAAAAAAAATGATTTCTTTTATAACATTTTATGAATCCTTATACCTTCAGAAATTACCTCCTAAAATTTTATAGTGAAATTTGAAAAAATAAGAGAGTTGTAGCAATTTAAATGCGCGTGCGTTTTCGGCGTTCTACCGGCAGTTTGCCCAGTTAGGCAGTTGCTCTTCTCCCCTCACCTATACACCGCCTGTTCTACCTGCTTCTATTAAACAATTAAACTAACCTGCGTCTTGACGCCGCCGTTATAGTGTTGGCTTGTTCTCACGTGGTCAGTTCGAATTTCGAAGTGCACAGAAGCATTGAAAATGGATAAAAATCCATACGGAAAAGGCAGCAGAAAATCGCAAACTTTAAACGCGTTTTACTCAAATTAGCATTTTTTCAAACTGCGCTGATTTATTCTCCGCAACCACTAGATGGATTTTTTCATTCTTGGTTCATTTGTTTATTTTGATCTGGTCTAGCGTAATTCACCAGAAAATTGCAGAAAAATTGCTAAAAAAAAAAAAATTGGCAAGGGAAAAAGGTGGAACAAAACCTGATTTTTACATCTCTTTCTTTACAAAGTCGCCATTTTGCTTTTAATTTTTGTAAATAGTGAATTACGATGTAAACTACCTTCCTCTTTAAAATACTTCTTAGAATTTCTGTTTCAGACATGCCAATTTTGAGATTATCTCAGCGCAGTGTGAGTCTCATTTTTGAGGACTCGACTTTGGCGCCCTGTAGTAAATAATGCTCGATCAAAAGAAAAAGGAAAAAAAATTTATATTCCCAAAGTATGTACAAATTAAAGGTAAAAGCTTGTATAAAATTTTGTAATAAATGAAACAAGAAAAGAAAAGTTTAAATATGGGTCCCTTCTAGCCTTGAGACCGGTAATAGTCCCTTAAACGAATAAAACAAGGATAAATACTTACGTTTTAAAATTTTAAACCTTAAGAAGCACTATACCTAGTCTATACGAGGGTTGCCTTTTATATTTCGGGATTAGAGAACAAAAACAAATATTAATCATCGAAAATCACTTTATTGTTTTTCAAAATATTCCCCATGAAGATCTATATACTTTTGCATGCGTTTCAACCAATGCAAAGCAAAGCAAAAGTGCTTCGACAACTTCTGCCACTCTGATTGAGGTATCTCCAAAACATGCATTCTGAATGCAGCAACCGTTTCTTCACCTGTCGAAAAACGTTGACCTCTCAGTTTGTTTTTTACGTACGGGAATAAAGAGAAGTCATTCGGTGCCAAATCAGGACTATACGGCGGATGACTCATCAAATCGATGTTTTGGCTGCTCAAGAATGCAGTTGTTTGAGCCGATGTGTGAGAGCTCGCATTGTCGTGGTGAAGAGTGATCCGTCTTCGGCGGTTGGTTCTCCTGATTTCTTGGAAGACAACTGGCAAACAAATGGTTGTGTACCACTCAGAATTGACTGTTCTGCGTTGTTCTAGTGGTACGGTTGCGACATGTCCAGTTTTTCAGAAAAACAGGCGGCCATTTGCTTGGAAGTGCTTCGTGCGCGAACAACTTTTGTTGGATTTGGCTCATCTTGAAAGACCCATACAGTCGACTGCTGTTTACTTTCGGGCTCATACGCGTAAATCCACGATTCACCACCTGTCACGATGTCATAGACGTGTTTCGAAGCACCGCGATCGTATTTTTGAGCATTTCCTTCGACCAATCGACACGAGCCTTTTTTTGAGCGATTGAC